>CM023455.1:134389236-134522634 GCA_013339765.2 Haemaphysalis longicornis | reverse complement strand
GCAACGTCCAACATTAAATCCAGTCCATTGGTATACACAGATTCAGAAAGCGTTGTGCAGGTACCGTCATCAGAATGATTTCTAAAACTATGTGATGAATGTTTTTGAGGCTATTGCGACCGCATATGCCTGAAATCGCGAAATAAGTATAGGCTGGGTTCTAGACGACAATGAGATTTTCAGGAAAGAAGTCGCTGATCAAATTACCGCTTCTGCTGCAGGTAGCAATACTGGGGATAAAAAACACTATCTACGAAACCGAACTCAAGCCACACATGAGAAAATACCTTTGTAAAGCATGGTAAACATAGTGGAGTGACAGAGAGGATTTACGCGTAATAAAACCGCGATTAGGATGGTACGTGACTGGCACGCACAACAAGCACGCGGTAGTCGCCCTATCAAGGTTATGCATGCGCCGCACGCGTGCAACCAACTACCTACGGGTAAAGGACAAACTTGGCCAAAAGAAAAACTCCCGCATTTGCCGATGTCCTGGCAACACGTACTCGGAACGAGACAGGCACGTCATAGCCTATGCCCTCTTAAGGCGATGTCCAAAAATTATCAAAAATTGAAGGAAGCTCATACTAATACCAGCAATGATGGAGCAAAGGTCGTTCGGGCATCGAAAGAATTAGAAGCAGATTGGCTGCAAGCGGGGGCCAACACCGTCATGATGGTCGTGAAGGTTCCGTACAGTTTCGTTACTGCATTTATTGCGTGTTTGAGCGAGCTTCCTTCATTTTTTTAGGCATAATGTCCGCCTTGGCTGTAGGAAGCCGCGAAAGTGCGCGCTGCTTCCGCGGTTCTCGTCAACACCGTTTCTGATATTCAGCAGAGTAGTGTTCAGTGCGCGCGTGGGGAAGTGCTTACTAACTACAAATGCCACCAACTTAGTTGCCTTTGAATAGCCAATTCTAAAGCAATGTTAAAAAACTTTACGCTAATCAACCCTGTGAATAGGGTTGAAAAGCAAAGCTGTAAAGGGCACCCATAATGGTTACCCATGTGACGTCAATTCAATTCACTCACGTCGCTCTACAAGTAGTGAAACCAGAGAAAACTGTAATGCACATAACCACGCCCTTTAGTTCTTCATAGATATCCTTTGTAAGGTTAAATCAATGATTATGCATGAACGGTGGTTGTTTGAGTTGTATTCGTGTAGCATATGAGGGCAAACTCTTTTTATATAACTAATAAAAGGAAGCTTAAACCCAGTGTTAAACGATCTCACTTCTCCGTCTCTGCCGCCGCAGACGAAGGCGAAGAGAGCGGCGGCAGAGACGGAGGAGGATCGCAGGAGGAGAGGAGAGAGAGGAGGAAATACTTCTATTCAGATTTCTGACCGCCCCAAGCGCAGCCCTAGGGGAGTGGATCCTTTTTCAGTGAAGCCCATAAGCAGTCCGGGCCGCTTTCTCTGTCCAGCAGCTGAAGGTGGTAGGCAGTGAGGGCCTGGACAGCAGATCTCAATTGCTCTTGTTGGTTAGTTGATGGGAAGAGAGGAGAATTCTCAGGGCCTAAATTCGCACACCCGATTATGGGATGGAGTGTTCCTACTTCTGACAAAAATTTACATTCAGCGTCGTAGCGATTCGAGTGCATGAAACGAAGACGCGTCGGGTGTGGGAAGAAGCCGGATTGTAGCTGTAGGGTAGTTTTTGTTCTTTGAAAAGATCAGGGAGGAGGGGAGGCGGGGGTAGGTCTGTCTCGGAAGGCGACAATGCTTGGGTATGTCCCTGAACGAGACGAGCGGGTGACTCTCGTGCAGACTCCATAGCTTGGGAGTAAGGGGGGGGGGGTTTTAAAGTTCAGGCTTGATGGTGGGCGTATCGTTGCCCTCGATGTAAGCGTGAGCGGGTGTCAGATGAGCTGAAGGGAACGGATGGTGGAGTGGTTTTTTAGCCCACGCAGTGCATGTCGGGACACCCAACTCGACTGGTAATTCCGGTAGGCATGTTGGGGATCGGTGACTAGCTTCCAAAACTATGGTTGAGTGAGAGCCAAGGCGATGGCTGCTTCTTCAGTGGCCGTCATGTGTTGGGTCTTGAGTGAGGCACACGCAAGGAAATTGGTTTTTAAGGTTTCCATGATGATGTCGTACTGCTGCCCTCGACGTTAGGAGGCGTCTGTGTAGATAACTGCAGAACCGCACTGAGGGTGGTGTTTGATCCCCACCGAGGTGGTGATCGCCACCGAGATCCCCTCCCAGGTGGTAGTTGAGCCCGTGCTTGTCGGCGACAGTTGTCGTGTGACACTTCATATTTCTAAGTAAAGGGAGAATCTTTAGTTCTCGTCGCCAAGATTCCGGGAGCACATCAAGTGAAGTGACATTCTGGGCTGCCCAGCCAATCTGTAGAAGGATACGCCGACCGGCCGCAGTTCTACTAATTCAGAGCTTCTGGTTAGAATGATGGCCCTCTATCAGCTCTTCCACCGTGTTGTGGAGCCCCGTGCTAAGCAGCCTACTAAGTCTCAGCAGCCTCTCTGTCTCATGGGAAGAGCAATGGCTTGATCAACCGCCTTTCTAATGATTATATAAAGCATCTTATAAAGCCCTCCTTGCCGATCTTATGCCCTCCTTGCCGAGAAGAAAAGGGGTTGACGTAAGTGATTCTCAAAAGGACAAAAGCTTGAATTATTCGAAAGGTATCGGATTCCTTGAGGCCAACGCTTTTTGGTGGCAACTCACCTGATCATGTGTATGATTTATTGATGCTATGTTTGATGCAAGGATCCCTCCCTCATGGTGTTTGCCTTGAGGATGCAGGCCCAGGATCTTGATGCTGGGGCTTGAAATGGGCCTATGCTGGGGCTTGAAGTTCTTGAATGTGTCGTTTGGCGTGAGTGTCGTTTGGCGTGAGGGCGGCGAGCTAGTTTTTTTACGTGAACACTGAAAGAAGAGGCTTTAGCACATTGGCGTACGAGAAGAGAGATGCCATGAGTTGGTGTGAGCTTCTTTCTTTTCTATAACTCCTAGCGCAGGCGCGCAAGGGCGCACAAAGGCCGCAAGACGTGCCGCAAGACGTGTCCGGGAGTAGCGCAGAGTGGCGCGAGAGGTCGCGTAACGCTATCACGTGGCATTCAGTGAGAATAAAGGGGTGAAACCGAAGATGTGCTTGGTGAGAGCACCACCTCTCTTCCCGTCTCCGTGTGGGCCCGTAGTCTCCGTGTGGGCCCGTATCTACATCGGTTAGACAACGAGGCTCGCTCGCTTTGTTACGCTATGTTCCAGGTTTGATCCTGGCGGTGCCATTCCTGGCGGTGCCAAATTTCTTTATTTGTTCGCAGGAGTTTTCTGTTGACACCAATGGTCGCGAAAAACCTTTGGAGGGGTAGAGGTACAAAGCTTTGCTTTAAAATTTGTTCGAACTGGACTACCCCGATAATTTACATATAATTTGAAATATTTGTCATATAATTTAGAGCTTTGGTAATCATATGAGCATCAGATTGTGAGGCGTGAAGTTATGATTCTTCAGATTGTGATTATAGAAATTATAGCATTAGAAGAGGAGTCAATGACTTATTAGCATGTACTTAACCAACCAAGTGTACGACATGTGTAAATGTAATTTTTGACAACCAAGGAAATATATTTCTTAAAATGTAAGCTGTTGAGAGAGAAGTTTGCATTATATTTGTAATAAGTAAGTTCTTGTTGAGAGAGAAGTTGATTATGAGGATGTTAAAGTGAACTGAGCAATTTTTAAAATATAAAGTTGGAGGAAACAGTTGAAGGAAACAAGGCGTCCACGTTTTCGACCTATAAAAAAAGCGATCTCACACAACGTAATAAAAAAGCACATTGATCTCAATTTCAGTCAAACGTAACACCGCTATACTCGGGTTAACAAACACACATTTTATCAAACGAACTACACTTACAAGCCAGACGATAGGTACAAACGCGAAAAAAATTTCAAAAGCAAGGGTTTATGTTTTAAATACTCTTTACAACACGGTCATGTTACTGCTTGCAGAATTAGGTCTTACGATATAAGTGAAAGAATGTCGACCTGATGTAGGCAACCTAATTCGGATACGCCTAAGATTAGGTGCTCTGTCTAATACTAGCTTTTTTTAGGGGTTTTGTCAAAGGCCCTACATGTCGTTTCAAGTGAAGAGTTTGAGGAATGCGAATTTTTTCTTAGGTACATTGACATCTTCAGTGTGATAGCCCATGCTGGAAACATTTCAATGTGTAACACTTTCTGCGGCACCACACAGATGCAAATAAAGTTTGGAACGCCAACGGAGTGTTGATTTACAAGAGTTGATCCAGGGAAACCGGAATAAATGAAATATTTTAGTGTTTAGGACGAAGTCAACGGTTGTGCTAAGCATATGAAAAAAAATCACATGCTTAGCACATCCGTTGACTTCGTCTTAAAAACTAAAATATTTTATTTATTACAGTTTCCCTCAATCAACTCTTCTAAATCAACATTCCTTCGAGGTTCGTAATTTTATTTGCATCTGTTCGGTGCCGCAGAAAGTGTTACATATTGAAATGTTTACAGCAAGCGGTATCACACTGACAGAGGTCATTGTACCTAAAAAAAGTTCGCATTCTTGACTTGAAACGACTTGAAAACTCTTCACTTAAAACGTCATGTGGGACCTTTGTCAAAACAACCCCTAAAAAAGCTAGTATTACACAGAGCGCCTAATTTTAGGCGTATTGGAATGAGGTTTTCTACCTCAGGTCGACGTTCTTTGGCTTATCTCGTAAACCTTAATACTGCAAGCAGTAACATGACCATGTTTTAAAAAGTATTAAAAACCTAAACCCGTGCTTTCAAATAATTTTTTCGTGTTTTTACCTGTCCTCTAGTTTGTAAATGTTGTTCGTTTGAATAAATGTGTTTTGTTAACCCGAGTATAGCGGTGTTACGGGGCTGAACTTTTGACTGATATTGAGATCAATGTAAGGCTTTTTTTATAGGTCGACCATGCGTTGTGTGGACGCCTTCGAAAACGTTTGCTCTGTTTCCAAGAATTTTATATTTCTATATTTCGCTTACTGACAAAGCTGCTCACTTGTTCACTTAAACGTCCATCATAAAGCAAACTTCTCTCTCAACAAGAATTTAGTTATCATCGGAATATAGATTCTGTCGAAAAATTACGTTTTACACCTGTAAATGGGGTATTTCCTTTGTCGGTCTATGTACACTGCTGTATTCGACGACTCCTACTTCTAATAAGTCATTGAAGAATCAAAACTTAACCACTATATATTTCTAAAATCACAATCTGATGTTTACGATTAGCATTCTCGAAGCTCATATGACAAATATTTCTAAATTATATGCAAAATATTAAGGTAGTCCAGTTCTAACAAATTTTAAAGCAAAGGTTTTACCTCTACCCCCCAAGGGCCTTTGGCGACCATTGGTGTCAACAGACAACTCCCGCGAACAAATAAAAGAATTTACTGGCACCGCCAGGACTCGATCCTGGAACTAATAGCGTAACAAAGCGAGAACCGGTTGTCTTACCGACGTAGCTACGGGCCCACACGGAGACGGGGAAGACAGGTGGTGCATTCACCAAGCACATCTACGGTTTCACAACCTGAATTCTCACTGAATGCCACGTGATAGCGTCACGCGACCTCTCGCACCACTCTGCGCTCCGCGCACGGCACGTCTTGCGGCACTGTGCGCACCTTGCGCGTCTGCTAGGAATTATAGAAATTAAAGGAAGGTCACACCAATGCATGGCATCTCACTTCTAGTACGTCAATGTACTAAAGCCTGTCTCCTTCAGTGTTCACGTAATAAATCATAGCTTCTTGTTGTACGCCCTCACACCAAACGACACATCAAGGAACACATTCAGATACTCCTTGATGGCCAGGCCATCATTCCAAGCCCCAGCATCAAGATCCTGTGCCTGCATCGTCAGGCCAACACCATGAGTGACGTATCCTTGCTGCGTCTCAAACAGAGCATCAATGAAATCATACACACGATCAGGCGAGTTGCCACAAAGAAGCGGGGCCTCACGAAATCCGATAACTTTCGATTAATTCAAGCTTTTCTCCTTTCGAAAATCACTTACGTCAACCCCTTATCTTTTCGGCAAGGAGGACATAAACATGCTTTGTAGAAAGGCGGTTGGGCAGGCCACTGGTCATCCCATGAGTGCGTCCCCAGAGAGGCTGCTTAGCATCGGGCTCTACAACACGGTGGAAGAGCTGATAGAGGGCCATCTTTCTAACCAGAAGCTCCGTATTAGCAAAACTGCGGCCGGTCGGCGCATCCTTCACCAGATTGGCTGGGCAGCCCAGAGTGTCACTCCACTTGATGTGCTCCCGGAATCTTGGCAGCAAGAACTAACCATGCTCCCTTTACTTAGACATATGATGTCTCAAACGACGAGGGTCGCCGACAAGCACGGGCTCAAGCAGCACCTCTGAGGGGATCTCGGTGGGGATTCCACCTCGGTGGGGTCAAACACCACCCTCGGTGCGGATCATGCAGCTATCTACAGACGCCTCCAACATCGAGGCAGCATACGCCATCACCGTGGCTACATTGCAGAACCAACCTCCTTGCGTGTGCCTCACTCAAGACCCAACACATGACGGCAGCAGAAGAAGCAGCCATCGCCTTGGCTCTCACTCAACCATGGGTTCGGAAGGTAGTCACCGATTCCCAACAAGCCTACCGGAATTACCAGTCGGGTCGGGTGTGCCGACATGCACTGCGTGTGCTAAAAAACCACTCCACAAACCATTCTACTCAGCTCATCATGACACCCGCTCACGCTTGCATGGAGGGCAACGAATACGCCCACCATCGAGCCTGAACTTTAACCCCCCCTCTTATTCCCAAGTTATGGAGCTGCACGAGGACAGTCACCCGCTCGTCTCGTTCAGGGCACATAACCAAGCATTATTGCCTTCCGAGACAGACCCTACCCCCGCCTCACCCTGATCTTTTCAAAGAACAAAAACTACCCTACAGCTATAAAATCCAACTCCGTCCAAAACCCGACGCGTTTTCTTTTAATGCACTCGAATCGCTACGACGCTGAATGTATTTTAGTCAGAAGTAGGAACACTCCGTCCCATAATCGGTGTGTGCGAATTTAGCCCTGAAGAATCCTCCTCTCTTCCCATCAACTAACCAACAAGAGCAATTGGGATAGTTGCTGTCCAGACCCTCACTGCCTATCCAGCTTCAGCTGGTGTTCAGAACATAAGCGGCCTGGACTGCTTATGGGCTCCAGTGAAAAAGGAACCACTCCCCTAGGCTGCGCTTTGGGCAGTTCAGAAATCTGAATAGAAGTATTTCCTCCTCTCCCTCCCTCCTTCTCCGACTCCTCTGTCTCTGCCGCCGCTCTCGTCGCCTCCGTCCGCGGCGACAGAGACGGAGAAGTGAGATCGTCTAACTGCGGGTTTGAGCTTCCTTTCATTAGTTCTATAAGAAAAGAGTTTCCCCTCATGTGCTACACGAATACAACTCAAACAACCACCGTTCATGCATAATGCATTGATTTAACCTTTCAAACAATATCTCTGAAGAAATAAATGGTATGGTTAAGTGCATTTCACTTTTATCTGGTTTCACTATTTGTAGAGCGACGTGAGTGAATTTAAGTGACGTCACATGGGTAATCATTATGGGTGCTCTTTACAGCTTTGCTTTTCAACCCTATTCACAGGGTTTATTAGCGCAAAGTTTTTTAACATTGCTTTAGAAATGGCTATTCAAAGGCAACTAAGTTGGTGGCATTTGTAGTTAGTAAGCTCTTCCCCACGCGCGCACTGAACACTACTCTGCTGAATATCAGAAACGGTGTTGACGAGAACCGCGGAAGCAGCGCGGACTTGCGGCTTCCACAGCCAAGGCAGACATTATGCTCAATAAAATGAAGGAAGCTCGCACAAACGCGCAATAAATACAGTAGCGAAAAAAAAAAACTGTACGGAACCTTCACGACCATCACGACGGTGTTGGCCCACGCTTGCAGCCAATTTGCTTCTAATTCTTTCGCTGCCCGAACGACCTTTGCTCCATTATTGCTGCTATTAGTGTGAGCTTCCCTCATTTTGTAATAATTATTGCACATAGTGATAATTATTGGACATCACATTAAAAGGGCCTAGTCTCTGACGTGTCTTTCTTGTTCCGGGCACGTGTTGCCACCACGACATAGCGGCGAATGGAGTTTTTCTTTTGGCCATGTTTGGCCGATACCCGTAAGTAGTTGCTTGCATGTGTGTGGCCCACCCGTAACCTGGATAGGGCGACTGCCGCGTCTCTGTTTTTGTGTGTGTCACTCACGTACCATCCTAATCGTGGTTTTATTACGCGTAGTTCCTCTCTGTTCACTCCACTATGCTTGCCATGCTTTGCAAAGGTATTGTGTGATGTGTGGCTTGAGTTCGGTTTTTAGGATAGGGTTTTTATAATCCCAGTATTGCTACCTGCAGCAGAAGCGGGAATTTGATCCGGGACCTCATTCCCGAAAATATCATTGCTGTCTAGAACCGAGCGTATAGTTATTTCGCGATTTCAGGCATATGCGGTCGCAATAGCCTCGAAAACATTCATCACATAGTTTCAGAAATCATTCTGAATGACAGTACCTGCACAACGCTTTGGGAATCTGTGTAATAATGGACTGGAATTTAATGTTGGACATTGCGATTTTTAACAAGTAAGGTACCCCACGCTTGTGCCGCAAAAATACTGTGATGGAAGTTCGGTGTTTTACAGACAGTACAGTTTGCTACTTGTGTAGCGCAAGAAACAGTGGAAGCAGTTTTAACAAAGCAGGACATATCCCCAACACGTATTGGCCGAAACATAACCTCAGGTTTTTAAGGCGAAAGCTTTCAATGTCTTATTCTGCAAAACCTTGTTGTTGTTGTCTGATCAAGAAAAGGGCCGCAGTGGTCAATAGTAATAGAAAACGCATATGTGATTGTTGGGATTTGAAACCAGGTGGCCACAATAGCAACCCGATGAGCTACCCCAGAGCTATACATGTCCGCACGTTGCCAGTCGTAGAACAAGTGATTATCGTTGTGGTAATCTTGTTCGTCCCAGATACGCACTTCGGGGATTTGCAAGGAGCAAAGAGCTTTAGAGGGCTAGTGTACCCGCATCGTAAAGTTCAAACAAATATTAATTCTAGACGCAAACGCTGTATGACAGTGCGTGTCCACGTGATACCTGAACGCACTGTCGCGCGAATGAAAGAAGTGCAGACATTGCGCAGACCTGTATTTCTGGACACGTGGAGTGTGCCGGAGTGCTCATTGCGTGACTCGCGCCGCAGGACAAAAAAAAAACAAAGCCAAGGAGATGAACTCATGGCATAGCTGAAAATTAGCTGGTTAAATTAATTAACCCCAAAAGTAAAGAAGCGAAAGTGTGGAAAGACACGAAATTATGAGTTAGCAGTAAAGGGCTCGTACACGCCGCGGTGGCTAAGTGGCAAAGGCGGTGCGCTGCTGAGCACGAGGTCACGAGTTCGATTCCCTGCCGCTGCGGCTGCTTTTCTGATGGAGACGAAAAGCGAAAACGGGCCTTGTGTACGAGATTTCGGGCACAAAAGAGATCCCCAGGTGGTCAACATTAATCCGGAGGCCTCCACTACGGCACACCTCATCGCCTGCGTTGCGTCGGCACGTTAAACCCTCCAATCAATCAATAAATGAGCTGGTAATATCTTGCCGTGGTGTTTTCGCCTATGTGCCTAACTACCCACACACCCTATACGTTCCCCATCCCAAGAGTATTGGGAAAGAGGCAGGGCGAGGTCGATTCTTTAGGTTCGGGAATTCCTAGCCAATTGGGCCCTAGTAGCAACGGTGTGCACACAGCTTTCTGAAATGAAAGACGCTGCGCACTTTTTTTGTGCGGCTCCAATGCCCGTTTGCTTCACGTCTTCCTCCTGCTGCTGTTCTTTGTCTTAAACCCTCGTAATAAGCTTTGCATTTCCACAAGCTACAACTTTTGCTGCAGTGGAAATTGTATTTTTGTTATCCCGTTCGCCATTTCTGTATGTAGGATAACCTGTTGAGAAATGCTTTTTACTTTGGGAATCCGTAAATCCTCCCTTAGAAATGAATTTTTAAGTATTTAAAAAATTACTGGTGGTCTAGCTCACAATGATGGAACAATAAAAACCGGGCCGGATTGACAAGAAGCCGATAAATTGTTGGCCCTAATAACTCGAATTGTCTCCTCTTTGGGAACCGGAATATTGTCATCAATGATATTTGGTAATATTACCATTCACAAAGTCTCACACATGCAGTAATGTCTTGGCTGATTGCAGCCGGCTGCTGGCATTGATGCGCTTCGTATCCTCAAAGTAATTATATAGTAATGAGGAGGGGTGTTTTGGAGATGGTGGAAGAATATTTTCTTGCCTATATATGAACATAGTAAAATATTTAAGCAGAAGGAAGCGCGTTGCAAATACCAGAGGCACAAAACTAGCACAATTACTCTTGATATCTACAAAGAAGACAATTCACATGCTCAGTGTAACCGTTCACTTCGTCTTAAACGCTAAAAGATTTTATTTATTACAGTTTCCCTCAATCAACTATTCTAAATCAACACTCCTTCGAGGTTCCTAACTTTATTTGCGTCCGTTCAGTTGCGCAGAAAGTGTTACATATTGAAATGTTTACAGCAACAGCTATCAAACTACAGACGTCATTGTACCTAAGAAAAATTTCGCATTCTTGAAACTCTTCACTTGAAACAACATGTGCAACCTTTGACAAAACACCTCAAAAAATCTAGTATTACACACAGCGCTTAATTCTAAGCGTATTCGAATTAGGTTGTCTACCTCAGGTCGACTTTCTTTGGCTTATCTCATAAAAATTAATTCTGCAAGCACATAACATGACCATGTTGTAAAGAGCATTTAGAGCCTAAATCCGTGCTTTCAAAATTTTTTTCGTGTTTGTACCTATCGTCTAGTTTGTAAGTGTAGTTCGTTTGATGAAGTGTGTTTTTGTTAACCCGAATATAGCGGTGTTAAGGCGCTTAACGTTTGACTAAAATTGAGATCAATATAAGGCATTTATTATTTGTCGAACATGTGTTGTTTGGGGTGCCTTCGAAAGCGTTTGCTCTGTTTTCTCCATTTTTATATTTTTATATTTTGCTTATTAAAAAAGCCGGTCACTTGTTCACCTCTAAGGTCCATCATAAAGCAAACTTCTCTCTCAAAAAGAACTTAGTTATTATCGGAATATAGATGCTGTCCAAAACTTTCATTTTGCACCTGTAAACGGGGTATTTCATTGGTTGGTATATGTACACTGCTGTATTTGACGACTCCTCCCTCTAATAAGTCATTGAAGAATCAAAACATGACCGCTAGAATTTCTATAATCACAATATCATATCTACGATTACCATTCTCGAAGCTCATATGACGAATATGTCTAACGTATATGTAAATTATCGAGGTAGAACAGTTTTAACACATTTTTAACATTGCTTTAGAAATGGCTATTCAAAGGCAAGTGGCATTCAAAGGCAAATAAGTTGGCGTTTGTAGTTACTATGCTCTTTCCCACACATGCACTTAACCCTACTCGGCTGAATATACGAAACGGTGTTGACGAGAACCGTGGAAGCAGCGCATACTTGCGGCTTCCACGGCCAAGGCAGCCATTCTGCGCAATAAAATGAAGGAAGCTCCCACAAACGCGCAATAAATAGAGTAGCGAAGCTGTACGGTACCTTCACGACCATCACGATGGTTTTGGCCCTCGCTTGCAGCCAATTTGCTTCTAATTCTTTCGCTGCACGAACGACCTTTGCTCCATCACTGATGCTATTAGTGTGAGCTTCCTTCAGTTTTTGATAATTATTGGACATAAGTGATACTTATAGAACATCACAATAAAAGGGCCTAGGCTATGACGTGTCTTTCTCGTTCCGAGCACGTCTTGCCACGATAGCGGCGAATGCTGCAGTTTTTCTTTTAGCCACGTTTGGCCGATACCCGTAAGTAGTTGGCTTCATGTGTGGGGCCCATCCGTAACCTGGATAGGGCGAATACCGCGTGTCTGTTGTTCGTGTCACTCACGTACCATCGTAATCGTGGTTTTATTACGCGTAGTTCCTCTCTGTTCACCCCATTATGCTAGCCATGCTTTGCAAAGGTATTGTCTGATGTGTGGCCCAAGTTTGGTTTGTAGGGTATTGTTTTTATATCCCCAGTATTGCTACCTGCAGCAGAAGCGGCAATTTGATCAGGGACCTCATGCCCAAAAATCTCATTGTTCTCTAGAACCCAGCCTATAGTTATTTCGCGATTTAGTTTGAGAAATCATTGTGGATGTCAGTACCTGCACAATGCTTTGGGAATCTGTCGATATATTAGATTGGAATTTAATCTGGAACATTGCGATTTTTAACAAGTAAGGTACCGCATGCTTATGCCGCAAAAATACTGCAATAAAAGTTCGGTGTTTTACAGGCAGTACAGTTTGCTACTTGCGTAGCGCAAGAAACAGTGGAAGCAGTTTTATCCAAGCAGGACATATCCCCAACACGTATTGGCCGGAACCTAACCTCAGGTTTTTTTTAAGGCGAAAGCCTTGAATGTCCTATTCTGCAAAGCCTTGTTGTTTTCGGATCAAGAAAAGGGGTGCAGCGGTCAAGAGTATTGGAAAACGCATATGTGATTGTTCGGATTTGAACCCAGGTGGCCACGATAGCAACCCGATGAGCTACCCCAGACCTATACACGCCCGCACGTTGCCAGTCGTAGAAGTGATTATCGTTGCAGTGATCTTGTTTGTGGCTGATACGCACTTCTGGGATTGGCAAGGAACAAGTACTTTTAGAGGGCTAGTATACCCGCATCGTAAAGTTCAAAACAAATATAAATTGTAGGCAGAAAAGGTGCATGATAGTGCGTGCCACGTGATGCCTGAACGCAATGTCGCGTAAGTAAAACAAGTGCACTCACTGCGCCGACCTGTAATTCTGGAAACGTTGTTGCGTGTGCCCCCCTGGCCATTGCGTCATTCGCGCCGTAAGTAAAAAAAAACAATGTCAAGGAGATGAATGTTCGGCGTAGCAAAAATTAGCCGGTTAAAGTATTTAACCCCCAAAAGTAAAGAAGAGAAAGCGGAGAAAACACGCAATTACGAGTTAATAGAAAGGAGCCCGTAATATCTTGCCGTGATTTTTCGCCTAAGTGCCTCACTACCCACACCCTGTACTTTCCCCACCCCAGGAGTATTGGGAGAGAGGGGTGGCGAGGTCCATTCTTTAGTTTCGGGCACTCCTGGCCAATTGAGCCCGAGTAGCAACGGTGTGCAGAAAGTTTTCTGAAATGAAAGACGCTGCGCACTTTTTTTGGGCGGCTCCAATGCCCGTTCGCTTCACGTCTTCCTCCTGCTGCTGTTCTTTGGCTTAAACCCTCGTAATAAGCTTTGCACTTCCACAATTTACAACTTTTGCTGCACGTGAAATTGTATTTTTGTTATTCCGTTTGCCATTTTTGTATGTAGGCTAACCTGTTGAGAAACGTTTTTTTTTACTTTGGGAATCCGTTAAATCCTCCCTAGAAATGAATTTTTCAGTATTTAAAAAATCTGCTGGTCTAGCTCACAATGATGGAACAATAAAACCCGGACCGCATTGACAAAAAGTCGATAAATTGTCGGCCCTAATTACTCTAATTGTCTCATCTTTGGGAACCGGAATATTGTCATCAATGATATTTGGTAATATTACCATTCACAGAGGCTCACACGTGCAGTAATGTCTTCGCTGATTGCAGCCGGCTGCTGGAATTGATGCGTTTCGTATCCTCAACGTAATTATATAGTAATGAGGAGGGGTGTTTTGGGGATGGTGGACGAATATTTTCTTGCTTATATATGAACACAGTAAAATATTTAAGCAGAAGGAAGCGCGTTGCAAATACCGGAGGCACAAAACTAGCACAATTACTCTTGATATCTACAAAGAAGACATGCTTAGCACAACCGTTGACTTCTTCTAAAGAATAAAAGATTTTATTTATTACAGTTTCCCTCAATCAACTCTTCTAAATCAACACTCTTTCGAGGTTCCCAACTTTATTTGCGTCCGTTCGTACCGCAGAATGCGTTACATATTGAAATGTTTACAGCAAGAGCTTTCACACTACAGACGTCATTGTGCCTGAAAAAAGGTCGCGTTGTTGAAACTCTTCACTTGAAACAACATGTGCAACCTTTGACAAAACGCCTCAAAAAAGCTAGTATTACACCGAGCGCTTAATTTTAAGCGTATTCGAATTAGGTTGTTTACCTCAGGTCGACTTTCTTTGGCTTATCTCGTAAAAATTAATTCTGCAAGCAGTAACATGACCGTGTTGTAAAGAGCATTTAGAATCTAAACCCGGGCTTTCGCAAAAAAGTTTCGTGTTTGTACATATCGTCTAGGTTGAAAGTGTGGACCGTTTAGAAGAAATGCGGTTTTGTTACTTCGAGTATAGCGGTGTTACGGCGCAGAACGTTTGAATGTGAAATTGAGATCAATGTAAGGCATTTTTTATCTGTCGACCTTGCGTTGTGTGGACGCCTTCGAGAACGTTTGTTCTGTTTCCTCTAACTTTATATTTTGTAATTTTGCTTATTCACAAAGCTGCTCACTTTTACACTTTAACGTCACTTTAAGCTTTAAAACATGCCTCTGTTGATTTTTATTTCTGTATATTATGAGATTCAAGATTTCGATTCTGCACTGAACACTTTTGATGTATCTCCTACAAGAGTGCCCTCTAGCGAATGTAGAAAAATAAATAAATAAATAAATAAATAAATAAATAAATAAATAAATAAATAAATAAATAAATAAATAAATAAATATCACAATTAAATCTTATCTCTCAACCACAACTTAGTTATCATCGGTATATACATACTGTCTAACAATTACTTTTTTCACTTGTAAACGTGGTATTTGCTTGGTTGTTCTGTGTACACTGCTGTATTCGACGACTCCTCCCTTTATTAAGTAATTGAAGAATCAAAACTCCGGGCTGAGAGTCTTTTCGGTAGGTCTCCTTTCAATACTAATAAAAACTATTTTCTGTAATCAAAAGCTTTGAATTTGCCAATAAAGGCAATGTTCACAACTATCTCGAGAAATGAGATTCTTTGGTGGCCATTCCACCTAAACAACTTCGGAATAAATCTCCTTTACATGTTTTTGGGCTCCTGCATTCCAGAAGCACTCACTTTTACGCCTTGTCTGCACCCCTTTGACAAATGCAAAAAGAAAGAAAAAGGGTTAGAGATGTTTTCTCTCAACGTGAAGCGCTGTATGTCGCAGTCGTATATAGCTCAATTGCAGTGATTGCGATCCGGTTATCCATTACGATTTCTCGTTCACTCGAAGCTATTCAAAAGCTCAGCTCGAATGGCATAATTGAACAGTTCCCGAGTGGATGTAATGAACAGAGCTGGCGGGAAACAGCGCACAGATGTCTGGTTTGGTGTACGCATTTAGAAACATTTCACCTTTAATAGCTTGACATGCGCTCCTTATTGCATGAGCCCGTTCGAGGCATTAAAATCCGAAAATAAATTTACGGAGTTTATTGCTCAAAAGCAGCATGCAGAATTTGAGGTCGCAAAGTGGATGGTTGCGAGTATTTCTACCGCACCCTAATCTCTTTATTGGCGGCGATATCCCAACCAGCATAATTTTTGGGTACATCAATTTACCAGAAACATTACCACCAATGTTGCTTTTGAAGAACCCGCAGCCTCGTGCTCAGAAGTAACACAAGTTCACGGCTGAACGAATATCGCTTGTATCATGTTTTATTCATTTTTATGAGGTTTGATGGTGGAAGCGTTACGCCTCTGCTTTATAGAATAGACGAGGTACAAAAAATGCGCACCAATCTACCCAGTGAAGGTAGTTGGAAGGCGAAGCTGTACGCGACACCCAGATTGATTATCCATGCTACGTAACTTGACTTCACACACATGGCTTTACAAGAAGTGAAACCAGATACAAGAGGAAAGCACTTAACTACACCCTTTATTACTTCAACGAGATACTCTTTGCTAAGGTTTAATCATTGCATGATTCATGAACAGTGGTTGGTTCAGTTGTATTGCTGAAGCAAATAAGTGGAAACACTTTTTTATATGGAAATAAGGAAGCTCCAACCCAGAGTTAGACGATTTTACTTCTCTTCCGTCTCTTCCACCGTCGACGGTAGCGAGAAGATCGGCGGCACAGACCGAGGAGAAGTGGCATGCCATGCGCTTGTTTCAACTTCCTTTAATTTTTATAACGTCTAGCGCATGCGCAAGACGGGTGCATTGCCGCAGCACGTGTCATGGGTGGAGCGCACAGTGGTGCTAAAGGTTGTGGGATTCTACATTTCACACACTAGTGATTTCCCACCCCGCAGCCATCCGCGCTCAGCAAACATGCCTTGCGAGCGCCGGCTGCGGACGGGTCCGTTGTTTGCGGAGACAGACAAAGGCAGGAGGCGGCGAGGGCAAAGCATCAATGGCAGCATTTATTGCAAAGTGCAAATCAAATACACTGCATACAGACTAATCGTAGGCCATAACGGTAACACTGGGAGCGAGACATTAAACAACGCTAGAGATCGAGATGGTTCGACTCACCGATTGAATACCGGAGTAGCGGAGCGCTGCGGAGTGCGAGCGCGGTTGCAGTCTCCCAGCTCGCCCGGACGCGTCCCATTGTGGCGCGTTCCCCAGGTCAGGACCAGCGCGCCGAAACGTCCGCGCGCTACCGGATCCCCAAGACAAGAGAGCGTCCCCTCGTCATGCTACGTCCCACCAGACTTCGCCTTACGGTGGCGCTAGTATCGAGGAAGAACTGGTTCTCGGGTAAGGCAGAGGGGAAAAAGGGTCAACGCTTCCACCAGGGCGGAAACAAACCGTCCGGTCGCTGGCGCCCTCCCGTATGGTTCCCGTCGCGTGAGCGAGGCGCGTGTGCACGCCGGCCGCAACGGGAAGCTAGCCAGAAAAGGGGTTCGCGTGAAAGTCGCGATCCCCACATCCCTCCCTCCTAAATTCCTTGCGTACGCCGGTGAGAGCTGACTACAGGACTAGAGGCGACGAAAAGTTCGTTCGTCGATTAAATCGTTAGTCACTGCATCGTGTTGCCTACGCCGGCTTCCACTCGTCCAATGCCACCGCTGGTAGTGTACCAGCAGGCCCGGTCGTCGCCCGCTGATGTCTGCAGGCGGGTAGCTCCGGGAAGAATCGCACCAGCCAACCCAAGCAAGCGTTGCTCAAGTGGCGGCACATCCGTGATGGCCCGTGGCCGCCGAGCGACCAGACTGCCGACTCTCTCAGCCAGGCTGGTGACGGCATGCCGCACCGCACCCCTTCAGCAGGCTCGGCAGCTCGCCCGGAACAGTAGACAGCAGCATAACACGCTTCGTCATGTGGTCCAAGCCGGGGTGGCTTAGCTGCACAAAGAAACTCCCCGCACCTTCAGTGTACGGCAGAAAAATAGCTCTCCGATCGCACCGCCTTTGTGGCGCGATCCTAACGACAACTGCCGAGTTGTCAGCATTGCCATCGCTCTGTTAATGTCAACAAAGCCCAATAAATAGTCCAAACCCTACAATGTATAGGGCAGGAAAAAACAGGCTGCAGTAGCCCTTTGATCCCATCGATCATGTGGTTCGATGTCGAATATCACAACTGCCAAGGCTTCGGCATAATTACCAGCTTGTTAGCGTCAACAAAGCACGCCAAATTGTCCTAACCCTGCAGCGTGCAGGGTAGGGAAAATACGAACTCGATTGCATCGATAACGTGACACAATCCGATGGTTCAGCTGCTAAGTTTCTCAGCAATGCAACCGCTCTGGAAATGTCCACAGAGCTAGAACCTGTTCTAACCCTATACAGTACAGGGCACAAAGAACACACACGGCCGCATCGACCGCCCGGCGCGATGCTTAACCACACAAATGCGAAAGCAGTATTTGCTCGCATCAGTAACACTTCATTCATACACATGAACGCGGAAACAGTATTTGCTCCCAACGACAGCCCTATGTTCACACACATGAACACCGCTTGCGTAAAAATGCTGAAATACGTTTCAACACACTGGCGCTTAGTTTACGTGAACAGAGCTTGGTCTCACGAGCCGAACAAGAAGGCTCCTGCGACGTTACATTCAGCGGGCGCAAAGTTTGCCTCGCGTAATTCTCCCCGTCAGTGGAAGAGGGATGAGACCCCCCTTCAGTCCCGTCGCCCGCGTGGCGCGACAACAAAAACAACTACGCTGCGGAAAGCAGTTTTTCAAGCAGCCAGGGGTCAAAGCAAGTCTTTCCTGAGGCGGGAGAGATTCCTTTCTCTCGCGCGAGGCGATCAACAAAAGAGGGGGAGCGCTCCATGCGCCCTCGCATTGTTCCCAAGGTCGTGCCTTCTCCGGGAGGACCGGCTGTGAAAGCCTTCGGGTCACTCACTTCGGCAAACGACCCGCATCCAAAAACACAACAAAATAAAACAGACCAAACGAAAGAAACCCTGAACGTGCCCGTACGTGCAGCCGTGAGGAGACATCTGCTTTGTTAGGGTCCTACTCGCTCGCTGCAACACAAGCAGCTTATGAGCGAACGGCGCCTACCGCATTCAGCGGTATCGGAGCGCCCGTGCCAGGCTGCAATACCAGCTAGCCTTTTGCGGCACACGTGGCCCAGCCACACGGCTCCCAGAGCCTCGACTCCCGGAGTCGACAAAACAAAAAGAAAAACTCGGACCCAAATTGCAGCTTCCGTACACACTCACTTCGGGCTGACACAACGGCGTGGGCTCCCGGCCTCGCGTGGATGCAAACTCGGAAACCCTCGTTTCCATAAACAACAACGTCCCGACAAAAATTCGGAGACCACGTGTTAACTGGCAGCGATCTCCTGCCATATACACGATTGCTGCAAACTCGGCGCTTAACAAATTAAAAACGCAGCAGCAATAAATAATTCGCCTCACTCTCAGGAAAGTTCGCCTCTGCTAATAACTCGCTCCAATCAGTTAGGCCTGAAGTCTGTTGTCTGTGCCTCGGATCGTCCGACGCCAGAACAAAGGATGCTGCCGTGCCTCCTGCTCGTCTCCGCAAACAAGGCCTCACGTTGGGGCGCCAGATGTGGGATTCTACATTTCACACACTAGTGATTTCCCACCCCGCAGCCATCCGCGCTCAGCAAACATGCCTTGCGAGCGCCGGCTGCGGACGGGTCCGTTGTTTGCGGAGACAGACAAAGGCAGGAGGCGGCGAGGGCAAAACATCAATGGCAGCATTTATTGCAAAGTGCAAATCAAATACACTGCATACAGACTAATCGTAGGCCATAACGGTAACATTGGGAGCGAGGCATTAAACAACGCTAGAGATCGAGATGGTTCGACTCACCGATTGCATACCGGAGCAGCGGAGCGCTGCTCGTGCGAGCGCGGGTGCAGTCTCCCAGCTCGTCCGGACGCGTCCTTTGTGGCGCGTTCCCCCAGGTCAGGACCAGCGCGCCGAAACGTCCGCGCGCTACCGGATCCCGAAGACAAGAGAGCGTCCCCTCGTCATGCTACGTCCCACCAGACTTCGCCTTACGGTGGCGCTAGTATCGAGGAAGAACTGGTTCTCGGGTAAGGCAGAGGGGAAAAGGGTCAACGCTTCCACCAGGGCGAAAACAAACCGTCCGGTCGCTGGCGCCCTCCCGTATGGTTCCCGTCGCGTGAGCGAGGCGCGTGTGCACGCCGGCCGCAACGGGAAGCTAGCCAGAAAAGGGGTTCGCGTGAAAGTCGCGATCCCCACAAGGTCGCGTGACACTATCACGTGTCATTCAGCGATAACGCAGTGGGTAAACACGCAGAAGTGCTCGGTGAGTGCACCATCTGTCTCTCCCGTCTCCGCGTGGGCTTGCAGCTCAATCGGCCACACAATGTACTCTCGCTTCGTTTCTTTATCCGTTCCAGGTTTGAATTGTAGTGTTGCCAGTAATTGTTTAATTTGTTCCGGGGAGCTTTCTGTTGACACAAACGGCTGCCGAAGAATCCTTTGGGGGGGGGGGGGGGGGTAGAGGTAAAAAGCTTCGCTTTAAAAATAGTGCGGTACACAGAACCGGCCAAGACATCGCAGTGATAGCTGCTCATCGCGCACTGGGAAAGGGAAACAGTGCCAGAGGAGAGTTCTGCGAAAAACCGATGTAGTGCGCGTGGAGAGAGGTGCTGCTGCCACACGTGCAGTGCGAGCCTCCTTGACAGGTGAACGTAGTGACAAGGGCGAACAGGAAGCTCCTGGAGATGGCTAGAGAGCAGAAGAAGCTTTTGTCGACGTGACATCGAAAATAGATGTTTATCGTACAGCAACAACACATCCTATCTTCCAGGAATGTCATCGGGACGTATCTGCGTGTATATTTATTATTTATTCGAAAATTAAACTCTACCTAGAATTTTAGTGGTGCTGTATCCATTGGTAGCATACCATTACCTCTCGTGGGATTCACTTCCCTCCTGCGTAGAAGCCGGCATTTCCTGTGCGCAACCAACACATCTGCTATTTCACTTCGAACATCGTTTTATTTTTTAATGCAGCTGGTAAAAGCATGGAGTTTCTTACTATATACAGCAGAAAGAAATTCTGGTGCTAGCTCGTATGCGGCTTACATCAAGGCTGTCTTTGTCGTCTTATGCCTACAATATGCGGCGCGCTCACTTTAGCTTTGTCATTGGCTTGTATTGAAGCGTTTTAGTGGCCGTAAATTCAAATACAGTGCCAAGGAAACGCTAAAAGGAGTGTGTGATTATGCAAGTATAAAACACAACACGCTATTATAAAGCTAACGGAATATAAAGTAAACCATATTTCTTTTCTAACAGTCTGCCGGAACGGTTAAGGTTGCGTTTTGCCGAGACGAGTTGGTAGTCAAAAATACAGTATATATTGGGGGGAAGCTATTTGAAGCCCTCGATGTAGCCAATATTACAAGCATTAAATTGTTTCAAAAGCTCACACATGTCTTACACGCGGAGCTATGAAAACATCGGCTTTGCGGTGAACCAGCGCCCATACCGCCTGCTAGAACCTTCGTGGCCGCATATTTCCCGCTCAGTGAAGATGTGCGGGCGCTTTTATTATATGTACTGCTACTGAAAGAAAGGGCGGTGAGCGAACTCTCTAACCGCAAACTAACGCATGTACATTGTGGATTTGTCCTGATGTAAATATGTACCGATGGTCTTTCGCCGGCACTAGTCCTCCGACTTGCAATTAGGTAGAGTTGTCCCAACATCAGCCATTAGAGCGATTTTAAATGACAACAAATTAGTCTTAATAGTCGAATTAGTTTTTAGTTCCTCTAGAGCATACTGTTCGTTTTCAGGACTCAAGTGGCACGCACATTTCACATTTCAAAAGTAGCATTCTCCCGTTTGAAGTATTTGCAGTGGAAACAGTTCGAGCGTTTCATTCAATTCATCTTCGTTCCAGTGTATGTTTCTATCAGCCCCGCCCAGTTTCATTTTTTCTTCAATTATAAACCCGAGTTTTTGCAATACAATTTTTGGTCTTCTCAATCAATGCTTATGCAATGAGGTTCCCACTTGGTGAGGCAGACCTTTAGCAGAAATGTGTCCACGCCAAGGGGCAAGATAACTCGGGCATAAGCACCACCGAAGGTGTTGCTCAGCACGCTTCAAGCCCTTACTGTTTTGGGGTGGCCTTGAACGGTGTAGACTACGCGAGCACGTAGTTCCATCCCTCTTCGAGGTCCCCTTTATTTAAGCGCAGGTGTGCATGCGGAAACGCTCACTTTATGCATACAAGCAGACCCACAGCAAGACTCAGAACCAAGATAAAGTTCATTACTACATTAGCTGTATTTCATTTTTAGGGTTATATAGGGGGTATATAGATTAAAAATTCCCGCGCCTTCCCGCAAGGGGAACACGAGTAAATGCAGAGCATTGGGGCCTCAGTACTGGTTGAAGGCAGTGTTGCTTCCATCGCTTCTTCCGTGATGCTGGAGTAGCAGACACGAGTAAACGTGGGAGCGAGCGTCCACCAAGGAAGGAAGGAGCAACGCAGTGATGAAGCACGAGCGACCGCTAGCCGCTTTATATTTGCAGCGCGCGCAGTAGAGGGAGAGCAGTACGGAGGGGAGAGCGCGCATGCGCAAGCAGCGCGCGCCCTTCCACGCCCCACCGCGCTGCTATCACGCACCTGTTACGCCGGGACCGCGACGGAGCGAACGGGCTGACTACGACGCATGCGCGCACCAGCTACTGTTGAAAGAGAGGAGGGAAGGAGGAGAGGCGCACCTGCTGCGGACGCGGAGCTGTGGACGCCGTCCGACGCAGGAAGAGGCGAGGCTAAGGAATGCTCTGCATTTAAAAGGTGGATGTTAATGCGAAGAGTGCAATCAAGCTACGGTTGTAGATCTAAAATACTGTACAAAACCCATGCTGCACATTATTTTCCATTTACGTGCAACACGTGGTGTTTTGAAACTACCAACTGTCTTCACCTAGGTACAGCAGTGTAAGTCTGACTGCAATGTTTGCCCAGTCTGAGAAAGCTGGACACTGTCTCGTAAACTTCAAGAAATCAGTCCACTTGCAGATGTACTCTGTTGCAACCAATCACATATTTTTGTGTTTGTGTGTCACTTCAAAAGCTGTTTCACACTTTCCCCATAATTATATTTTTTTTCTGTCAACATGTATCTGATTGTGATGTAAGGTGTAAACTAAAAACGCAACATTCTGAAAGAGATCACCCGTTCGAACTTTTTTTGTTAGTGATAGAGCCTACAAAATATTGCGACATTTGAAGAACATGAACAAATATTACAAACTAGAATTTAGCCTGTTGTGTGAAAATGATTCTTACACAAGGTTTGGTATGGTGTCACTCCAAGTGTGACCACATAGCACTCTTTACAGACCCCGTTCGAACCTATTCTAAAGGCTGCCGTCGCTCCCCTATAAATGTCAATTGCGCTCGAATTTTTCTTTGCACTAATTTGATTGTTTGTGCTCTACAAAGCACCATGGCGAAGTTCTAAGCCCAATACCCACATAGCACAATGACTGCAAGTGTTCAAAGTAGCCATGTACAAGAATACTGTTCCACTTGGCGCCGAGTCGCTAAAACAAGTTCCGAGTGGCATGTGGGCATGAAGGAAAAAAAACGCAAGAAGACGGCGCCACTGGAGAAGCATGAAGCCCAGTCATAAAATGTGAAATCGAAGTCGTTGCGGATGTCACTGTGCCATGTGAGCCCCCTGTGGGACAGCGCGCCTGTGCCAGTAAACAAACGCCGGCATGCCGCTACAAGAAACAAAGTTTCTGGGTCACGTGCATGGTTGCATAGTAGGCTGACTCCGGTCCCTCGAGAAATGAAAACAGCGAGGAAGCGGCGCCAACGGAGGTGGGCTCCTGAAGGAATGCTGAATGACGTCCTCCTGTCTCCTATTTTATTTCTCCATTCCTTTGATGGAAACAGGAGCCCGTGGAGCTCGAGCTTTACCAGCTAGCGAGATTGAGCGAGAGGGAAAGAGATAGGTGAAGTTTATTTGGGCCAAGTTCTGCTACGGTCACGTGGTGGACCCGGGCTTCGGCCTGGCGGCGACGATGGCAGCCCGATTTGTCCGAGAGGCTTGCACCTCATGTTATGTTATGTCGCAGGTTATAAACAGAATGGAATTATTTGGACAAGCCCACATGGTGTGGCATAAGGTGGCGGGAATGACACGTGGTGGGCAGTTCCTTGAAGAAGTGCAATGAAGCTGCGCCCGACATGGCCATCTAGCTGGTTGCATAGGTGCCACGTGCATTCTTGTATGTTGTAGAGACTTGATGTGAGCAGGAGAATATATACGGCAGGCGTTGCGGAAATAGGCCGGTATGTCGTGATAGCTGAGTGGGCTATCTCTAGTTGATCGGGCACCATGCGATGGGATGAGGCTGGGGCTGGCTCAGAAAGTGAACTCTGGAGCAGCAGAATCGGCCGACTCTTTACCCTCCAGCCCGGCGAGAACAAGGGTCGAGATCAATTCTACTGAGATGGAGGGGCATTTTGAAAGAGAGGTTTGAGTGCCTGTGGGGACAGGAGCCCCATTTCAAAATTGTTAATGGCCGTCTTTGAATCGGAATTCCGAAGATGGGTTAAAGCAAGAGCTATTGCGGCCTCTCCCGCCGTTCAAGGACTGATGATGCGGACAAAAATGGAGTCAACGCTCGGCGCACTAGGGAGCTCAATGATTCCTAACGCATATGCATCATGCTGGAGGTAGCCGACAGCGTCCGCGTAAAGAATGTCCGGTCTCATGGGGAATCGCTGAGTAAGCGCTCTGAGCGTTTGCTCCCTCCGCCGTGGTGGTAAGTTGCATATTCCGCGGAAGTGGGCGAACCAGGACATTCGCATAGATATTCTGGAGAATTTGCGGCTGATGTTCAGTGATTAGCGGAGCTCATAAACCGAGCCTCCCCAGAATGTGCCGCCCAGTAATAATGCCCGATAGCAGTTGCAGCTTTGCTATGCCGTGGGCCTCCTCCGGCTTCTCCGCGAGGTTGTGCATCTCTAAGCTCCCAAGTCAGGCAGGGCAATTATACAATGGGACATGTTATGCGATCTTGTAAGCCTTACTTATAAGACAAATATTTTCTTAAGGTCAGTGGGAGTGACCTGATGGAAGGCAGGTAGATATGCCATGCGCCTTCGTAGAAAAGCTTGCACTTAGGCTGTCTGTTGCGGGTGGGTATGTATCGAATTAGGTCGATTGTTTGGTTTACATGCGAAGTGAGTTGCGAGATATACAGAACGTTAGCCGTTTTACGCTCGATTAGAAGATCTAGTACACATACGCTATTCACCAGAGGGACTGGGAGGTGACCAGTTGTAATTAGTGTGTCTGGAAGGGAATTGGAGGTGCGTTTTGCCAGTAAGAGAAGTCCATCTAACCTGGTGGGACGCAGACAAGCCTCACTACACGCTCTGCCTTGATAAAAATTTGTGCTCCAGTTTGTAAGGTGCCTTCAATGTGTGCATCCCTGCCTCCTGACATCCAGAGAGTAATGTCATCCGCGTAAAGGCTAAAGTAAAGCTGAAAAATTTTGTAAAGTCTACCGGGGATGTTGAGAATAAAGGAAGAGGGCTGTCACAAACTGCAGGCCAGACCGTCCATTTTTTTTTATTTTTGGAGGGCCGACATGACGGCCTCCCGGACGGAGTCGGCGATTTTGCGCCTCGCAGAGGAATTCGGGGTGCCCTGTAATTAATTTAAGTAACTCACGATGTCACTGTAATGAATGGGCCAAGGATTGGCGTGAAAGTCACGAGTCAGTGGCCAGTGCGTGCGCGAGTAAACGTTGCTTTATGCATGACACGAAGGAAGCAGAAGTTAGGGCACGAAAGCAAGTACGCGAGACGAAAGATATCAGCGTTAAAAAAAGGCAAGAGGCTAACGGAAATGTCCGCAATAAAGAAAGCAAACGTCCTACGGGGTTTTGTCGCAGCCCCTCGAAGGGTTGAAGACCCGATGCGTGCGGGGTCGATGAGGACGTCACGGCGAGGCTGGCTCGATGACCGGTTCTAGGCCCCGTCGTAACCAGGAGCGGGACGTCGGGCAGGCATCGTCGACCTTTGCGATGAGTCACGGCTCGAGGGCGTAGCGGCGGGTGTGAGCGGAGGGTTACACCTCCAGGTGAATCCGGACCCGCGCTCTCTCGCCCAGCGCGTCACCAGCTCCAGGCACGGCCAGCCCACGGGTTGTCGAGATCAGCGGCGGACGGCTCTCGGGAACAGCAGCGGTTGCGCTCCGGGTCTTCCCCGAAACGATCACAGGGCCGCGCTCTCAAGCGCAGCGCGTCACAGGCGTCCCCTGATCACCGGCCTGGTTCGAGTTTTCTGCGCGCACTCGTTGCTGCTGCGCGCTCGGTCTCCTCTTCTTCCTCGTCCACCGGCACTACATCGCAGTCACCCGCGTTGACGTCCGTCGTAGTCCGCACCGTCGTTGTCCGCACCCCGCCCCCTACACTATATAAAAAAAATACTATCCGGCGCCTGGTTTCGATCCCTCGACCCTGCGGGCGGAACGCAATGTACATGGTGCTCTACCCACTGCGCCACAAAGCCGACACAGAATGGGAGCCTACGAACGCGCCTTATATCCTTGACTCATTCAAACTACGTCAAGAAGCAGCTGATACAACGCATTCACTACCACCAACTCCCCAAACACTAAACGTTAACGCAATACACCCACCCCCTATGCGACGCATTTACTCCAGTCCCCCTCGCGGGAAGATGGGACCGCCAAAAACAACGCGTTGTGGACTGCGCAGTAAGGTGCCGGCACGTGAGAGAACCGCTCGCGCTTTTGTTTTCTAGCGTCACTCGTAGCGGACCAGCTGAGAGTTAGTTCTTTGTGTGTTGGGTGTCGTAATTGTCGTTATCAAGAGTAACGATGTTTGAGGGCATTCACGTGTCGGGTACAACTTGCAGAGCTGTTAGATGTTTCTTATAGTGAGTGCTGTTGTCGGGGGTTAACGAGGTTTGTCCCATAGTGTTTCGCGTGTAGCTAGTATTTTTTTGTGTAGTTGCGTTACTGAGGTGTAACAAGTGTTTGCCTCTAGAGTGTTTCGCGTGTCGCGTACAGCTGTCTGATTAGCGCGCGTGCGCTTAGTGTACTGCCGATTAGTGCCTGCGCGCACTAGGCCGATGGCAATCTGAAGGGTTTTTTTTTCTCTTCTTGTCGGGCATTGCCTGTAGTCTTTTGTTTGTGCAGTAAACCTATGTAGTGCAAAACGTAGTCGAGCATCTCCGTTGTGAATTTATTCACCCCAGCAATCTCGGCACCCGTGAAAACTCACGGGCCGGCCACCCTGCTAAAATATAAATAACTGTTGTCTCGCGCCCCTCCTTTGGTGTTTGCAAGCGGACGCAATTACTCGGGGGAGGAGTTTGTGACAATAAGTGACGTCCACGGCAGGACGGGTCGGCCACGTGTTGAGGTTGCTGGAATCGGAGAAACTCACTGGGAGTAACGCTAGCCGCTGGCTCGCGTGTTTGTTCTTTGAGGTTCTTCAGGAGCTGATCTAGCCGCCACGACATAAGGAGCTTCTAGCAGAATTTGTTTGTGTGTGTGTTCTCCCGGCGCTCGAGATGGCGGAGACTGACAAATTGATCGAACAAGGCCGAATTTTCGGACTGGAAGGAAGTAAGCTGATGGAGTTCCTCCAGCAGGAGACAGCAAAGCGTAGAGATGAGCGTAATGAAGAAAGGCAAAGAGAGAGGGAAAGGTTTGAACGAGAGATAGAGAGCCATAAAGTGGAGATGTACCTAGTTAGCCAGTGCAGTAGCCTGGAAGAGCTGGAGCGAAATAGACAGAGGAGGAGAGATGAGGCGAAAGAAGGGAGTATGAGAGAACAGCAAGAGGCTGAACAGGGGAATCAGAAGAGACAGGTGGATCCTGAACAAGAGATCCAGAGGAAGGAGTTAGAACGAGAGCTGCAGCGGATGCAGGAGGAAGCGCAACCGGAGAGGCAGTTAGAGATAGATGAAACTCAACAAGAGAGTCAGAAGAAGGAAGAGTTCCCGCAAGTCTTTGGAAGGAAAGATTGAGAGGCTCAGATGGGAAACCGAGAAATGGATTGGACGAATGACCTATTGCAGCTGCGCGAACTCGAGGGTCCAAGCGGAGTGCCTGAAGAGTCTGCAGCTTTGGGGGCGTGCGATGCTGGGCCGCATGGGTTCATGCCGTCGTTGCAGGAGCAGCGCGACAGCGCAGGCGCGTGTCTCGATGGTTCTCAGCATGCGGCCGCGTGTCAAAAACAGCATCGAGAGCAGAGGGCTGTGGCCCTTAGCGTGCGTCGTAGTGGCAAGACGCCGCTCTTTTTGGGCAGTAGGCCAGCACGGGAGCGCGCAGGGTACGACGAGTTCCTACCGGCGCGGGAGAGAGCTACGGTCGCTGTGCAGCAGGCGCGTAAAGGAAGGCGCGCGCGTAGTTCCGATTCCCGCGGGAGAGAGAGAGATAGGCGGCTCCGCCTGAGCGTACTGACCACTCCGCGGCGGACGACGTTCCGTAACATTTCGGGTGACCCTCGGTATGTACCCCCTCGTGGGGCTAGTTACCCCAGCCGTTCGACAAGCAGAGTTACTTGCTTAGGCGGGTAGAGACGGTATCGCGGGTTGACCGTTTTGTGTCCTTGGGGACAATTTTGTAAGTTTGACTTTCCTGCGTAGTCTTTTAAATGCAGAGCATTTCACTAACTCACGATGTCACCCGCGTTGACGTCCGTAGTCCGCACCGCACCCCTCCCTACTATATACAAAAAAAATACTCTCCGGCGCCCGGTTTCGATCTCTCGCCCCTGCGGGCGGAACGCAATGTACATGGTGCTCTACCCACTGCGCCACAAAGCCGACACAGATTGGGACGCTACGAACGCGCCTTATATCGTTTACTCATTAAAATTACTGCTGACGAGCGCTCTCTCGTCAGCAGTTGCCACAAGTGCAACAGTATTAACGTAACGCAAACTACTTAACGTCATGCGCCCCCGGAAATGCTCTGCATTTGATCGTGCCCCTCGCGAGGGGGATGTGTCACGGCGTCTTCTCTCGGTGGCGGGACCCGTGGCGCCATCTGGCGGAGGCGCGGCACAACTCGTAGCACTTTCTTTGAAAAAGCGCCTCGAAAGCGCGGCAAATATGAAATAGGGATGACGCGATTTCAAGGCAATCCGCCGACGCGGCTGCTTTGTGTACAGACTCGGCGGCGAGCGTCCCGGAATTCTGGTGCCGACCGAACCCCATTTTTTGTTGAGTGTGTCGTGCAGCGTTCATCTGCTCCGCACGTGGATAGAGTGTTGGTGTAGGAAAGGTTTTATTTTCGTTCCCCTTAGGAGATTTGTGCGTTGAGTTCTCCCTGTTTAAGACTAGTGTGGGAGTGCAAGAGAGAGACTTGAACAGTTGTGTACGCGAAGTGGTGGCGCGTGAACTTGCGCAGGGCCATTGACCATGCAATCTTGTTTTCGATACTCTCCTTATACGGTATTAATAGGCCGTCGCCGCAACTATGAGGAGTTTGTTATTTAAGTGCAAAGAAATAATTAATATATCTGACACACTTCCAGGCACAAAACCACGAACTTCGGCGTTCCGCAACGTTCCACTGTAGGCCCTCCTTTATTTTACACAATAATTACCTACCTGTCTGCCTAAAATTGTCGAATTGCCTACTCTATGCTGATGCCAGCACCGTCTGAATGTTGCACTCAACATTGATGTTCTTACTAGAAGCTGAATTCACGATATTAGAAATATTTCTTCATGGTCTCAGAGCAACTGTTTATTAATGAATCCTCCAAAACAAATCCTTGGTACTTTCATAGGATTTGAAGACTCTAAGTTTTACAGCTCCTGTTTACATTGCCTCTGGCGCTGTTCTACTGACTGAACAGTGCTTATTTATGTGGGTTGAAGTTGATAGGTGCTTAAAAATTATTGACCACAGAGATTTTGTAAAAACAAGTCGGCTTACGAAGTCAGAGTGTTAACTGAGGTAAGAAATTATTTCAGCCGGCCTAGGCCTCTAACTCTTTATTATGCTTTTATGTACGGGTATATGAACTATTCCATCTCATTCTTACGCTTAACGTACGATAACAAAGTAATTTTTCTGAGGCGCATCTAAAGTCAAGCCAGCCAGATCATGATATTCAACTCTTTCAACTAACTTGTCACTTCACTATATCAACATCTGAATCTCCTCCCTCTGAATAAAGTTATTGCATATAATCTCGTGGTCATTTTTAACACCGCAACTTCACCTTTACGGTGCTGGCCGTACCGTGTACCGGCTCTACCGTGGTCTAGTGAACAGATGACCAACCGGAGTGGGATTTCTTGTCAATAAAAGCATAGCTGGCAACATAGACGAATACTATAGTATTAACGAAAGGGTCGCCGGTCTTGTAATTAGGCTCAATAAGAGGTACAAACTCAAGGAGCTACAGGCCTACGCGCCTACATCCACTTCCCGCGACCAGCTAGTTGAACGCTTCTATTAAGATGTAGAATCGGCAATGGCTAAAGTAAAAACACAGTAAACCGTAGTTATGGGAGAATTCAATGCTAAAGTAGGCACGAATCAGGCTGGAGACAAAGGGAGTTGGGAACTATGGTCTGGGCTGTAGAAGTAGCAGGGGGGACATACTAGTCGAGTTTGCAGAACGGAATAACCTACGCATCATGAATACCTTCTTCTGCAATACCTACGCATCATGAATACCTTCTTCTGCAAACGGGAGACCCGGGCGTGAACGTGGAGGAGCCCAAATGAGGAGCTTCAAAATAAAATAGACTTCATATTATGGGATAAACCTGGCGTCGTGGAGGATGTGGAAGTGCTTGGAAGGGTAAGACGTAGTGACCACCTTATGGTAAGATCTCGAATTAGCCCAGGTTTGAGGAGGGACCGTAACAAGCTAGTACAATAGAAGCCGATCAATGAGCTGATAGTACGACGTAAAGTTGGAGAATTCTGATTCGAGCTGCAGAACCGATATTGAGCTCTTACCGAGGAAGCAGAGATTACAATACAGGAAGACAGCGACAATCTGACACGCAATATCACAGAGTGTGCAGTTGAAGTCGGGCAAGATGTCAAGACAGGATACTGGTAAACTTTTCCAGGAGACGAAAGATCTAATTAGGACACGGCAAATCATGACAATCTCCACCACATCTAACGGAATAGAACTAGCGGAGATTTCAAAGTTAATCAATAGGCGTAAGACAGCTGATATACGAAAATATATTATGCACAGGATAGAATACGCTGTAACGAACGGAGGGTGCCTGAAAGTTGTGAAGAGGCGTCTAGGCGTGGGGAGAAATCAGATGTATGCACTTGAAGACCACCAAGGCAATGTCATAACAAATAGATAGTATAGTCATAGTTTCCCAGGGGTACTATAGAGATCTGTACAGTAGCCGGAACATCAAGAATAATTCCGAAAGAAAAAGTAGTTCAGAGGAGATAGACATCCGACCAGCAACGATAAAAGTAAGGAAGGCTTTGAAAGAAATAAAAGGGGGCAAAGCACCTGGTGAAGATTAGATAATAGCAGACATCGTTAAGGATGGCGGGGAAATTGTAGTAGTAAAACTGGCAAACATTTACAAGCAATGCCTAATGACCGGGAGTGTACCGGAATCTTTGAAGAACGCGAACATCATCCTAATCCATAAGAAAGGTGACATGAAGGACTTAAAAAAACAGGTCGATCAGCTTACTGTCAGTCGTCTACAAGGTATTTACCAAGGTAATGGCTAACAGAATTTCTGCCACCTGGGATTTCAGTCAACCTAACCTAAACAACACGCAGAATTTTGTAAAGGGTATTCAACAATGGACCATATTCACACGATCAATCAGGCTGTAGAGATATGCGCAGAGTATACTGAACCCCTATATATATCCTTCATAGACTGTTACAAAGCATTCGACACGGTGGAAACCTCAGTAGTCATTCAGGAATTACAAAACCAGGGTGTAGAGGAGCATTACGTAAGAATACTAGAGAATATTTACAGTGGTTCAACAGCTACCATCATCCTCCATAAGGAGAACAGTAAATACCTTTAAGGAAGGGCATCAGACAAGAAGACAATCTCTCCGTTGTTATTCACAGCATGTTTAGACGCGGAATTAAGAACATTGTATTGGGAACAGGTGGGAGTAAGGGTTAATGAAGAATACCTCAGAAACCTCAGATTTTTTGATGACGTTGCATTGTTAAGTTACTCTGGGGAGGAATCGCAAAGCATGCTTACCGCGCTGGACAAACATAGTGGAATCGTGGGCCTGCAAATTAATATGGGGAAAACTAAAGCAATGATCCATAACCTCGAGACAGCACAGCGGTTTGATATAGTTCGGCAGTGGAATGGCGTAAGCGAATATACCTACTTAGGCCAAGTTGTGACCCTTGAGGCGAACCATGAGTCAGAGATAATTCGAGCGATAAGGATGCTGTGGAGTGCATTCGGAAGGCATTCTCAGATATTGAATGGCAGTCTACCATTGTCCCTGAAGAAGAAAGTGTATGACCGCTGCATTTTACCTGTACTCACCTTTGGGGCAGAAACTTGGATGCTCAATAAGAGGGTTCAACTTAAATTGAGAACGACTCAGCACGCAATAGAACGAAAGATGATAGGTAAAACATTAAGGGACAAGAGAGCGGAGTGAGTCAGGGAACGAACGATTGTTAAGAACATACTAGTAGAAATTAAGAAAAAGAAATAGATGTGGGCAAGGCGTGTAATGCGAGGGCAAGATAACCGTTGGTCATTAAGGGTAACAGAGTGGATCCGTAGAGAAGGCAAGCGTTGCAGGGGGCGGCAGAAAGTTAGATGGGCAGATGAGGTCAAGAAGTTTGCGGTGACAAATTGGTCGTCGCAGTTAGCACAGGGCTGGGGTACTTGGAGAATAATATTAAAAGCCTTTCTCCTGCAGTGGGCGTAGATAGGCTGGTAATGATGATGATAATATAATCTAGTTTCCCGAAGTGGTTTCCCTCTTAACTTATCTTCCTCGAATAAAGTGATCTTTGCTGCAGTTTCATTTAAAAGCCCGCTTTTCTTCCACGAAAATGGCTAAAACAATTCGCGATTATTCCAAAGCTGATCTTGCGGCAATTGCCGAACAAATGGAACATTTTATGGATGAACTGATGCCTAATTTTGATGAAAGAGCACTTGAGCAAAACTGATCAGATTATAAGTGCACCCTTATTTCTAATCAATAATTATGTTCCCCCACGAAAAGTACGATGTAATCCCCAGTCACCTTTGTTTACGTTGGCCTTGCGCCGTCTTCGTAACAAGAAGAAATGGTTATATCATTCGGCAATGACATCGAACAACTCGTATCGCTGGTCTGACTATCCCCGCATCATTGATGAATATTGTGGCGCCATTTCACAGGCTAAGCAAACCTTTTTTAACGTTACATTACGATCATACACAAGTTGATTCACGGAAAGTTTGGAAATTCGTTCTTGGAAATACACCCGACACAATGCAGTTGTCCCAATGTAACACCCCTTTTCAAAATGACCAGTGTTGCACAGTTTGTAATGGTGTCTTCGCTCCATTTTTTTATGACGCTGCACCAGTGCATTTGCCACCAACGACAACAGTTCACGCTATTCAAATGGATCCGATTCTAATAGATTGTGTTGGCATTGGGAAACTACTTGGTAATTTGAAAACATCATTTTTCGGGTTCGGATGAAATCAATTCTAAAATGTACTGAACTGTATTCATCAATTACTCTTTCTAGGATATTTCAACAATCATTACACTGCTCATCCCTGCCAAGCGACTGGAAGGGGAGGAGGGTGGTTCCGGTTCACAAGTCAGGTAACATACATTCTACAGAAAAACACCGTCCCATATCTCTAACTGGCATTCCCTGCAAGATTCCCTGCAAGACATAACGGAGCGATCCAGGCAGCCGCAAACACCTCGGTGGCACTAAGCGTGTGCGTTCCCTACTGCAGGCCCATCCTCGTCCTACACTGCGGCAGAAGATTTCCATCTGTGCGTGGCTGGTGTGCTTGTCGGAATCTTCTGGCTGCGCGGATCACCGGTGGTTCACGTCGACAGCGCAACGATTCCTGCAGCAGTGGGCGAGTTGAGGAGGCACCGCCTGCGCACATCGTCACGGTCCTGTGCTGATCGGCGCATCGCGTTGCAGTATATAAGGACCGACGCAGCTCCACACAGCACACAACGGAGCGAACCAGGCAGCCGCAAACACCTCGGTGGCACTGAGCGTGTGCTTTGCCTACTGCAGGTATGTCTTTACATATCTTATTTCTGTAACTAAGCAAGGGCTCATGGATCGCTTCGTTTGTTCCGTTTGGTTTGTTTCGCTTGTTTTGCTCACTTGTTTTCACTAGCAGTGTCTATGGATCCACCGACAAACCCTTTGAAAACCCTTGGCCAAGCGCTCGCTGACGAACCCCCTTCGAACATTATGGAACTCTCAAAGGCTCTTATTTAACTGGCGCTAGGGATCGAAAAGGTAACCACTGGCATTCGAAACGATATCAAGGGTATTGCCGATAACAACAAGACTTCTCTAGATGAAATGCAGGAAATAAAAAAAATCCATGGAATTCATGAATAAGACCTTCGAACAATTACAGACTGACGTCAAAAGATCATGCGCGGATCTTTCAGTGGTAAAGGAACAGCAAAAGGAAAAAGAGGCCGAAGCGAAGCTGCTGCAGCAGCAAGTCCAGGACATGCGCAGAGAAATTGTGGAACTAAAACAATACAGCAGGCGTAACAACCTGGAGATAAAAGGCGTTCCTTCCTCTGCCGAAGAGGCATTGGTTGACGTAATGGCAACGATTGCTACTACGTTAAAAGCTAGGCTGTGTCCAGACGACATCGATACGGTTCACCGCTTTCCAACTAAAAAAAATGACCATGAAAACATTGTTGTGAGATTCATCTCGAGGACCAAAAGAGATGAAATTCTACAGAAGGCACGTAAGCAGAGGCTCTTGGCATCTACGCTCGGGTACGAAGGCAACGAGCCAGTCTATGTGAACGAACATTTGTGCCCAGAGAATAAGGTGCTCCTTGGTAAGGCGGTGCAAAAAAAAAGAGAAATGAATTGGAAATTTGCTTGGGTCTCCCAAGGCAAAATCCTGATAAGGAAGACCGAGAATTCTCGGGTTCTGCACGTAGCGACTGAGGAGGACCTGGCTAAAGTAAACTAAATGTCTGCAACTTCTTTGTGGTACCACATCTAGCTTCATATGGCCTTTAGGTGTAGCCAGGTTAACCGAGGGTTTTCCAAGCATTCATATTTTTTCGTCGTTCACTGTAATATTCGAAGTCTGCGGAAAAACGAGAACTTGCTCTTAAGATTTCTGAGCAGGCACCAGTTTAGTTTCGATGTTGTTGCTTTATCCGAAACATGGTTGAAGAACGGCGAGCATATTTCTTTCCATGGGTATAATTTCCTGTCATCTTGTAGCGATACATCATCGCGTGGTGGTGGAGTAGCACTTCTTATCAAGTCTTCCGTGCTGTATAACGTTAGAAAAGATGTATCGGTTATTGACGATGTCTCAGAAACCATATTCGTAACACTAACATCTGGAACAGTTGTAGGCGTCGTGTATCGACCTCCTAGTTCTAGCGCACCGCTCTTCCTTGACATAATGAAAAATATTCTAAACGTTTTGAGCTTCGGCAATAAGCATCTTATACTAATTACAGGTGACTTTAACACTGACACCTCAGCGGGACAAAACATTGATTATACATTACTTCTGCAGTCATATAGTTTTTATAACCTGAATAATGTGCCTACCAGAATCACAAAAAATACCGCCACGACCATTGACCATATTTTGAGTAACAAGGACTCGGCCTTTGCTGGCGTTTACGGTGAATGCGTTAGCGACCATTCCCCTGTGTTTGCTTTGCTTCGCACTGATAAGGCCGCTCCCGATAACAAGAAACCTACTACGAATTCGAGGATCAATTATGCCCAGCTGCGCAGTAAGCTTCAAAACACGCACTACCATGACATCTTGTCTGAAGACGTGCATACAGAGCTTTTCAACTTTGTTAGTTCTTTATCGTCCATAATTTCCAGCTGCACAACCCACCATAACTGTACGTACGAGCAACCACTCTGCCCGTGGATGACAAAGCCCATACTGAACGCCATAAAAGAACGAAACGCGTGGTATCGTAAATGGAAGCTACATGAAGAGAACGACTTCTGCGCGCAGCAATTCCGACTCGTTAGGAACAAAGTGGTCGATATGATAAGAAAAAGAAAGAAAGAATAATATACGTCACAGGTGCAGCAAGCGCAAGGCAATGCTAAAAAAATGTGGGATGTTATCAATAACGTTGTAGGCAAACCCACTAAAACATCTGTCATTCCCGACTCAGTTGATACTAGTACCGTAGAAAAATTTAATTCATACTTTACTACCATAGGGTCGCACTTAGCTAGCCAGGTTCCTTCGACGCAATGGGATGCAAGCGGCAACGCGAAGTTATGCTCCTTTACAATTGACGAAATTGACTATCCTGAAATTGTGAACGTGATATCAATGCTGGCAGACACGAAAGCCGCCGGTCATGATGGTATACCCGTTCGTGTACTGAAGGAGAATATTGATGTACTTGGGCCCCAATTACGTCGTCTGTTTAATTATGCTATAGTTAAAGGGGTATACCCTGAAAACCTAAAAGTAGCAAGAGTGTCACCAATTTTCAAAAGCGGTGACCGTAATGAACCAGGCAGTTATCGGCCAATATCCGTATTAAGCGTTGTAAACACTGTGTTTGAAAAGCTTATCTCTGTTCGTCTACGAAAATACATAGAACATAATAAAATTATAACGTCAGCCCAACATTGATTTACTACAAATAGGTCCACGTCCTCTGCTGTAATGGCATTAACTCAAGAAGTGTACTCCTCCCTACATAACAGCGAAATAGCGGGTGTGGTTTTTCTTGACCTCAAAAAGGCCTTCGACTCCGTAACGCACTCGATTCTCTTGGAAATCTTAGAAAACTACGGGTTTCAGGGACGCACCCTAGAATTCTTCTCCAGCTACTTGTCCAATCGCAAACAATATGTTTCTGTTGCCGATGTTTCATCATCACAATTAGAAATATCAACAGGTATCCCTCAGGGCTCGGTCCTCGGTCCGGTGGTATTTTCCCTGTACGTTAACGACCTTTTTACGTATTTGACATCATCCAATGTTCTAATGCATGCGGACGATACCGCAATTATAGTGAGTGGTAAATCAGCTGAACATTTAGTAAGTGTGATAAGTCATGAGTTGTTGCGATTATCAAATTGGCTTAACGGCCATAAATTAACTCTAAATAGTTCGAAAACGAAGTATATGCTTTTCCGTTCCCCGCATAGACAATTTGATGGAGACTCCATGAAAATATATTTTAATAGTTGTTTGCTGGAGCAAGTTGATTCCATCAAATATCCAGGCGTGACTCTGGACTGCCATATGAACTGGAAAGGGCATATAGAAATGATCTCCTCTAAACTTGCATCGTCCTGTTTCGCCCTTTTAAGAAGTAGAACGTACTTCAGTATCTCAATTCTGAAGGTTATTTACTACTCACTCTTTCATTGTCACTTGACGTATTGTTGCGAATCTTGGGCATTCACATATCAAACGTATTTAGATCCCATCGTGCGCCTTCAAAAAGGAGCATTACGTATTATGACATTTTCTAACTCTTGTGTTCGCAGCCGTCCGTTATTCTCTGAGCTTCAAATACTTCCATTCTTGCTTGTCCGTGAAATGAAGGTCTGTATAGTTGTCAACAAAATTATTTTCCATTGCCATCCTTTTTCAATAAATTTGTTTGTGTTACCTACAAGGAACACTAGGAATGCAAGTAACGTGAATTTTAACTTGCCTGTAACCCGAAATACCTATGGTCAACGGCTACTACAATATTACGGAGCAAAAGTTTGGAACACTTTACCTATAGAAATAAAAACAGCTAATAACTTTGTGTTTACACTAAAAAGGTACTACCTATCCAACATCACATGAACCCTGGTACCTTTTGTTATGTTCAATTTTTGTTATTATTTGGTTTTCGTGCAGTGTTTTGTAATCAGTATCTTTTCACTCACCTGTATATTGTTTGCTGCTGTATTGTGTATTTATGTAATGGGCCTAAACTAGCTTCGGCTATTGGCCCAACAGTTTGTGTTATGTATTTCGTACAAGTTGTTAGGGAATAAAAAAAAATTATTGAGCATATAATATATTCCTACATAATACATTTTCTTGAGACATATTTTTTTAACAACAGTTTGCACGGCTTTAGGAAATCTTTTCCCGTGAAACACAACCGTCTTTCTGTACTAACAACCTGTTTTCTAGCACTGACCCAGGATTTGACGCTGATTGCATTTTTATCGAATTTGCTAGGGCCTTTGATACCGTTTTCTATAACCTACTAATCCATAAACTTAGTTCTCTTAATATGGACCCGCTAGTACTAGGCTGGAATAAAAACTTCCTCGGTAATAGAACCCAATACGTAATTGCTAACAACTCGTCCTCTGCACCCCATGCGGTAACCTCAGGCGTGCCGCAAGGGTCGGTTTTCGGTCCTCCACTTTTTCTTGTCTATATTAATGTTCTTGCCTCCTGTGTGAAAGTTTCAGCTATTCCACTTTTCGCTAATGACTGCGTTCTATATCGCAAAATTACTGAATTAGGTGATTCTAACAAACTTCAACACGACATGAATAACGTTCTATTGTGGTGTAACAAGTGGTCTATGAAACTTAACCAAATGTGAATGCATGCATGTATCGCAGAGTACTAATGTTACTAATCCGAATTCATATCTACTCAATGATAGCCCTCTCTCAGTTGTCTCATCTTACAAATGTCTTTGACTACACATCACCAGCAACCTATCCTGGCACATGCATGCTGATGTTATATGCAGCAATGCTAACCGCATGTTTGTCTACTTGCGTAAGAATTTCTCGTCGGCGCCATCATCACTGAAGCTAACTCTCTACAAAACATTAGTTTGCTTCATACTAGAATACGCATGTGATATTTTGGATTCGTCTACCGTTACTCTCGTTAGCAGCATTGAAGCCATCCAAAATCGCGCAACATGTTTTATCTTGTTCAACTACTCCCGATGTGCTAGCGTGACTCAAAAAAAAACACCTAAATTGCCAGAACTTTTTTTCCGCCGTACATGCTTCCGCCTTTCTCTTTTTCATAAAATATACCACCACAACCTTCAATTGAAAGACCATTATCGCCCCACTGTCATACAACAAATATCGCGTTGACTATCGTTTCAAAGTTGGTGTGCCGTCTTCCCGTACTAAGCTTTGTAGCAATTCATTCATCCCAAGCACAAGCAAAGAATGGAACCACCTTCGCGCCACCATCGCCGCCATTCTGGATACCGGCACGTTCAAAACCATCATTTATGAAACGTCATGTTGAAAGATTTCTTTATACCTGGTACATTTTTTGTGTGCTTATTCACCCACTCCTTTCTGTAAAGCCTGCAGGCCTTAAAAGTATGTTAAATTAGTAAATAAATAAATCTCGAAATTCCCGCCTAAAAGCTTGTTACTGATAAGAGTGTTCATTTACAATCGGTAGAATTGATTTCTCTAACCGTAACTTAAGACGAGATTCATAAAACCAATGTTTTTACTCCCAAAACGCGGAACAAATTATGATAGACCGCCCATTGCATTTGCCGGCATTAAATGATCGAACGACTTGCCAATGATGCCATCAATACTTCAACGCGTTCTTTTTACAAACAATGAATTCTTAACTTCGTCCTCGAAGGACCCGGCAAGTGAGCTGATTCGTTCACACTACTTTGTTCTTCTGTTTCTGCCTAGTTTCTTTCCTTTTGTTTTTGTCACTATTTTTTTTGCCGTACGTCTTTGCACTTTTTTGGATATCTGAGACGTGTGTATATTTGTGAACGAGCTTACTATGTGCGGGTTTTTTGTATTCTTGCAATAATCTTCGTATTACGCCTTTTGTAAGTTCCTTCTGTTGTGATTGCTACCCTGTATTTTATACAGTATAACTTCCGCTGCATATTTTGACGAGAGACAGGGACCGCGAAAAAGAAAACCAAACGTTGTTGCACAAACCAGCAACTGGTTTATTGAAAGCTGTATCGTTATTTATAAGCATGCATTCATAAGTGTACATTCATTTTGGAAATAGATTAGACATGATATGCTCGTGTACGTGCGCTCATGCGCCATTGAATTTCTCTTATTCATTTTTATCTCACTTTCCATGCTCTCTATTATATCAGTTTTACGCCACAGTATCTATGCCCTTGTGCGTTTTGTTTGGGCGAAATCTCTTTCTTTTGCACAACGCCTTTATTTTTGAAGGTGCTGAAAACAGAACTTTGCCACTGTGTTTGCCTGCCACGTTTTTCAATCTATGCTATACTTTATACCAACACCTGCTTATTGCATTCGCAGGACCTTAGGCGTTCAGTTGGCACTAACACTTTCCCAAGCGCAGTGTGGGCACAATTTATTCATAGCTTGCATTATGCTTGACGCAGCAAGACCTCGTTTTGTAAGCTTTGAAGGAGATCGGTCAAATGGAAGCACGCCTTTCTCAATTCGCGTTTTGTAGGCCCAACATATATGGTATTCTTTAAATCGTAGTTCTTGTCGAGTTACTAGACTGCAATTTCCTTTGCGATTGCAGAGGTAAATCGTAGACCTTTGTGTCCCGCTGCGAACATTTCCAGAGCTTGTTCTTCCCTCCGTCTTGAATTATCTGTACTCGGGAAGCATACTAGGTAATCATCGATGTATCGGAGGCCCGGGATACAGTGAGCGGAGCTCTGGGTCCAGTGTACGATCCCCTCCTGCCATGTATATGTCACTCAGCAGTGGGGCTATGGGCGAACTAATACATATGCTTTTTCTCTGATGAGGTATTTTCCCTTCGTAGTCTATGAATGGTAGCTCACGGTCGACCGTCACTACACCCAAAAAACCTCGTACTTTCAGGCCGAACTGCTTTTGGAACTTTAGGGGTCCAAATCCTTCCAACTTCCAAACCTTCCAAATCCTACAGGATGGCTTTTCTTGGCAGTTCATAGAACAAAAGTTTAACGTCTACTGACATGCTCGTCTTCCGAGGCTCGTCTTCCGCGAGGAACTTTACGGCCTCTGCAGCGTTGCTGGCTAAGAAGTTGTCATCTTAAGGGAAGGGTTTGAAGCTGCCCTGCGTGTCCCCTGTAGTGCAGAATACGTCACGCAGTCCGATCTCAACGTCGTTTCAAAGTGATGTGCAAAATGTAGGATGGTAATAAATGAATCAAAATCCAAGTCAATGCGCGTTTCGCGACGGGAATCAATCCCACACGTGTATACACTAAATGGCTGTAGTATGGAAGTTGTCAACAGTTACATAAGTGTAATTATAACCCCATCACTATGCTGGCAACAGCAAATCGACACAAGTACACATAAAACGAATAGGATGCTGAAATTTTTGCGTCGTAATTTTAGAAAGCCCCATCGTCACTAAAATTATTGCTTTACAAATTGCTTCTTCACCCAAAACTCGAGTATGCTGCTGCTATTCGGGACAAAAAGGTCGAAAAGGTTGACGAGAATACCATAACGTCGTCAACGTATACCAGACATGTCTACCGTTTGACACCGGACACAATAGTGTCCATCATTCGTCGGAATGTTGCCGATGCCGAACACAAGCTCAAAGGGAGGACCCTAAATTCATAAATCATGCCTGGTGCTATGAAGGCTCTGTTTTCGCAATCGCACTCCTACACACCCACCTCGATGTGCCAGTACCCGTTCTTTAATTCCATCGATGAAAAGTAACAGGCGTTACGAAGCCTGTCGAGGGGTCATCGATCCGGGGCAAAGTGTACACATCCTTCTTTGTCACTTGATTGAGCTTTCTATAATCTATGCAAAATCGCAACGTGCCATCCTTCTCTGTGACCAAAACGACGGGTGATGCCCACGGGCTTTGAGAAGGCAGAATGCCATCGTCGCGCAACATCTGCTCCACTTAGTTGCGGATTGCGCCCCATTTCTTCGCATAGATGCGATACGGGTTTTGAATAAGTGGTCTCACATTATCATCAAAAATGATGCGATCTTTTATAGGCGGAATTTGACGCACGCCAATTGTCGAAGAAAAAGAGTCCTTAAAGGTCGTCAGCAGCGCGAGAAGTACTTCGCGGTTGTATGTTGTGGCCTCGTCGATAACACGCAACGGCGTGCGCCACGCTTTCAGTTTGGGTAGGCGGTGGCTCGACAACAATGTTACAAGGCATTCACCAACGTTGATGACTGCGTTATACTCCGTTAAACGGTCCATTCTTAAAAAAAATATTCGCAGCCCTCTGCGAGGACCACAAAACTGCCGACGAAATCATCACAAATGGTGATTCTGTGTGTGCACTTCCCCACTAGCGTTATAAATGGCCTCCAGCTCACCGGATGAGAAGCCCAGACCACTCGTCACTTTTTTAAGCGATCGGAGTGGGTTTGACCAATTATAAAGTAATCTGCACCAGTGTCATTAAGAGAAACCATTTCATGTCATTTTATCCACTGACAAGGTTGGCGCTTCCACCTTCGGTGAAATACATTGTCGTTGTATCCTTTTCCGTCAGAGACGTCGATGGGTTTTGACGGCCTTGCGCAGGTAGGCTGCGAGCAACCCCGCCTCCTGAGGTTGCTGCTTTTAGTTTGCCTGCCCAGGGCATGGAGATCTGCCACGCAGTATGCCTCCGAACATCCGACGTTTAGGTTCAACGTCGTACGCTGGGATGGTGAACGTGGTCGACGGTTCGGGTTCGGGGAAATCTTGTCTCGCAGCAAGGCATTCCTGGATGGCAGGGGGTCTTTGCCCGAAGCTAGGACACGGAGACGTTGGTGAAAATCCGGGAAGCCTAGTTTCGGGGTACGGACAGCGGCGGTAGATATGGCTTTCATCGCCGCAGTGAAAACATAGTTCCCAGTCCTCTCAACCACTGATGCGTACAGCAAATGCGGGATTGGGGTTGATCGTAAGCTTCAGTTAGGCTTTGCTAATAGAAGAAGTGGCAGAGAAGAACGCTTTTGACCCACAAGCACTCGAGCTGCCAGAGCAAGCCACTGATGATGATTCGTTCCAGGTAGGACTCGTTCGTCGTCGTCGTCTTAGTTGCGATATATCCTATTAAAAATTGATTCCCATGGATTTGGATTCGTGACAATATCAAGTTAAAATATAGAAAAAAGACCTACTTTTGTCGACCACGCAGGAAAACGAACTGATAATCGGTGAACAATTAGGGTATCAGAGTGGATACCAAGGGATGGGCATGGAAGAAAGTAAAGCCTAATTACACGATGGCGGGATAAAATACGGCACTTTGGGGGTAAACTGTGGAGTGTAGCAGTGTAGGGCAGGGGCGGTTGAAGATCAATGGGAAAGGCCTTCGTTCTGCAGTACACCTGAGAATGCTCATGATGATGATCCTGATGATGAAGATGTAGTAACGCAACAAATTAGAAGCAGAGAAATAAAGAAATGCAGTGCAGATAATCCATCCACCGCTGCCCATCGCTTGCCTGAGCATGAATGCAACGTGAGATGGGTGCTGACAGGCCACTTGGCAGTGCTTTGTAAGAATCATAAGTGAGATCTGTAGTTTGAACTATTCACAGTGTTCGGCCGAAGTGTCGATCGCACACCAAAGATTCAAATTGAGGTGATATAAATTGTATGGTTTGGTGACTGCTGCATTAGAGAGTCTTGTAACTCTATAACCACGAACGAACTTGAATTCTTAATCGAAGCACATATTGGCGTTGACGGCAGTGTAGGACGGATTAAATGTGCTCTTTTTACCTTTGGAGCTCTTAAGCTGTTGTATTACCACATCTTACATGCACATCAATTTCTTCCGGTGGCTTCTAACTGCCAGTTGCAGGTCAACGTGGCATATGTTTTTTTTTTCTGTGTGTTCTGTGCTGCGGGGTAGCTTGAGTAATGATAAAGTAAACAACAAAGACTTGTAACCTAAAAAACGTTTAATTCTGAACATACAAAGCACTACATTTTGTTAAAGTAGTCTCATTGTTATTTTTAAACATAATTTTTTTTCTACTCTTTTCCTCTGGCTGCCACAAGTAGTGCTACATATCTCTGCACAAACGGTCGTAGAGGCGACGATGAGGATCGCCTTTGCACTTATCTTTGTATGCCTGTACGCAGAAACCACGAGGACGAAGTAATTTATCGGCTCTAATTTTCACCCATACTTCACACCACGGCTCTGTTTCTGCTGTAATAATGAAATGTAAAAGCACCAGATTAATTTTTCAACAAGAACTCTTCAACATATTCAGGACGTGCTATGATCTAGGTTCTGTATGCCTAATGTTCTGTCAATTTTAGGCGGAAAAAAAATACGAAAGCTTCAGACGTCTTTAAGGGGCCACTTTAATACCACTTCCACTCTTTCTGTCTGCATAATGTGGTGTTCGCAGCCGATGCAGCTTCTGTTTCTGCTTTGGTTTTGAGGCCTTTCATTTCAGTGGCTATAGAATGCGTTCACTATGCTACCTATAGAAAGCCGGCCAACAGCAGCTGCACTACTGTAATGAAGTAATTCCAGTGCTCGAAGGACTCTAAGACCGCAAAAGAGAAATTGCTCTGACAAGCCTCAAAGTTCTCTTATGCGCATAGAGCAGTATTTTTTGGCTGACATCCTTCGTGACTTCTTATTATAAGTACTGAGTGCATTTGTTTACTATTAGAAAGCGTTTTGGATATTAAAAGACAATTAAAATGTGTTCTAGTTTCCCCTTAGGAGGCATTACGTTCCACAACGTCAGGGGTGAAAAGAGCATCCCATTGGTTCCGCTGCTAGGACGCCGTCGACATGAGTATAGCACGCCACTCACAAGATAATAAGGACGTTAGTTACGTTTGCACTACACTATCATAGAAGTTTTGCCTAAACCGGAGGCATTGGTTGGCATCACCCTCTAAGTGTTTGCGTTTGAAGCGATTGCCTCTGTAGTTTACTGTGTGCGGTCAGATGACGGTCTTCGAATCAGTTCACAAGTCTGATCGTAGAAGGTCGGCGAAACGAGACGCTGGATACCCAAGAACGGCCTCGTCCTTCGGGTGCTCTTATTTCCCGCAGCAAGAAAGGCCGCAGTCATCATTTGGTGCCACTGGTAAAGAACAGTCGGTGCTGGCAGTGTAGTAAAAGCCCATGAATGAAGTGCCAGATCTGCGGCGTCTCTATAAACATACACTGTTCGTCTGCCCATCATAGAGAAAATAAACCGCGCATGGAGTACCATGCTTTGCTGCTGTCGCACGGGGAGGAAGAAATTAACCCACGATACCCGCGGTTAGAAACATTGTCCCATTTGGTAACACTTTATTTCGCGAAATACTGCTACCCGCAACATGAAACGTCTTTTCAATGTAGAACTCTAACCAGTCTACCCTCTAGAACAGTTGAAATACCTTGCTTTTGTTTTTTCTATGCTCCATCTAGTAACGGTGTATAGCGGGTTTAAAGTTGCAATGAATGACTAAAAATGGCGCTGGATCTAAAACAAGGCAATGATCACGGTAAGTGCTGCACATGACAATGTTAAAAGGTAAAGGGCTACAGGATGTCATCTACACATGCCTGTTGTTTTAACATGGACAGTGGACCAGCATGTCGCAAGGGAGCCTCAGTACTGAGTCACGTAGCGCTCGCTTGGAAATGAGTTTAAAATGTTTGTCATGAAGATATAAAAAAGCAATAAAAGAAAACATTGGTTTATGTGCAAAATGTTTGATGTTTTAGTGGAATAGCGTAAGTGTAAAGTTCAGGAATTTGCTGCCGCCTTGCTCTGACTCTGCCAGTGTATTGATCAAGGACGTGTGGACTGACAGCCGTCCTCCACATCTATCAGAGATTGGTGGTTGCGTTCGAGTCAGTAGGTGACACTCTGGAAAGTTAGTGTGGACTGTTGTATTTATACATGCGGATATTTCAGTAATTTTGTTTTGTTTCGCTCTTCGTATCTTCCTGGCTGTAGATCTAATACCAGCAAGTTATTTTGAGTTTGTTCACCCCCTGAATTTAAGTAGTGTTTCGGGAGTGATTTTGTACAAAGGCTGCACATCGTGATACGGGACATGAGTGACCTCAGCCCCTCTCCGGAGCGCTGCAGAGCGGCATTCTCGTGAGGGATTTTGTTCCAAGAAATGCCACTGGGTCTGCAAAACCAGCATATTGTTCTTGCTAGTTTCTGAGTATAGACCAAGCATGTAGCCCTGTTGAGATGGTATAAGACTGCGTTTCGTAAAGACAGAAGTCGTTCTGAGGTTACGACAACACAAAAATTTTAGTCTGTCAAAACTTCTGTTCTTTGATGCAGCCATCCCGCCTAAAGTTCAAAGTTTCCTTCAATACGAATGTTCTAATTCTCAAACCTTCTAGAACCACTAAGTCTGTAAAGGTACATAATTCTTGTAAACATTGTTGAGTAAAAAGAGAACAGGCATATTTAAGTCAGAACACCAATGCACAACTGGTAATATAAATACGCGTTAAAGCAACCTTTCGACCAAAATTTATTAAACAGCTCCTGCAAGGCTGGACCTCAAGGCAGTTCCTCAAGTTCAACCGAAAAAAATGTTTCAGAGTTTGCGTAAGGAGCCGTAATGCGGGAAAGGTTTAATTGGCAAGCAATTTTTGTGTTAATTGAGGGAGGAAAAAAAGGACAGTAAGAGCATAATATGTGGAAAGCGAAACTAGACGGGCATTTACATGTGAGAGGTTCAGAAGACTATTGCCTATCTACGATATTAGCAAGGAGTGTGTCATCGCCATGCTGTGGCCACACTCGAGGAACCTGCACAAGGAATAGAGTATTGTTTCTGCGTTAGTGTAATGCGGTGTACAGAAATTAACATTATGGGGGCTTCAGCAGTACAACGTCCTGCATCTGTGTTCTACGCCTTGGGGCTGTGAAGTTCGGGTGGTGGGCAGAGCACGGTGCACTATGCGCAGACTAGTCGCATCGGTGTGAAAGCTGCTGTAGGACTATTTGTATTGTAAGCGCCGCAAGCGCTACAAAACATGTTCTAAAGGTGCTCCGGCTGTAACTTTGTCTGAAAAAACGTGTCACATGAACCGGGGGCAGTTCCCATGGAGCAACGGCATCATCGTTAGCCATTCTCTAGGTCCCGCTAAAAGCTACCCAGGCTCTTCTGCTCACTCTTATCATGGTCAGCCCACGCAAAAATTATGTTACAGCAAGAGAGGGCACATACTCTTTCAGTAGGGTAGCCAATCGGAGTTATTGGGAGGTATTTACGATGATCAGCGCAGGCAAAAAACACGGTATAGAAATCGAGGCGACAAGTGCACGTAAAAAGTGGATTTTGTTTTTCAACTAGCCCAATTGTGCTACCTTTCTCCTTGTGCTTTCACTGGTACACATAAAAGCAAAGAAATGGATGGCTGGTTTAAGAACAGTTTCATGGCTGATGTACCTTCGATGCTGTTATTACAAGAATTGTAAACCATTGATGCCTTTCACAGCGTGAGGGACGGCTGGGTAATTTCGCGGCTGCACTAGGCACCGATGATTGCATTCCAAATACAAGCTTTGAATAGGGCTCGACAGAAATTTCCACACGCATGAAGTAGCCTTAAGTGGATAACTTGATCCGACACTTTCACAGCACTTTTTAACGGGTATCCATATCCAGCGCTCCTACATTCCAAAGGTGACACCACTAAACTGTTAAACGAAAGATAGAAGCACGTTTTACATGCTCCTTAATAATAATAAGACAGAACTTTCAGAATGTTTACTGCCCTTATATATTTGATGATAACTTGTTAAATGTATGAAATAAATTCAGGTTTCGCATCCAGCAGAATGCCTGGAAACACGTGTTGAATGTTTACAGGAATTGGCACACGACCAAAATGTACATGAAGTTTTGGGTGCATGCCTCGTTTACTCAATGATAAAATACACCTGTTCTTCGGCATTGGCACTAAACCGGTTATATTTCCGGCTACTTTACAGTTTGCTACAAAAAAAGCGTAAATGTCATTCACAGATACAGCGACGGCACGATTTGAAACTGATATGCCATCATCTACCTAAACTGAATGAAGGATTGAACGTGGCAAAGCCTCTCCGAGTGTGTTCTTTTCGTTGATAAAAATAGTGCAACTTAATACTTCACCTTGTGGAACACGGTTTTATTGTCTACATAAATGAAATACTTTTGCTCCTTCTTTCAGTCTGAACTGCCTGTCCGAAAGATAACGTCGTATCATGTTTAGCGTGTTGCCAAATACACCATAGTAGTATTGGTCGCGCAATGTCATATTGCGACACCGTATCAAGCCTTTTGAAGGTATAAACATAGGTAGAGGCCGTGTTGCCTGTGTACAAAGACTCTATGTAATATTTAAGTTCTACGTTCTACTTGTTAGTCGACTGCAGATGGGCGTAACCGAAAGCTCGCATGATGGCTGTCAAGAGCACTATCATATTCTACAGAGTAAACAAATCTTCTCTATACCATGTTTTCCTACAGCCTGCCCGGCAGCTGGTAACTTGTTTGTTACTTGTGTTCGGCTGGTAGCTTGTAAGTGATGATGCATCATTTTCGTTATGTATCGTGTGCACCATGATTAAGTGCTTCCAGGAGCTTAGAAAATGTCCGGGATGCCCTATAATAATAACTGTGTAGAGGCTAGTTTGAAGGGTGTCTATTGTAGAGGCTGGAACAGTGTGTGAGTCATGAAGTTCGCTCCACTACCTCAGGTCGATGTTTGAGATAGCAATCTTCAATTAGCTTAAGATGAACAAAAACATTGACTGCCTAACTCTCAGTATCTAAGTAGCGTTTAACATGATCATTACTAGGTTTCTCGAAGCGAAAAATGAGTAGAGGTTTCTTAAAAACTTTGTTCTAGGCCACCTTCCCAAAGCGACGGGGGAAGTCGGAAAAGACTGCCGGGCTTTATGTGTTGTTGGTTTTATATTTTTCTAGCATATTTTAGAGGCACGTTTTCAACCTCACGTTTAACATAATGGATTGTTGACATTTTTTGTCCGGAAAAGGGCACAAACAGACGCAAGATGGCATCTTGAGTGTAAAAATCACAGTGTGCTCCTGAAAATGTGGCGATTGAGAAGCAGCTGGCTCGAAGAATAATGTTCTGGTAGACAAGCATCATCCTTACTGCCTGTTGTGATTTGCCTGTCGACGTTTTAAAGATTTTGCGTTCACATTTGTTTAAGCCTCGCTGAAGATTACATTGATAGGAAAGAAGGCACAGTTTTTGTTCATGCAATGAAGCCTTTTCCGCACGAGGTTGTGGCGTTAGTTGGCGTAACACAACGCTTCATCACTTGAGCAATTAAAAGTACGATCAGTTACTTGCGTAAACGACATAAAGAATACTTCATGGTTTCTTGTTGAACCACATGAAATGGCTTCTTTGTTGCGGTGATGAAATAAAGCGCATGTTTGCGGTGTAAAATGAAACAAAGGCTTTAGACACTGGCAGATTATTTTTCAGCAATACCGAGTATAGGGAAAAACTGCCGTGAATATGCGCCAGACAAGACCATCGGACCACTTTCGAAAAAAAGAAATGCTTTCAAGAAAAACCCATACTGAATAGAAATCTATTCCCGTTCCAAACGCAATTTTTTTTTCAGCTTGTGCACTGAAACACAATTGGCACAAACCAGGTATGTTGACCATACGCTCGGGCACCCATCTGTATAGGCTGAAGTGGATAGACTGCGCAGAAGAAAAAAAAGGCCCGGCATTCTCATTTTTCTTAATCGGAAGTGTGAATCACCGACGCAAAATTGTGTTCACGTACCGCCACTCAACTGGACAATAGGTTATAATAGATACATGCAAGGCAAACTCACTGGAATGTTCCGATTATGAACTGGCGCGTCGGTTCACAGCGTCAAGATAGTATTGAACCGATGGCTGGTAATAGTAATGCTTTTTGGCACTACATAAACATCTATCAATACCCAAGTCGCAAATTTGTTTGTTCCTATAAATATATGTGTTGTTTTTAAATAAACCCTGTTTATTGGTTTACCTCTCGTTGGATTAAACCGCAGCACTCCGCACCTTTCGCTGAGATCTTCGTGAAGTAGTTCGACAATATCTACACGACTCCCGCCTGCAAAAATGAAATTTTCGCTTATACAATTTTTGTCATCAACAAGCTGATACCCCAAAAAATCTTTTCAAGGCAATGAATTCATTTTACACATTCTTTACCCTATAGCAAGCGGGAAAAGTTTGTTTCTTATAGTGCAATTAGGTGAATAGTTTCTCGGTATTTTCAAACAAAATTGTAGGGATAAAACATGCGCCACATTCGCACTAATTTGGATTAATCGCAGTCGTCATCATCAGCAATAACGGCCCGTTTAGCTCCACTTCAGAACGAAGACCTCACACACCGGCTTTCAACCGCTCCTGCCCTGCGCCACTCGAATTCAATATTTTTCCCTAATTTCTTATTTTGTCCCGCCATTCACTTGTTCGACTTGCCTCTCATTATACAGCCGCTGTGGCATTCATTCTGTTACCCGGATGGTCCGCCGGTTGCCATTATGACGCCTATTAGTACAGCAGAAGTCCACAAGTCCAAATACGATATCACCTAATCAAGTTTGTTTTGCGATCCGGGAAGCTTACTTCCTGTCACCAGCTGTTAGATCAGTATTTCGCAAGGCCTGTTGAGCTGACCTAATTTTTATTTAAGTTGCTTAGTAAGAAGCCACGTTACCGCGCCATGGGTCGTTACTCGAACGAAGCATTGGCTGGAGATTCTTCCTTTCAGGGTAGAAGTAGCTTAGTTTTTATTATTTTTATCGTTATTCAAACCTCAACCCACACACCTTTTTCGGCAAATTTGTTTCTCGTCGTTATAATCTCGCCATAAACCTTTCCAAGCTACTTTTATTCCCAGACGCCTTGTTGCATTTCGTTCCGTATGCTAAACGTGGCGCTCTCAAAATGTTTATTTATCACTACTTCGGATGTATTCCTTGTAATGCGGGTTGATTAGCCAGATGGCGGATAGCAGGAAAAGCGCACTGAGAAGCGGCAAATGGATCGGTGGTCCAGCCGGCATAATGTACTGACAATCCACGAGCAAACGTAGATGGCGATGCCGGTGTGGTGGTTCACCCTTTTCCCTCGTCGCCATCTGCACAAACAGAGTGGATAATCCTCGGGGGGAGGGGGGCGCGTACACCAGTTCTGTATGTATCGTCAACACCAATCACGAGGTTAATGCTGACCGTTGATGTTTTAGCGTAGCTTGCCTGTTCTTCGATAGTGCTCGCACGGTGGCTTCGCGCCAGTTGCTCGTCTTTCGCACTGCATCCTATCTACTTAGAAAAACGGTCACGCCTTCTAATTGTTGGCCCTCACTCATTTTTCGCAGCTGTTCTCCTGACTCACTTAGCAAGACTTTCTTCTTGAAATCCCAAATGGCTCAAGGATTACCAAATTTTTCCGCAAACTTGGGCTTTCCAAGTAAAGCTTCCTGAACACCCCCTTCAGACATTACGTGAATAGCTTTGCAGAGATTGTATCTCTTTTCACGCGCCTTCAGCAAAGGACGTCAATAAAAAAAGCCCTATTGACCTTGTCAGTACAGTCGAAAAAGATAAACACTGCCGTGGTCTGACCGCTGGCGTGTCCCTAGACTTTAAGGGAGCATTCAAAATGCATCTCACGATGCCATTCTGGATGCCCTTGAGTTCGTTAGGGTTGGATGAAGGTTGGTTGCATTAGTGAATACAAAGCTATCTTCGCGGACTGATGCTTTTCATGTCCACGCGTGATGGCAAAACCTCTGATCGCACCGTCACTCGCGGCGTGTCATAAGGACGATTTCTCATCGCTACTCTTTTCACACTGGCTCTCATAGGTTTAACTTAAGCGGTTCCCAAAGAAATGCCACTATCTCCCTATGGTGATAATAAATGCAATAAATGCAGTTGAGAAAGGTCAGGGGACCGTATTACATTCTTTCTTTAATGGCTGACAGAGCTGATCGCACGCTCGCACTGCGAGGAGCGGGTCTTCTTCCTCTTCGGAACAGATGATGGTGACAGTTAACAGATTCTCTCCCGCAAAAGTGCGCTAGGATGGTCTTAGGCGCATTTATTTGAAGCAGTCCTCGAACGGGTAAACGAATCTTGTTGAGCGTCGTATCAGCTCCGTGTTCCATCGCCTTAGAAGACACACTCTGGTCACACCGTGATGTCCCGGATACTTCTTCCCGATTGTGCACATTTCCCAGAACGTCCGCTGTCCTATGCCTCCCATGAGCCCCATGTATCCTTTCAACGTTTTTCCGGTTATTGCCTTTGGGCGTAATGTTGCTCCGACTTCTTCCAGGTACTCTCGATGACATCATACAAACCAATCCCTTGTGATTTGAAACCAGTTTCTCCATGCCTCTTCGATGACACAGAGAATGACCTGTTGTTCATCATTGGGGCGCTGTCGTCCTCCCATGGTGTCCGCAGGTGTAATTGGCATAGGCTCGCCAGGCTCGCTGTAGAGTAGGCTCATGGTTGATTATTTACGCTCCTTGCATATGTGTCACTATGGTTCGCCGCCCTTCTACTGCGACTGTAAGCCTACCGATGATTTTGCGCATGGAATTGTTAATGCTTCTTATAAGCTGTTCATAAAATCATCCCCACTTTGAAACACTATTTTTGTCGCATTGTACAATTTATTGAATTGAAGCATTGTGGCCACTCCGAGTATGATGTCAGCGACGTAAATTGCCATTTGTAGTTTTTCTGTTGCTCTTGGCAATTCAGAATTCATTTCCTTAAGATGGCGCCTCCTCGTGCCTTAAAGTACAAATGTGCTAGCTGTGACTTTGAATGCCCCTCTAGCGATTCTCTGTATTTAAATTTCATCCATTAGCCTGCCCTGGTCGTGGTGGTTCCGCCTTCGAAAACGCTGAAATTCTCAGTCGCCTTCGTTGATGCTCATGTGCAGCACTATATCTTCCATGTCTCCGATTGGTGCCATATTTTCTTTTCGGAAAAGTGACAGTATCTCTTCGGTGAAGTTCTGCGCTGCTTCTAAGTTGTCCTTGAGCGATCTGTTTTTTATCGAGCTTGACAACTCTAACTTTTGCTGTCGCTTGGTCTTCCCGAATTACGGCGTGGTAAGGAATATAGTAGGAAAGCCATTACCACACGGACACATGGACTCAACAGTGATATCCAGGAAGTCAAGGAGTGTTTTCGGCGTCAGTGGTATGGATGTGAAAGCCTGTCCTGCTGCTATCATTCACACGTGCCTACGGCTGCATCTCGATACGTTATGGCTACCTCATGTGACTGAGCAGCGGGTCAACCAACACCATGGGTGCAAGTCATACGGCTAAAGGGTTCTTAAGCAGCTGCTTGAACTGGGGCCTTCGGGCTCCGATGCCGACATGCGGACCGCACACTTAAAGCTGCTCTTTAGCAGGTTCGTACATTTTATTGTTATAATAGGAGTGCCACTGTCCGAAATTTGGTGCCGAAGCCCCCCAAGTCGTTTGTACGAATGTTTGTTGGTATTGTTCATGAGTTTCTCGCTCTGGCTGCGGTGAGGGCAAGACTGCTTTTGTCAGGTGATGTTGAAGAAAACCCAACGCCAATAGCAAGGAGTTCACGCAAGAGCTTGTCAAAGCTGTACGTTATTTGCCGCAGATAATTTAGTCCCAAGACAGGCTGAAGAAATAGCTCGAACAATTGAAGACGGGGCAGCAAGAACTCAGTCAAAAACTTCAAAACCTCGGACGCACAATTCAAACGTTGGCCAGTGATCTGCCTAATGTACCATCAAAAACGGGAAGAACTGAGCTATCTATTCAACACAGCCAGTTTGTTGCCAGCATGAGAACTGTTTTATTGAACCAGTATGATATAGAAAATCGGTCTCGTTGGAAATTTTTTTTCTTCGGTCTGTCTGATGGGGGTAAGGAACCGACGGAAGAATCCGAAAAGAAAGTAATTGATTTGTGTGTAGAATACGCGCGCCAGTTTGATCCAGTGGTCGAACGACCCTAAAAGCCGGGCCGCGATTTGTCACCCGGCCTCCCCGTCCATAGCTCGTGCTCACTTAGTTTGTCTTGGTAGCCATGGGAGGTAAACCGGAATCGCTGCAACAGGGCTTGTCTCAGTGCCTGATAAACCACTGCTTCTTCGGACGTCATGCGGCTTATCAGAGTACGGGCCTCCCAGGAAAGACAAATGCTAATGGCAGTGACCCACTTCTCCTGCGGCCATTCCTGGGCGACCGCAATGCACTCAAAGCGTTGTACATAGGTGTGCAAGTCGTTCCGCAGCTCTTTGAAGATGCGGAGAAGTTTTTGCGGGTTAACCACTGCGACGAGAGCTGACGACATCGTCGCTCCAATGCCATTTTTCTGGTGAAGATGTCCTATGGACTTTTGATTTGGTGGCATCTCCCGGAGTCGGATCTCTAATAAGAAAAGCTCTTTCTTCCTCTCATCGGCTTCGAGCCACCTCTCGTTCTCGGCCGTCCGTCTTTCGTCCATGGTCTTTTGCCTCTTGTCGTCCTCGCTACTCGCTCCTCTTTCTGCCGCTCGTGCTTCGCGCTGCTCTATGGGTTCTTTACACAAGCTCGTTCCTCAGGTCCGGATAATCCGTACTGTACCCCGAGCGCAGTCAGTTTCTCTAGATACATTACGCGAAGTTTTCTGGATGAGACAGCGTTCTGTATGTGAGTGTGTTAATGGGAATCCTGGCAGGATGGCCACTTTTTGTGATGAAGGACCCACGCTAGCAGCTAGCGCTAGACGTGTTTGGGTAGCTATAACATCGGCGGTGGGGCGCCGAGACGATATATTTTAGGTCAGCAGGAACAAACGAGAATAAGCACAACATATACACAATAGGGAGAAAGTACACGCAGAGGTTAAAAGCGTACGCAGTCACGTGAGACTCAAATAGTGTTCGCGGCTCTACCGGTAAGTCAAGGCATGGGTCATCTCACCACGTTCGAAGTCTGTCGTCAGTTGGACTATCCACCCATGTCGGTGACGGAAACTTAATGGACGTGCTTGCGCTTGCTATGGCGCCTCAGGTCTACGACGCGAGTAGTGACCGCTTACCCGTGGATGGTGCCCCGGAGTCGCTTGACGACGTGCTGGCCTGGCGCGCTAGCCATGTAGCACACGCACCACGTCAGGCCTCGAGTGTTCGGCATGGATCCAGGTCTCCACTCGGGCTGTTCGCCACGAACCACCTTTAGACATCGAGCGGATGGCCAGGGCTTCCCATAAAATCTCTAAAGGAACCACCAGAGCGGGACCAGAAAACTACGGAAAGGTGAAGTTCTGGCAGTAAAAATTCCGGAACCCGGCCTACCACGCACCGATCCGGCCTTGACGTGATTCCAGGAACCCAACCCTCTTGAGCCCACGCCGTTTTCTTCGTTCTAGCGGAGAGAACAGCGCGCATGGGCATTGGCTAAAAAGTACCCCATCAGGCCAAATACGGTATATGTAGACGCTGCTAGTTACAGACATCACGAAGCATATGCAGTGACGGCTATATATGACCCCATGGCACCCCCCCCTCAATTCTCTCACCATACGTACGCGCCACGCGTCATCGGCGGAGGAGGCGGCTATTGCGCTGGCTATATCACATCGGCCGACCCCGGCAATTATAATTTCTGATTCGAAAACGGCCATCAAAAATTTTGCCAAGGGGAATATTTCTCCCCTGGCGCTCAAAATTCTCCTTCAAAATCCTCCAACCTCCCAGGTGGAGCTGATCTCGACTCCTGCCCACACAGGGCTGGGGGGCAATGAAGCGGTCCACACAGCAGCTCGAGAGCTTATCATCCGAGCAGGACCTACTCTTGTCCCCCTCCATGGAGCCCAGTCGGCTCGCGACAGCCTATTGAGCTTCCACGATGTCACTGCGCATTACCGCCTCACCCGCCGTCGATACCCGCCTGCTCACCCGGAACTGACTAACGCCGAGGAGCGACTCTGGCGCCTCATACAAACTAACACTTTGTCATGTCGAGCCAGCCTGAATTTAATTTACCCTACTGTGTACCCCTCACCCAATTGCCCTGCATGTGGTGCACACGAGACCATCACACATCTTATGTGGAATTGCCCCAAAGACCCTTTTCCCTTAATACCCACTGGCGAGCACTGGGAGGAGGCGCTGGGCAGCTCAGACCTGCAGGTTCAGAAGAATCTAACGGAACGAGCAGCCGAGGTCACCGGCAAGATGCAGCTGTCGGTCATCACACCTCAGTAACCCAGAATGTACAAAATAAAGTTTTCTCTCTCTATCTCCCTCTCTCTTCCTCTGTAGAGGCGCGTACCTTCTCCTCTTGGCATGGTCAACTTCACACCAGCGCGCTGCGGCACAGTACATCACCACAGGTACATTTTAGGCAAAATATATGTAACTAACCGGCAGCACCAACGTTTATTTAGTTTTGAATGCTCGTTAGATTGGTTTGTGCGATAGAAATAAAAAAAGTTGCACTGCAACGCCGGCACGTACGCGAGCAAAAGCAAGCACAAAAAGAACAGTACTCCTGCTGGCGCTTTTTCAGGCAGGGAGCACGCGATCATTGCGAAGGCGGTGAATTTGAATTAGATTTTTGGTAGCAGGGAGCAGATAATCGCGCTACAGCCCATTATGGCGATTCAGTGCTCTGCACTTCTGACAGCTTTCAAGCTGAATGGGACGGCTTTAAGTTTTAGCTGCAGGGCGCTCGCAGTGAGACATGGGTTCGCTTGCGTGCGCTTACGTCCGCTCGACATTTTGTTTGTATTGGTACGTGGCAGAAGACGCGGAAAGGTATATTTACAATATTTACATAAGAAGAACCACCGCGACAGTAGGCATGTGCCCAGGTAGAAATGTTATTCAAAAAATTAACGCATCTTCACGAAGTAAATCAAATGGCGAGAGGTATCGATCACTCGCGCATGCAAATGAGTGACAAGGTTTGTGTACAGTATATACAATTCCAGTCCAATGGAATCCGATACAATTCAATTTATTTCATTCCAATTCATTTCAATTCAATCCAATGTAATTCAAATCCAATCCAATCCAATGCTCCTCGTGCATGCGCAGCACTGTACACGGAGGCGAAGCCCCGGACAAAGCGAGGTCCTAAGGCGCTTCGCCCCTAAAAGTCTGCCTCTTCTCTCGTCCTCGGCTGACGGTGATTGCCCTCTTTGTGGGCACTGGCCATACATACCGTTTCACAACTCCCCCGGTGGAGCAAGCGCTGTCTCAGCGTTGGCTATGGAGGCGCAGGGTGCAATAGGCGTACGGCTTAAGTAGTGTAACGTGCACCACGGCAGCGCATGCAGTGCGGGCTGAGGGAGGTGCAGGAACAGGAGATATCTCATCCGTCACTTCAGTGATTTCAAGACGTAGATGGTAGCCCCACAGTACCGGGGCAGGAGCTCTCCGCGCAAACCCACACGGCGGGGCGGAGTCCAAAGAAGCACCAGAGAACGCGGAGTAAAGTGTCTATAGCAAAGCGCACAAAACTCCAATGGTTTTCTAAACAGCTCCTCTGTAAAGGTAGCCAAACACTACTATAGAAACCGGGTCGAATTTCTGAAAAATGGGAAATGATTTCTTATGCTAACAGGTCTTTCTTTCATCTACCTTGGAATCAGCCATAGGGTGTACGTAGATACCAAGTTGGTTGCCTCTGGAAGAAGTTTTTAGTTAAATGTATTTAAGCGAAACGCTTACTCATATATTTTTTCCTAAATACCGATATTTGTAAGCTCTGCTACTCTGTAATCCGAAGATTACTGTTTCTGGAAACTTGATATTGGAATTGCTTCACCAAATGCTCAAACATTGTTTGTGCAGGAATAAGACATTTTTAATCAACGATGAATCTAAAGAGGGCCTGCGAAGTTATTTATACCATTTGTTGAACCATTAGTTCACCTACTGAAGTAACAGACTAGCCCTCAGCACTTTCCCTCCAAATACGCAAAAAATATTCACTTCATTTCACTGTTTCTCCGTTACGAACTCTCAATTTACCATTTTTTATTCTTATATCGTTAAAACAAGGCTCACCCGCCACAGCGAATTTACCAGGCTTACCGCTACATCGCGCGCAGCAACGAGCTTAAGGTTATTTTCCAACGCACCATTATATACTGGGATCACCTAACTTACGGAGATCGCATATTGCCGGTCAAAGCACTAATTCAGCATTGTTTTGTTCGATTGAAAGTATTATAGCGGTCGCCGTTCCGTTGACATCCGGTTTCATTCAGGGTATTCCCTTGGGAAGCGTTTCATAGCAAGGGCCATTTATTAGCGCCACCCTGAACTCGGTAGTACCGAGAAGTGGACATCTACTCCAGTGCACTTCGTGTAATGGTAGCAGAGAAACGCCTCCGAAGGGGGCGAACAAACAAGTACCACCGCTGACTAGGCTGACTTATTATACTAAAAAAATGCTCATGAGTGAGCCAATAAAGTGAAAGTGATAGTAAATGTCGGCGGTAAAATAGACACCCTAGATGAATGAATGAATGACTTTATTTCTCGTAAAGTTTACAAAAACAGAACGACGGACGATTTGGGAAAGCCGAAAAGAAAAACATGTCGAAGAGGGAAGAAAAACCTGCCGAAGCTATGCGCGTGTGTAGAAAACAGAAGGTGACACAAATAAGCAACGTATCTGTCTTTATTGCATCGCCACTGAGGCTGTCGTTTCTTTACGTCCTAGGGATAAAAAATGACAACCTGTGACTTTTAGCATGTTGTTGGTGTTAAATCTTTTATTCAAAAAGGGAAGGCCGGAGGCCTTGGGGGGGCGTGGGGCGGGGAGGATTCATATGGTTCTAGGGGGCTCGTACGAGTTCGTGGTCTTCGGGAGGTGGCATCAGTTTCTCACAGCACAACTTTTCAGCATTGAATGGTCCATTCACTGGTGTAGGCCATCGCTATATAAATCGCGCTAGACCGCTCTTAGTGGCGAACCGTTTTATAAGCTTATGGTGTGTTCATCTAATGTGAGGGGATCAATACGGGTTGAGGGATGTGGGTTTGGGGAAGTGAAATTCCGGTATCGAGAGAATTTGGGGCATATCCAGAACAGGTTGTGCAAATCAGTCTTGACGGCCTGCTGACAGTATGGACATTTTGGGTTGATGTGGGTATAGTACCATTTGCGAATTGTTTCCGGTGAATATGATGCATCTCCATAGAATTTGTTAAAAAATATTTCTTGGGATCTTGTAAGGGAAGGTCTTTGCCAAACGTGCTTCTTCGGCGTAAGTTGCTTGAGTCAGAGTTTTTTTTTCGTGTTTGTACCGGTGTATGAGGATGGCGTCGGGTACGCTGGTATTTTCGGTCGTGTCCAAGCATTTAGGAAGGTCTGAAGGCAGGACGACGGCAGAGTCAGCGGAGGATAGAAAAGAACAAGCCTCCTGCGGAGCTTCGTGGGCTGCCTGATTTCCCGGTGCCGCCAAATTATGGCCAGGAGTCCGGTCTATGCGTACTTGAATGCCGTAGAGTTTTTGGGTCATTGTTTGCCTGATAATTTCGTTTACGAAAAGGTGCGTTGAAAATGGTCGTCGAAGTTTTTGAAATGCTTTGTAGCAATCGGTTAGTATTCTGATCTTTTTTGGTATTTGTTGATGGTGGTCGTACATCAAGTAGTCAGGAGTGTGGGGAATGGCGAGTAGTTCCGCTTCCGTGGGTGTGACAGTAATATTGGAGTGTCGGGTTCCTTTAATGGTTCGGTCCCTTGGGGAAACCCAGGTGGTTCCAATATTTGTTGGTGTCAGGCTCGCATCAGTATATGTTGGTGGTGGTGGTTGTTGTGGGATCATGCGGAGTTAGCCTGGCTGGATATGCCGACAATTGCTCCGCCCAGGCGCCTCCTAATTAGCCAAAGGTAGTGTCCTTTTACCACAAGTTTGCCAGCTCCGTCTCCTCAAGGAAGCTCAGGAGAATGTGTGACACGTCTTTTCGCAGCATCCAATGTCCCCTTGGAAAGACGATGTGGCAATGTCGATTTCGTCGGGTTGTTTTCTGCTGAATAGCCTCTGACAAAGTTTTTGTCTAGAAATGGCCGTTGTACGGGTGATGGCGTGAGTTGTTGGTTCGGCCAGGAAAGGGCGTTACCACGGAGGAATAGGTATCGGGAAATCAGGTAAGTGGAGGCGATCTTGCTTATCCCAGGCAGTGAGTATGGCACCTTGATGGGTAAGATTCCGCTTGAAGTTGTATTGGTCGGTTTGCTCTTGAATATTTTTTTTCAATTGGTGGAAGGGCAGCCGCAGATTGGAGGTTAGAGATTTTTGTATACGTGGTAAGCCAATGATTTTACGAAGAGTCGCATTGTGAAGGACGTCAAGAGCGCGTCGTTGGGTACAATTCAATGTGTAAGATTGGGCTCCATATGTAAGAATACCGACTGCGACGGCGTGGGCAAGTGTGTGCACTGCTTTTTGCTTTGCTCCTCCATGCTTATTATATAGTCTTCGTATGGCATGTTGAGTCGAATTCCATTCCTGTTTTTGTTGTTTCGGCCATATAGTCAGGCTACTTTTGCAACCGATGAGGATGCCTAGTAGTCAAATGTGGTCGAGTTTGGTGGTGATCGGTGTGGTGCCAACGATGATGCAAGGCGGACTCAAGTCAGGAGCTGGGTTGCGGTAAAAAACTGACAGAAATTCTGTTTTATTAGGGGCAAAGAAAAGCCCGATATCCGGTAGGGTAGATTCAATGCTTTCTACTGCATTTCGGAGGGCCGTAATCATCGTTCGTTCATTGGGCTATTCCCTTGAAGTAAAGATGGTTTCCCCGAAGTCTGGTGTCGACCAGGAACCCAATCGCCCGGGCTCCGGTTGATTTGGCAGGAGGCTGGCAGGGCGTTGGTGTTGAAGTTCTTGGAGATGGCGGTCAAACTGACGAAGTCAAGGCGTTGGGGTTGAATGAACGAAACGAACAGTTTATATACAGCTATTTACAGTAGCGGTGGCGTAGAGGTAGAGCATTCGCCTCGCGTGCAGAACGACCGTGGTTCGAATCCCGGTGCCGGACAATTCGCACCGGATTAAAAAAAAATCCGCGTATTCATGGAATTGCACAAAGGGGCTTGGGGTGCAGCCTGACCCCGGCAACCATTGCCGGTAATGCACTCCCTCACCAGAGCCGGGTTGGCCACCCTGGTGTAGTAACCGCCACAAACTCCCATGAATACGCCAATTAACCCTCGGCCCTCAGTCCCCAGCGGCTGGCAACTGACCACGGCGGCGGTCAGACCTGTGACGCAGCAGAGGATGCTGAGAATCCCTGGATCCGGACAGGCCGCCAATGGAATCGGAACCTGGCAACGTTTAACGCGCGAACCTTATCTAGCAAAGCGAGTGTAGAGGTGTTGTTCGAGGAATTAGAGGGCATTAAATGGGATGTAATAGGGCTTAGCGAGGTTAGGAGGGCAGGCGAGGCATTTACGGTGCTGAAAAATGGAAACGTCCTCTTTCCCCGGGGTCTAGATGACAGAAGAGCACTGGGAGTGGGATTTCTAGTCAATAAAAGCATAGCTGGCAACATAGAAGAATACTAAAGCATTACCGAAAGGGCAGGAGGTCTTGTAATTAGGCTCAATAATAATACAAGCCCAAGGTGGTGCAGGGCTACGCGCCCACATCCAGCCACGACGACCAAGCAGTGGAACGCTTCTATGAAGATGTGGAATCGGCAATGGCTAAAGTAAAAACACAGTATACCGTAGTTATGGGGGACTTCAATGCTAAAGTAGGCAAGAATCAGGCTGGAGACAAGGCAGTTGGGAACTATGGCCTGGGCTGTAGAAATAGCAGGGGGAACCTACTAGTTGAGTTTGCAGAACGGAATACCCTACGCATAATGAATACTTTCTTCTGTAAACGGGAGAGTCGGAAGTGGACCGGGAGAAGCCCGAATGGGAGGGAGCATAAAAATGAAATAGAAAAATGAAATATTATGCGATAACCCTGGCGTCGTGCAGGATGTGGAAGTGCTCGGAAGGGTAAGGTGTAGTTACCACCGTATGGTAAGATCGCGAATTAGGCTAGATTTGAGGAGGGACCGCAACAAGCTAGTACGAAAGAAGCCGATAAATGAGCTAACAGTAAGACCTGCAACAGTAAGACCTGCAGCTAACAGTAAGCTAACAGTAAGACCTGTAACGCGCTGCAGAACTGATATTCAGCTCTTAACAAGGAAGCCGAGCTTACGACACAGGAAGGAAGCCAGCGACAACCTTACACTCATTATCACGGCGTGTGCAGTAGAAGTCGGGGAGCACTATGGCTAGACAGGATACTGGTAAACTTGACAGGAGACGAAAGATGTTAATTAAGGAAACGGCAAACCATGACAATCTCTACCGCACACAGCTGACAGAATAGAACTACCGCAGCCTTTGAAGCTAATCAATAAGCGTAAGACAGCTGACATACCCGAAGTATAATATGGAGAAGATCGAATACGCTGTAGAGAACGGAGGTAGCCTGAAAGCAGTGAAGAGGCGTCTTGGTGAGGGGAAAAATCAGATGTATGCCCTTAAAGATAAGCAAGGCCATGCCATCACAAATAAGGATAAAATAGTCACAGTGGGCGATGAGTTCTATAGGGGCCTGTACAGTAGCCGGGACATCCAGGATAATGCCGAACGAGACAGTAGTTCAGAGGAGATAGACATCCCACCAGTAACGACGACCCCCAGAAGTCCCGAAGAAAGAAGCCTTTGAAAGAAATAAAAGGGAGCAAAGCACCGGGGTGAGGATCAGCTAACAGCAGAACCTCTTGAAGGATGGCTGAAAAATTGTACTTGAAAAACTGGCAAAGCTGTATACGCAATGCCTATAATGACCGCCAGAGCACCGGAATCTTGGAAGAACGCGAACATCATCCTAATCCATGAGAAAGGCGACATGAAGCACTTGAAAAATTACAGGCCGATCAGCTTACTGTCAGTCGTCTACAAGGTACTTACCAAGGTAATCGCGAATAGAATTACTGCAACCTTAGATTTCAGTCAACCTAAAGAACAAGCACGGTTTCGTAAAGGTTATTCAACAATGGACCATATTCACACCATCAATCAGGGGATAGAGAACTGCGCTGAGTATACTGAACCTCCATATATAGCCTTCATAGATTATGAGAAAGCATTTCACTCGGTCGAAACCCTAGCAGTCATTCAGGCATTACGGAACGAGGGTGTAGATGAGCATTATGTAAGAATACTAGAGGGTATCTACAATGGGCCCACAGCTACCATATATCCTTCATAAGGAGAGCAGTAAAATACCTAGAAGGAAGGGTGTCAGACAAGGAGACACAATCTCTCCAATGTTGTTCACAGCATGTTTACAAGAAGTATTCAGAACGTTGGATTGGGAACAGGTGGGAGTAAGGGCTAATGGATAATACCTCAGTAACCTCAGATTTGCTGATGACGTTGCCTTGCTACGTAACTCGGTGGACGAATTGCAAAGCATGATTTCCGCACTGGACGAACAGAGTAGAACCGTGGGCCTGAAAATTAATATGCAGAAAGCTATAGTAATGATCAATAACCTCGGGACAGCACAGCGGTTTCAGATAGGTGGCGAGGAAGTGGAAGTGGTAAGCGAATATATCCATTTAGGCCAAGTTGTGAACCCAGATCGCACCCATGAGGCAGATATAATTAGAAGGATAAGAGTGGGGTGGGGGGCATATAGCAGGCATTCTCAGATAATGAATTGCAGCCTACCATTGTCGCTGAAGAAGAAAGTGTATGACAGCTGCATCTTACCAGTACTTACCTACGGGGCAGAAACATGGAGGCTCACTAAGAGGGTTCAACTTAAATTGAGAACGACTCAGCGGGCAATGGAGCGGAAAATGATAGGTGTAACATCAAGGGACAAGAAGAGAGCGGAGTGGGTCAAGGAACAAACACGTGTTAAGGACATATTAGTAGAGATTAAGAAAAGAAATGGACGTGAGCAGGGCATGTATAGCGAAGGCAAGATAACCGCTGGTCATTAAGGGTAACAGAGTGGATCCCTATTGAAGGCAAGCGTTGTAGGGGGCGGCAGAAAGTTAGATAGGCAGATGAGATGAGACAAGAAGTTTGCGGGGATAAATTGGTCACAGTTGGCACAGGACCGAGGTAATTGGAGAATAATGGGAGAGGTCTTTGCCCTGCAGTGGGCGTAGATAGGCTGATGATGATGATGATGATGGATTACAGTAGGAAAACTAGGTACATGAGTAATAAAACAACCACTGCAAACTTCAACTATACGCTAGCTCCGAGTGCGCACAAATCCCTCGAGCTCCTCAACTTCGTCTAACTCCCCTATTCTCGGAGCGTACACAAAACCGCTCGAGAAACGACGGCCCAGACTCTGTCTCGCCGCAGGATCCGTCTAGTTGCCCGGTAGGGCGCTGCACCCTGAACTTCCGACGCGATCCTAACCTTTATCCTAGGTGGCTCACAAATCCCAACCTAGCTTCAACGGTCGAGACTCCTTGTCCCGCCAGGAACTGCCCAGCTCGGCGCTCAGACAAGAACGATTTCCAACGGCCAAGTTCGGCCTTATAAAACCTCGAGATCACCCTTTCTAGGGAACGCCCCTGTAGCGTTCGTACACGCGTATGGGAGTGCCCAAATTCACGTAGACAGCTGTCACTCAGCACGCCACGGAATATTCAATGAGGCGCCGCCGTTTTCGGGTCAACGGCACGCCCGCAGACGAGCAGGTGCGGGCGACCCCATGGGTGAAAGCGAAAGACGGCGACAGTGCACTGCGTTGGCGGGGGCGCTTTAACAATGGTTTCTTGCACGGCGCGCGCTTCGACGCCGGTAATCCCCCCACCTCCGCGCGTCACGCCGACGGTGGTTGCCGGAATCCGACGGCGCCGTCTGCTTTCTCAATGGGGCATTATCCTTGTGGTGTGCGGTGGGCCAGACAAGCCGTCTCTCGTGCACGCCGTGACGAACTCGCGACAGCTGCAGCGTAGAGTCTATAGGGCTGGGCCACCAGACAGAGCGGCGGGTTCTCACGCGCAGCTCGGGCGCCTGGCTGCTAATCTCATAAGTGGACCTTACAACTCCCCCCTTTAAGAGGGTTACTGGACCTCTTGGTTCAGTCAATCCGAAAAGAATTTAAAAGACCCACTCGTTTCATCTTTCCTTCAGCAATAACAGCGGAACAAACAAATAAACAAATAAAAAAACACGTGGAAGGAGCTAGGTATAGCCACAAATGAGCCCCCCTCTATCTCTGCAGCTGATCCGAACTCTGTCTCGCCTAAACTACAAACACAACCTATTCACTAGCCGTTCAACAGGGACGGAATACTCTAGCAAACCGGAAACACACCAAAAAATGCTAAAAACACAACGTGCGGGTAAGAACAAATTGGGTCGTTTCTGCGGGGCGCGTAAACGCCACGAACAACGAGACAGCTCAACCTATAACACTGATGTGCGCTACCACTGCAAACACGCACACACATTGCGGCACTCGACAACAACAACAAAAGGAATAAGGACTGACAAAGAACACAGGCAATTTTGCAGTCAACAAAAATAAAACGTTAAGAAAGTTTGCATTGACACTATGCGCACGCACGCAAATGTTCTCCGTGACGGCATAGCATGATAACGTTCATTATAGATTGTTCAGCTGTGCTTTCGCTCAATTGCGGTGCACAGAAAGTTGGGTTCGGTGCGCCGATCGATCAATTCAGTGCACTGATCGAGCACCCAAGGCCTCCTCATCACGCCCACCCACGGCACACACACACACACACACACACACACCACCGACGAGAAAGGACGGATGAACGGGAACGTCCACGTCCGTCGTGGCGGTGTTAGCCCAAAAACGACTATTGTGTTAAAAAACAACATTGCAGAAAACACGCATGAGGTGCGCCAAGTTTATAGTTGAAGCTGCTGAGCTACGGCGCCAAATGCTTGAGGTGAGAGCACGAGCTCGCTTTTGACGTCCCCCATAAGTAGCTACCAGTAACAACGGCTTCCTTGGTAGGCAGTTCCGTGGCGTAGATCACGGAGAGGATTGTGAAGCAAGATCGGAATGTTGGCGGCCGGGTGCCCTGACCCGGACCACATCCAAGGAGTCATTCACAGTGGACAACCTGTCGCCCTCTCTAAATCGAGCAAGTGAGCTCCCCGCACCTCCACAGGAGATAGCACCGACGCTTCAAGAGGGCTGATACGAAAAGGGAAAGCCGATCTTCAGCGTTTATTCGTGCCCATCGGGAGAGGCGCTAAGCCGTGCACAGTCAAGCCAGAGCGCTCTTATTCCAATCACGAGCGAACGTGCCAGCAGGCATCGCGAGGCGCGTGAACGTGCCACCTCGTTGTCAGCGTCTCTACGATCATCATCATTGTCCATGTTGGCGGCAGATTAGAAATCCGCAACAAGGGCTACGTTAGCGACAGTATCAACAGGAATTCGATTCGTGCTGCACCCCCGTCAGCCACGAGATGCCGCGACATGGGTTTGCCACTGGGAAGTTAAGTGCGGCGCACACGTGCCAGTAAGAAAGTTTTACCTGTGTCCTCTTTCTTCCTCTCGTGGCACTCACTCTTTCCCGTTTGTGTTTAATCTCTTTACCACTTTTGCCGACGCTTAGTTACGTTTAAGTTTGTTAGTCTTGCATCTGAGGATACGTGTCCGCACGTGGGTATTTTGTTTTGGGTCTCAGGTAAGATACAACTGTAGTCTCGTTTGGAGAACTTGTTCGTTATATATTATTGTTAAGAAGCTGACATCCACCCTGCTTGCACCTATTGTCCGCTCTGTTTAATTAATAATAACAAATCGAAGGAAATAAACACCAAATGCTGTTATTTTCTTTGCTATAAGGGTCTCAATTACTCTATCTTAAATTAACGCCACGCCAAAAGTACCGAAATTTCTTCTGTCCCGTCGGTCACACAATATATGAATAAACACATTCGTCAACACGATTGAAAGTCGGGCAAGTTGGGGATACATTCTGGGAATAAGCGCAGAAAACCCGACACGAACACAAGAATACACAGGACGGCGCGCTACTACCAACTACAGTAGCGCGCCGCCATGTGTTTTCTTTTCGGCGTGTAGCCTTTTTCGTGCTTATTCACCTAATGTATTCGTCTACATCACTTGCTGAACTGGTAGATCTCTTATTTGTTTTGTATGGTATTCTAACAGCTATTCTGTCTATTTTTCACAGGTTTCGATTCGTAAAAAAAGCGGATAAATTGTGTAAATTTTTCTGATTCTTTCAACCACAAAACAGCAGTCCCAAAGAGTGTGTTAATACATTAGGACACTTACCTAATTCCTTGAGAAACATTACGTCTCTTTTCGAACGAGGAAATTCTCCACTAAATTCTTGTTTGCTATGGCCAAGAAAAAAGGAAGAAGTGCCACAGGTGACGATGCCATAACCGTGGATCTTTTAAAGCAAAAAGAAGCCATTGTACTTGAAAAGCTTGCTGAACTATCTTCATATGCCTAACCGCTCTAAATTGGCCTATAGCTCAGAGAATTGAAAACATAGTTATGATTCATAAGAAGAGAGGGTACAAATACTTTAATTCGAATTACATACCCGTGGAGCTCCTTTTAGTTGCTTTCATGAGTTTTACTCGCCAAAGTAATACTTAACCGCGTGAGTGACAACGTTGACTCCTAACCATACAAACAACGGGGCGGGCTTAGGAAGACATACCAAACAGTGCGTCGAATCCATGTCGTGAATGAAGTAGTAGAAGAATGCGCAGAATACACTAAACCTCTGTACATGGCATTTATAGACTATGAGAAATCGTTTGACTCAGTAGACACTGAATCTATCCGAAGCAATATAGAGCAGGCAATAAAAGAGACCTACATTATACTTCTGCACCACATGTATAAGCGATGCATGGGTAGGTTAATTTTTCACACGCAAAGCTGAACATTCCCCATCCGAGGGGGCGTACGACAAGGAGGTACCATCTGGCCAAAACTATTTACGGCTTGTCTAGAGAGGGCATGCAGGGAGTTTGGTTGGGAATGCGCAGGTTAAGGGATAAACTGGGATTACGTGCGGCATTGGAGATTTGTAGACAACATAGTCTTGCTAAGCGAATCTGCAAATCACATGCAAAACCACTTGACAAACTAATATCAGAAAGCATGGCCGCGGGAGTAATAATATATACAAATGGGTCAACATAATGAAGGATGAGCATGCCTTAGAGACCTCTTCAGCATACGTACACAAACGGTGGATCAAGCCCAAGATTAAGAACTCCTCAAAAAAGTTGGGGGTACTGACCAAAACCAGAAGAAGAAAATCGATCCAGGATAGGTATGTGCTAGGGTGCATTGGGAAAAAAGCATCAAAATAATAAAAAGTACCCTACCTCTGTCCTTGAAATGAATATATCACCAATGCATGCTGCCAGATGTGATATATGAAGCGGGAACTTGGCAACTGAACAGCAATGTTAGGTCGGTTCGACGGGACATTGGAGAAACAATGACAGCAGTAACACTTGGGGACACGAAACGAACTTCTTAGACGAGGGAACGAATTCGAGTAGACTATATCAAAGCACCAATAATGAATGGACTTGGACTGGCCCCGTAGTGAGGTGAAATAAAAAACGGTGTGCCAGCAGGGTAGGAGAGTACACATCGTGGTTCGGGTCCGGAAGAGCGGGAATGCCTATACCTTGGACCGGTACGAAATAAAGCCAGTTAGTGGAGTTTCCTGAGGTACAGGTCACAGAGCCAAATTGCGAGATGCTTCGGTGCACTCCCAAGCCCAGAACTCATGGCATGGTCGTTCAAGACAAGTTGCCGTCTAAGCAGGAGCACTTGATGGGTCGCGTGATCAAGCAACTAGTGCTGCAGTGCTAAGAATGGTTTACGTTTCACGATGGGTGGGTCGACTAGGAAAGCAGAAAAGGCTACAGCGGGCGGAAAGCTCGCTTTACTGGCTGTGTCTGTCGGAGAGCGCGACGGAATGGTGTAGATCGTGTCAAGAATTCCAGATCACGTCTCCGGCGCTGCAAAAACACAGGATCGCGATAATACCCTTGAAGAGGTCCAGTTCGCCGTTTCAGACAGTACACATGGACTGCCTACGCCCTGTTGAACCTCCTTCGGCTAGGGGTCATGGCCACATTGTTTGCGTTGATAATTTACACAACAGATGGCCCAAAGTAGTATGCCTTCTATCACTAACGGCAAAAAACTTCTAATGCACTACTGCAGATATTTTCCCGGCATAGGGTGCAGGAGACAATTCGCTGAGATCAGGGCACCAACTTAACGTGAAAGCGGGCACAGCAGATTCGGCAAAGGCTGTAGGCCACACCCACACATGGTCACACGAAAAGAAACGGATCTGTGGAGCGCTGGAATGGCCCGTTCACAGGGAGGATTTTGGAGATTTTGAAGATGCGCGCCAGCTGGATAGAAAGATTTTTTTCTTCCTATATGCATTCGCTGGGTTCCGCACGCAACTACAGAACGGTCCCAATTAGAGCTGATGTTGGGCGGGTCCTAGGTGAGGTCTTTTTATTCTCAAAAACGCTTTGTCGGAGTCTGCGTAGCACGAGGATTATTAGGTATACCGGAAGCAGAATATCCTGCTTTTCTTCGAAATAGCTTGGAAGATGCTAGTAAGGATACCATGCGAGAAAGGGAGGCCTCTCAGAGGGAGGACGGCCGCGGCCGAGCGGGGACGGAACCGCAAAACACACAGAGCCTGAAGATGCTCCACGTTATTGCCCCGCACTCCACCCCGATAAGGCCACAGGGCCAAGGCCCTCAAACAGACACGGGCGCCCTTTTTTGTGGCGGTGAGGCTACAACTGGAAGTGCGTGCAGTGTCCGTGCTCCGAGTGGCAGAGAGGTGTCGCGCTCGCGTCTAACACACCCCGGTGTACCACAGTGGACTCGCGGTCGGCCAGGAAGGTGAAGGAAGCTAGTGTCGTGCATGGCATAGTCACCCACATCCGGGTTTCGGCGCAAAGAACCAGTCACCCCAACCGCACGAGACAGCGGACGGCCGCCGCGCGAGAACTACCGCGAGGCGCCCCCCCGCTCCTCCCCGACGGGCACCCAGAAACGAACAAGAACCCCTGGAGAAACTGCGAGGCGACTCGCCGCCCCCCACAGTCACCAGAGCGGAAGCCTATACAGACAACTACAAACGATCAAGCTCGAGGTTGACGCATGTCGTGCCGTTCACACCAACAACGCGCCTGCCCGACTTCGGTTCGGGTGAGCACGAGGTACCACACCCGAGTTAGCGCAGGGAAGCGTCGTCGGGGGGTCGGCGGGTCAACACCCGAACACCCACCACGAGGCCGCGCGACGCCCGCGAGGCACTGCTTCGGGGATATTTGAAGAGGCCTTGCGTGGCCGAGGCCCCTACCCTCCGCAGGAACCTCAAGATTTTCTCTCTCTCTCTCAGAGGGAGGATGAAGAACATTACTTAAGGCCACAGTCAAACAGTTTTTTGTAGGGGAAGAAGTGGTGTATGTGTGGAAGGAAGGTGAAGGAAGCTGATAGTGGAAAGAACTTACCGTGTAGGACAGAGGTGAAGGCGTGCCGTTCAACCAACAAACTTGGTTATACAGACTGGAGTGATATTTGAAGAATGTCGGACATTGCGGTAGGACAGAGGTGAAGGCAACCTTAACTGCGGAACGGTTTTAAAACCACACAGAGAAAGCAATTGCGAGACGAAGTCGCGATGCATTCGAGGGGGCTCGAAAACAACCAGGAGCCTGCGAAGTAGCAATAAACAAAATCAAAATCAAAGGAAGTCGCACCGCGTCACAAAAACCTTCCAGGCTGCCGGTGGCACTGTTGCACGAGGAGAAAGGCAGGTAAATGAACTGAGCAATTGGGCGTCTTGAAAAAGATGACGCCTAGCCTCCCTCATGCCCATTATAATCACCGTCAGTGTTATGTTTTATTAAATCACGCATCAGAACGGGTCGCGGCGGCTAGTCTTTTTCTCCACATTTTTGGTGCAAGAAACCCGGGACCAAGGGACCTCGAGAGGTAAGCCACACTGAGTGAATTTTGGCTTACCTTCGACCGCGTTTTCACCTCTGGAGAACAAGATTTAAGTCGCCGTTTCAACGAACGTGTCGATAAAGCTGCGGGCCAGCTTTCGAAGAAGAAACCAACCGGACCCATTCGTGTGGCACCTTTGCCAACACACATTAGATGTGCCTTCGCGGCTGCGTACCTGCCGGAATGATCGCACCGACCTTTGCCCCGTGAGTCCGATACCCACTCCTATCGACGTCTGTGACGCTGGACTGGACCATGGAGGCTCTATACGAAAGGCGGCTGATTGTCCGGAAGCAACTTACAGAAAAGGAGCACGATTACCTCAGTCATTGATTGTAATCTTAGCGTATGTGCGTTTTAATAGAAACAAGCCCTTGCCTTCGCAATTTTATTATGTTGTGTGTTTTATTGTTTTTATTTCCCAGGGTATATATTCAGCTGCGGCGAAATAAACCCTTTGTTGTTAGTCAGCGCCCAGTCTCGTGTCGCCTTCTGTGCCTGTCCTAGCGCTGTTATCAAACTAAGTATGTACCAACAAGCCCGAATTAACACAGTTTTACAGATGTGATCGGCAAGGCTATCGACTTTCTTCGTGTAGAGCAACCACCTATTGGTGAGTTGACTGATCTTCAAAAAACTCTGACTGAACAGAACGATTGCTTGACCGAGAATAACAGATAATTAGAACATACCGTGGATATTGAGAAGCTAGAATCTAATGTTCGAAGCATTTGACTTTGAAGGCACGGTAATAGCGGCAATAGTTAAACTGGAAATGAAAATAACACAGACCACAACTCACGAGAAAGCCCTCATTATATCCATCAATACCCGAACAAGGTCAGAGATTAGACGGCACCGGGAAAATACGGAAGCACAAAACGAAAACAATAATACTCTGATAATCCAAAAACAAGAAGGCCAGTACAAACGAGAATTTAAATCCGAAGGTGTACCACCGGTAAGAGAAGAGTCCTGATTTCAGTGTCGCAAAGAATTCGTGCAATACGATGCCAATAACTGCCCTAAAGAAGTAGAACTGATTCTCAGTACAGCGAGACCGGCACTGATCCAAACCACAGTTGAAGACTCCGACCGCCGTGAACTAACATCAAAAACAACTACTATGTTGGCGTGTCCTGTTGAAACTAGATTTATTACCGTTACCAGAAACAGCCATGAAGTAGAAAGCACCGGGCCATTTAAGAGCGAGAAAAAAGAACCGCGATATTTACGTTTCGCCCATTTATATTTCGGTTCCCTGGAGCAGTGAATTACATTAAACCCCTAAAATGTCGCGAGAAAAGCGCAAAAGGAGCTGCCCTACCCTATGAAAACAAAAGGGAGGCTGGTTTATCGTGCAACACAACTCATTCAAGACTCCAGCGGTACTAGAGTATTCGGGATGTCAGGATGAATATAAAACACCCAGTGGTCAACAGCGCAAGGACAACCGAGAGAATAAAGCGAAGCAGAAGACACAGGGAGACAGTGCCTTTGAATTTAAAAAACTCTGCAGAAGGGAACAGCGAACACCGAAAGAAAACGTCTGTGACGAACAAAAAGTCCTGCTGGCGAACAAAGCGTTTTGCATCGACAAGCTCTAGTGCGTTCGTTGGTTCGAAGACTCGTCTACGCGAAAGGTCCAGCGGCTGCTCACCCAGTCCCCAGTTCTACGCTTCGTCGTCGTAAGCACAGTTATCATCGGTCGAAGCAGAAGCGGCGATGCCCGACACTGCTTGCTTCTATGGAAATGAATGACAGTGGCGCGCCACCTGGACTGCTTCCCTTACATGGACTTTAACACATAGATGAACCTATAGCCATCGTCGCGCGGGGGGGAAGATGTTCGAAAAGATGACGCCTCGCCTCCCTCGTGCCCATCATAATCATCATCAGTGTTATGTTTCATTAAAGTACGCGTCAGAACGCGTCATGGCGGCTCGTCTCTTTCTCCACAGGTGGTTAATGTAAAATATGGGAAGTCTGCCCGCGTATCTCCTCGTCAGCGTATTAAAAAAAGGATGGCGACATTTGCAGCTGCTGCGATTAAAGGAAGCTGAATGAAATAACAGAGGCAGACGCATCTGCCATGAATTGGCCAACGTATGTGATATACCAGGTAGCGAAGGGAAAGTACGGACTTCTACTACCGAAAAATACCCCTTGAAGAGAACGCGCAGGTCCGCACTGCCTTTCCATTCCTTCAAGCTGGTGCGAAATCAACGTAATGCCCTTTCGGTCTAACAACACTGCCAGCGCATACCAGAAAGTCATCAATGATATGCTGGCGACGCGTAGACCTTACGCTTCAGTATATCAAATCAAATCAAATAAAATCAAAATTTATTAGAAAGGCGTCCCGAAGTGAAGCACTGCTGAGGGGAGGTGGCCATCTTCCTTCCCAAGCTCCCTAATGGGTGTAATTATTCTCAATGCATTTATGCTGCTAATAAACAGCTGCTCACGTACACTTTGGGGACAAGCGAGCAGAATAAATTCAAACTCACGTAGCGCAAACTCGAGCTGTAATCATTTTTGCTAATGCAGAGTGGATTACGTATACTGAATAATACTTTGCTGAGTTTAATAGTTTTAGGGTGGCTTCACTGTACGCGTTTAGACCGCTTTTATTGTAAAACACTACTGTACTCCCCAATACCAAGGTCATGTTTTTGATGTTTTACCTTGCTGTGTCATGAACCAGCTCACTGTGTACGCCATCGTGACGTGTGGTCATTGCAATTATGTCGGACCCACCATTGTTACCAATGTGGTTTGTACAGCTTACCACGACTTGTGAGCCCACGAGAATATAATAAAGTTTCTATCCCGAGAACCTCAAAAAACATATGAACAAAGCTGATGTGCATTTTTGAGCCTTTCTCGTAATCTGGTTTATTTATTGCTGTGGATGTCTATGTACTTCTTGTTCACAGTTTGTCGGTTTACCTGCTTTTTATACATTGTCTTATCATAGCTATTTTAGAGTACTGTACAGCCTAGATATCACCGCTACTATTGTGTGTAAATATCGAATAATGTAGTCATTCTCTGTCGGCATGCTACATCACTGCTGCTGTTTTATGTAGGGCGTAAGGAGTGCCTAAGTTGCAAACGGCCGCTGTTTTTAAGCACGATAGTCTTTCTTGGCCTACTTGAACGAGACAACTTTGGTCTGTCGGTCTGTGTGACTACCTGACTGTCTGCCCCTCGATTCAGCCAGCCGCGCAAAGTGAAACAGAAGGTTTATCTACCCACAGTAAAATATATGCGTCTAATTCCGCTTGCAATGTTCATACATGTCAACATTGTTGAAAAATAACAAAACATAACCCAAATATGATGCAGAAAATCAATACATAAGTGATATTCGCAGTAATCCTTTATAAAAAAAAATTATGGCTGCTTAATTATGCGATAGCAAATGAAATACAACACCCACTGCGAAAAAATTCTGTCTGTCGCTTGCTGTCGTCCCCGCCATTATTGCTTCTGGCGGCATTTTAAGAAATCAAACGGCAGCCCTTACCAAAAGTTCCACTAGATTGGTTTCACGTTCCGCTTATAGCGCACGTAGGGTAGGACAACGTGTTCTATAACCGTTGAAGTAGGGCGCCTTGATTCAGGTTCGTCTCCACCGTACGGCAGCGCTGGCATCGAGGCACCCGGCCTGGAGCAGTGAACCGCGGAAATTTAAATGGTCTTGAGCAGACCTCTAGCGCGTTTACCTTAGGGGGAGAGTGACAGGAGAGGAACAGCGTGAGAGGTGAGCGGGAAAGCGAAGGGAGGCATTTACCAGGCAAATGTCGACGAAAACTATTTTCTTTCGTCGACATTTCCAACAAAAGGAGCTGATACGCGGCAAATTTTTTATACGTCCCCTCTCACAATGTATTTTGTCCGGCGCAGAGTGAACTAAAAAGCCTATTTTATCTAGTTGAACATATCTACTCAGAGAGCCGGGATGAGCACCTAAACAATTTTGACAAAGTGCTTGCTTCGCTCGTGAAGGCAACGCTGACGCTTAAAATAACCAAGTGCCCCTTTGCTCAACAAGAAGTGAAGTGCTCAGATCACATTGTGGGATCACGTACTGCTACAGACAAGGTCGGGGCCATTAGGAGATTAAGGAGCGGTCAAAATTGCCCCTAAACAAAAGCAGAACTCCGTAGTTTCCTAAGTTTGGTAAACCATTACAAAGACTATGTGCGTGAGTACTCAGATGTCGTATTCCCTCTGACCGACTTGGCTAGCCGACGCATACCGCAGAAATTAGCTTGGAATGCAGGGTCTCCGGAAGCATTTCTTAAACTCAAGGATTGTCCCGTGCAGGCGTCCACGCTGCAAGACCCGGATACGGGAAAAGAATTTATCCTCGCCACATACGCTCCCGACTACGCAGCTGATGAGTGCCTCGCAGAGGTGCTGAGGGAAAAGCATGTCCTATCGCTTTCCTTAGCAGAAACGTACGCCAGCCAAACATTGAAGGGTCACAATAGAAAGGGAACCTCATGTGAGCATTTGCTCGTCAGAAAAGTTAGACGCATGGCTTTTTTGAGGAAAAAGTCAAGGCCATCACTGATTCCAACTAGCGGCATTCCTGACCTTAACTACTCTCAGCGTGTGGGGCTGACACGCTAGGTATTGGCGCAATCGACGCAAAAACAGACAGTCAAGCGCAAAAAGGACACCTAAATCCTACTGCCGATCCCATGTTCCGGTTGCTGACCTGGAACGACGACACGTAAAGGGGAAGCAAGGCGGTAGGCCCTGTATGCTCTACGAGTGTGAGTATGGTGCAAGGCACCGAATATGCCCCGTGTAACACCCCTGTGGATCTTGGTGAATAGGTGAATGTGTATGAAGCATGTTGCATGCTAAAAACATAGTGTAACACAGTTGGGTGGGAGGTGTAGTGTTCGATAGACACGCAGCCACCTGACTGCATCTTCTCTGCCCCCTTTGAGCACAGTGACGCCGACCGGGGAACCGAGGGTTTTGTCCCCATGCCATGGATTTTTCACCGCGGTGCGGATTGCATCGAGTTGAGAGGAACGCTTTCAACCAATCCGGCGTCGCCAACAATGCCAGTGTAAGACGTGGAAATAGCACGCATTTTCGAGGGGATCGATGACTGCACTACTTTGGCTAATTGCTGCCACCTTGAAGGGGACTCATGCAAGCCGCCGTGCCCCTCCCGATTATGGAAGGAGGCAACCACTGCAGCCTACAAATGATCGCCTTGAGAGAGCCCGTTGTTCACTAGGTAACTGGCGAAACAATGAAGGGGCGGGCGTTTTCTACGGCAATCAATGCGACACTCAATCTGTAAAAACCACTGTTTCCTGATTCGGTTGCAAAGGGTTTTTTGTGGCAAGAAGTTCTATAAAATCGCGTGTAAATAAATTAAAATGTGAAAATAAGATGCAGTAAAAGTCATTCTAACCCTATACATCGAAACTTGTGTCACCAAGATGGCAGCACATCAGGGAATTCGTCTTTCATTCACAAGTTAGCCCTGCATCCCATGGCTGCTGCCCTCACAAGGAGAGCGAGAAAAGAACGAGGAATAACCTGACTCAATTTATGTGTTTCCTACTCTCGTCCGTCGTCCGCTTTTTTTATTGGCTCATCCGCGACCACAGGAGAGGAGGATTGCTCACCTTGTTTTGTCCCCAGTGGTATAAGATACGTAGGATAAATAAGTGAGGTCCCGAATGCAGTGATAGGGCAAGCGAGGCCGTTAACCCCATCCATGACACGGCATGCATCAGGAGTGACCGTGTGGGCTGCACTGTGTATGTCCATGGCCAGGAAAGGCGCCGAGGAACACGACCAGTCTTGTCGCGAGGGTCTGTGCGTATTGCGCTAGTAGCTAATGCTAGATATAGTAATGGTAGATACAAAAAGTAGCGCTTTAGGAGCAAGCTCCAAAACACCGACGTGTCAGCTTTGAGTCAGCACCTTCTTTGTTAGGAGTGGTCGGCTACACAGGGGTGCTGTTTCTTCATTTTTTCGGATGCCATCTAGCGCGAAGTCTATAAGACCACGACGTTGAAAAGGACAAAAAATCACCACTTGTGGTTCAAGGCTAGAGTAAGAGCGGAGCTGGCGGTCTACCTTGTTTCCGCCGGTTTTCCTAAGTTTGTTAGGTTTCGGTAGGTTTTTGTAAATCTTGTTAGGTTTTCTGATGTTCTTTTAAGCTAGGCTTAGTTCTGAGAGCTCAGGCAGCTTTCACCCGTATATTACATGGTCATTCCAGTCAGTCTCACACATTTACAGCAGATTAGAGTGGGCAAGACCCTAGGTTAAACTCCAGGTCCGCTGTTTCTCCAGCCTTGCACCGGTGCTACAAAATGAGCTAGTTTTTCGAGAGGCACTACCTACGTAGGGAAAGATTTAATGATTATGACTGAATGTTAATGGCGCAAGGCTAACTAGGGCAAAGAGCGCCAAGAAAGTTTTTGCTGAATAGGGGACAACTAAAATTTTTTAGAGCGAGCACAAGTAAAATCAATAAAGACTATGAGAACAGCTGGTGTACAGGGCCAGTATGAAGACCAAGAGCGGTAAAAAGATAAATAAGGTGGCTGGTGTATAGTACAACGGGTAAAAGCACGGGTTATATTAGATCAGCTATAAGAAGTGAACCTCTGACAGAAACATAAAGCTGCGCTCAACAGAAAACATGGCATCGTCTTCTAAACACTATGACGGATGTCATGGACCATGTTGTCTGTAAGGTTCTCTGAAGTCTTTGCTTCGCGTTGACCGTGTTTTGTAGTGCAGCACTGGCGGCCATTTCTACGCCAGTTCATTTCCATCGATGCCAGGGTGGCCTGGCACCCAACACACAGCCACCTCAATGTTTGAAGAAAGAGCTAGCATAACTAGTTTGAAGGCAAGATTAACGACAGGGTTTTTCCATTACTGTCCAGATGATTATGTACGGATGATGCTCAGCCAATCTCTATAGATGATGCGCTTAGGATCATGACAACTATGACAACTAATTCAACTATGTGAATTACAAAGAGAAAAATGCCATATGCTTCTGCAGTAAAAATACCTGTCTTTACATTCATGATTCTACCTGCTTCAAAAAGCAAAGAACTGGAGAGCTGCTGGTAGAAGTCACCACTCAGCAACAGGCCACAAATCTCCTAAGCCAGACCCGTATTGCTCATCTGGGCATCAAGGTCACGCCCTACCGCAGCCTCAACAGCTCGCAGGACGTCATCTAGGAGCCAGATCTGGCAAAAGACACGGAAGGCGATCTTCTAGAAGGCCAGAGAAATCCGGGTGTGACGGCAGTCAGGCGGATATCCATATGGCGAGATAATAAGGAAATACCTACCAGGTAGATCATGCTCACATTCGACCGTTCAAGTCTCCCGGACCATATCAATGCAGGATTCATCCGGTGCTTCGTCCGAGCGTACATCCCGAATCCGCTGCGGTGTTACAAGGGCCAGTGGTTCGGGCATGATACCAACTCGTGTCGGGGCCAACTAACATGCGCCAAGTACGCGCAACAAGGTCATCCCGCCGATAACTGTCCCTCGAATCAATTTGTTTGCGTGAACTGGCACGGACCGCGCGGTGCCTATTCGCTAGCTTGCGAGACATTCAAACTCGAAAAGAAAATCATCAACATCAAATTCACGAAAACATCCCCTTCCTGGAGGAACGAAATTGATTCGCCTCTTTCCGCCTGGGGAGGTACGCCGACGCAGTTCGGTGGGGGCGGAGCGGCGTCCGGTTTCGGCGCGGGCCCAGTATCGGGAGTACCAGGCTCTGCGCGAAATCGGTGCCCAGTGGCTAGCGGCGTAGGAGCTTTGTTCTTCGAATCTTTTTTGCGGACTTCACCGGACTCAGCTGAAGCCTAAACATCTCCGCTATTAAACATTACTAAAACCGGCGGTGTTTTTGTCTCCAGTAGAGGGAGTACCTTTGCGCGAAATCGGTGCCCAGTGGCTAGCGGCGTAAGCTTTGTTCTTCGAATCTTTTTTGCGGACTTCACCGGACTCAGCTGAAGCCTAAACATCTCCGCTATTAAACATTACTAAAACCGCGGTGTTTTTGTCCCTTTCACTAACAACATCCACATCGGTAACGCCTAAAGGCACAACTTGGTGATATCGGTTAACATCGCATTACGGCGATGTATTTACTACTTCATATTCAGCTATGGCTTGCGGTGACGGCTGCTGTTGAAGCCGTAATTACAAACCGCTCTCGTGGGTCACCCCATTATTTATTTATTTATTCATAGAAACCTTACAGGCCCTATTGGAAGGCATGGAGTAAAAGGGGGACGAGTGAAAACGTAATAACAATACAAAGCATAAATTGAAGACAGGAACATCGTAACAACAAAATGTAAATGCATTATACATATTTTGAAAGAACAAGGCGATCACTTTTTCACCGTACATGAACACTTGTGGCCTACAATTCGTGACAGAAAAAACACACACACACAAAACATAAACGAAAATCCTGGTAATGGGCGTTACATAAAAATATTTTAACAGCATTAAATTGTGTAATGCAGGAGTGGCTGACGGCGAAATGTTTCGGGGTTAGATATGGTGGCAATGTTATCAGGCAGATCATTCCAAAGGCGGATGACACGAGGCAGTGCGGATGAAATAAATGCATTGGTTTTACCGTATATGCGCAGGAAACTGGACTGATTATGCAATCTGCGTGAAAAACAATGAGGTATTTGAAGTGGTAGCCGGGTTCGTTTATGGGTGAAAATATATTTGTGGAAAACGCACAAAGCAGCAATATTACGGCGGCTGTCTAATGGTGGAAGTTGCAGGTCTAGTTTTATTTGTGTTACGCTGGAATTGATAGTGTAGTTACGTGATATGAAGTGGGCTGCTCTATTTTGTATCATTTCTATCATATTTATTACGTAATTCTCGTGAGGCGACCAAATTGGTGAGGCGAATTCTAATTGTGGCAGGATGAATGTTTGAAAGCGAGTTCACGAATGTTAGTAGGTGAATTTCGCAAGTTGTGACGTAGATAACCCAGCGAACGTGATGCTTTGGGGCATAAAGACGTGATATGAAGGACCCATGAAAGATCGGCTGTAAGAAGAACACCAAGGTACTTGTAGGAAGAAGTATGGGAAAGCACAGTGTTGTTTAAATGATAAGAAAATTCCGAATTTACATGTTTACGGCTGAAGCACATTACCACGCACTTGAGCCATTTGGAGCACCAATTACAAAGAAGGTTAAGGTCTGCTTGGAGTGCTAAGTGATCATCAGTAGTGTAAATGGGACGGTAAATAATACAGTCATCTGCAAAAAGTCGCATGCAGGAAGTTATTTGGGTCGGTAAGTCGTTAATGTAGATTAAGAAGAGTAAGGGCCCAAGGACGCTGCCTTGCGGCACACCGGAACTAACAGAAGAAAGTGGGGAAGAAAAATTGTTAACAACTGTGAACTGTTGCCGCAAAGAAAGGAAGTTTCAAATCCAGGATAATGTTAAGGAGTCGAGTCGTAGAGCAGATAGCTTGAAGATTAGGCGACAGTGGGGCACGCTGTCAAATGCTTTGGGAAAGTCAAGAAAGGTACAGTCAGTTTGAAGGTTGCGGTCCATGTTAGAGTTCAAGTCAGTCGTTAGTTCGAACAATTGTGTGTCAAAGAAAAATCCCTTCCTAAATCCGTGTTGATCAGTAAAAAAGAAATTGTGTGTCTCGAGGTGATTGTACACGTTAGAACTGATAATGTGCTCCAGCATTTTGCAGCATATGCAGGTTAATGATGTGGGTCGATAGTTGTCAGGCGAGTGAATATCTCCAGTTTTGTGAATTGGTATTATTTTTCCTACTTACCAGTCGGCAGGTAACATTCCAGGTGATAGGGATTGCTGAAATATATGGCATAAGATCTGGCTTGATATAGCGAGGGTGTTTTTCAATATCTTCGAAATAATGTTATCTATACCGGCTGATGTAGATATTTTGAGGTTCCTAATGAGTGATTCAATGCCTTCAACAGTGATAGTAATGGGCTCCATATATGCGGCGTCAAGTTCGGAAAAGGTTGGAACATTGGAATAGTCCTCCTGAGTGAAAACAGATGAAAAAAACGCGTAGAACACTGTGGGGCAATCGGTGCTAGGGATGGGTATGCTATCTGTTCCGTATAAAGTTATTGTGTTAGCTTCTCTGGCCGGAGATATGGGTCGCCAAAATTTTTGGGGGTTAGAATTTAGCAGGGATGGTAGGTCTTGTGAGTAGTATTTATTTTTTGCTAAAGATATTGCCGAGCAACAGCTATTCAAAGAATCCTTGTATGCCTTCCACGCCTCGGAAGTGCACACGCGTTTAGCCCTTTTGTGCGAACGCTTCTTTTTGTTTCTTAGTTTACGAAGGGACTGTGTGAACCATGGGTTGGAATTATCGTTAGTTATAGACACTAGCGGAACGTACCATCAAAAGACTATATTTTATGATAGTGTTATCATATCAATATTTTCAGTCTTTCAAAGCCGCTGTTGTCTTCATCAAAAGCTTACAAAACACCGGTGCATTTCTTTTTTGGTCAGCATTGTCATCATGTCAAACACCTTTGACGACCTTCGTATTAGCGTGAAGCATGGTCTGCCAAAATACGGTCATTCTATTTTAGATGCGACTGCATCTCATTCACTCGCCTTGTCCCTCCATACGGCGCGGTTGTTGTCCGTCCACACCCCTCCCCCATTTTTCTCGCCGCGCGAGCTGCGCTCTGCGCCGCTCACCACCTCTCCTCTCCGATAGCGAACACTCTCTTGCGTGGGGCATTGGATTGGATTCGATTGGGTTGGCTTGGCTTGGCTTGGATTGGATGGGATTGGGTTGGATTGGATTTGGATTGGATTGGATTAAAGTGGATTGTGTTGGATTGTGTTGCGTCATAGCCGCGCCACGTTGCGTCATAGCGGCGGTCGTTCCAGCACCGGCGTTCCGATTTCGGGCACGTGCATAGACTTGATTTTCGCTGCAAATTGCACGGTGGTCCCTTTACTTCCCCATCCACTACCTGTACACTTCAGCGACCACAAGGCCGTCATCGTTAACGTTACGCCGCGTGTTGAATAAAGAATACATCATACGCGTTCCTCACACGTTTCACGCAATTAGAGAATCACCCCAACGCGAACACCAAGTGAACCCCCAAGATGCGTCGCATCTCCACAGGGTTCCCCTCGCGGGAAGGTGGGGTAATTTTTAATTACATTACATTTGGTAGTTATTGCCAGGATTTTCCTTTGCATAGTAAAACTACAAGGACGTTTGGGGAATAGACGGTTCACATTCCCCTAACGGCAGCAATAGAAGTAAAATTACCGTATTTCACATTTTTAAAGCTGTCAAGAGTCAAAGACAACCCCTAAAAGGGCAGGTGCCAAAATCCTATTATAAGAAGAGTTCCAAATCGTATTTTCCACCGATACGGAATGTATCATGGATCGCCCCGAAGCTAAACACCACGCGCCCCATCCGCAAGTGTTACTGTCGAGCCCGGAGCCAACATCAGTGAGGAGCGCAATGATAACGAAGGAGCCGGAGAACGAACTAGGAGCGCCATGATCAAACATCAAGGCCCGGAACGAGGAAGCCGGCAGTCTCGCTGGCAGGCAACTAACGCCGCAACACAAGCCTGGGGTAGGGTGGCTAGAATACCTGGGGGGAAGCGGCCGACGCCGCGTCGGTTCAAGTCTCCTTGGCGCCCCCACCAGCGACAGGTGGATTTCTTACGTGCAGGGTCATCGTACCGTCAACTCGCGGCTTGATTATTCCCACAAGAATGACTCTGCCGGTCCCAGGCGCTACCTTCTGGTATGCACGGCGCCACACGGTGATAAAACCATTTTGGGGAAAGGTACACAGCTTTGCTGTAAAAATCTCATGTCTTTGAAGCACGAAGCGTTCTCACGCAAGGCGTTGGAAAAAGAGTGTCCTGGTGTGTTCTTTTAGTTCGCGTTTTTGCCCTTGTGAAACAATATAGCGCAAGGCGTAAGAAAAGCAGTGCCCCAGTGTTTAATACCGTGACTAGATGAGACAACGACGATATGGGGTGCTTCGAATCCCATAAGGTGCTTCGAAGCTGGGACTTCGAAGGTACGATATGAGGTGGGGCGAAGGCCATAAGGTGCTTCGCCCCTAAAAACAGCCCCGGCGTTCGGTCGGCACCACAGCGATCGCGACACAGCGTAGCCGACAAAGGCAGCAGACGCCACTTGAAGGGCACACGAAGTCGACGTCGCGGCGTCAAGGAAAACTGGGAAGCATAGTTGACTAAGAACTTTTTTGTAAGGATGTCATTAGACGTCATTATTGGTTTCAGCTGCATTTGTTGAGACTTATTAGCTTTATTATCAGTTTCATTTTTGAGTGTTGTTCTGCGTGCGTTGATTGACGCTGCAGGGCCTTTGATATAAAATTAGCTAGCCCTTCACACGCCTCGGTGTGCACCTTTCCTGCACGTCTATACGTACGTGACAAGAGAGTTTATTTTGCTAATGTCATAGAGTGAGAATCTCAGCTGACGATGAGAAAGTTCTATTAGATAAACAAAAACATATTCGCTTTGTTCAAACCGGTGCTTTTTGAGGGAAGCCGGCATTATGCATGTTGTGTGACGTAAGAAGATGGTTTTAGACGAAATAAAACTTCCCCTGTGCAACAATCGGTAACAGCAGATTGCTTTACGAGAAAATCAGTTTTTCGGCTATTTCATATTACCAGCGCTACCGACACAGACAAAAAGAAGAGGGCACAAACACGGCGCTGTTTGTGCCCTCTTCTTTTGTCTGTGTTGGTAGCGCTGCTAATATGAACAAATACCAACTCGCCCAGTCTTTCGTTTTAGTTTCGGCTATTGTTGTTATTGCAGTAATACTAGTCAGTAAATTCCACGTGGATTGGATGACCTGGAATGCTACTCGTAGTGGTGCACATACCATGTACAAGAGCACCTGCACACGTTACAGGTAGCACACGGAAGTCGCAGCTGTTCGGACGTGTTTAGATCCTTCGAAAATATAGGCACTAATGATGTATACGTACGCACCAAGTCAATGAAGGAGTGAGAACATAAACCTTTTGCGTTTATATCGGAAATGTTGGGTGGTGAAACGCAGTCATCACTGGAATTTCAGGACAGGTCATCAATGCAGAATCACATAAAATCGCAGCATTATCTCTGATTTTTCGGCATGCAGCATCCTGGGATAAATAAAAGGAGTTACAAAAATTTAATGGCTCTTCTACTCTGTGCACAGCTGGACAGAGTCGACGGAGTGCACGAATAAAAACATGTTTCAATGTAATTTGCTGTTCAGCGTACTGAGGAGTAAATTACCTCAAGAAAACATGCAAGGACTCGAGCATTACTCTAGTGCCCAAACACAGTGCTGTGGGTTTCCATCCCCGTTCGTAGTCATCTCACTGTCTGTGTAACACACCAAACCACTGCGCTATACCAAGAAAGACTCCGTGTTGGCCCCTTGATGTTTAATGGTCATGCCATCAGTGAAGACCTGAAGCATATAGCTACGCATGCACGCCGACCCCCTTTCCACTTCCCACCCTTACACGAATCAACCTTCGAATGGTGATGTACGCATGCCTAAAGTGAAAGACACTGGCAAAAGTGCCGCTGTGAAACCATTCAAACTAAACAAGAAATCTTGGTTCACGTCGGCGATCCAAGCGGGAACGTTGCTGTCTATGAAGGAAAGATTCTCAGCCACTCGCCGAGCTAGAAGTTGCGGCCGCACGGCGGCGGCAGCGGCTTTTCTTTGTTGTCGTCCCATTCGCACTTTTGTGCGGCCGGCGCTACTTCAATTCCCGCTCTTCTTCCGAGCAAATAACACGCGTCCGTTCCATAGCGAGCAAAAACCTGAAAGGACTCGAGCTTTATCCATGTTTCCTTTAATCGCGTCGCAAGCATCTCGCTGACACTGTAAGACACTGACACAAACCGGAAACGCTCGACCACAGAGGGCAACTGACAGGTTGCATTGAGCCGTGAGACTTACATGTTTAAATCTCCCACCAGCATGAAGGGCGTATCGTTGGTAGGGGAATGAAGCTTAGCTTCATGATGATGATGATGATGGTTTGAGTGTAATGGCGCAAGGCCAACAAAGGGCAAAGAACGCCAAAGAAAGTTGCTTGATGTGAAAAAGTGTACAATTATATAATTAATTGTCGAGTAAAAACAAAAGTGAAGCGAATGCATGAAGATGGCTGGTATATAGGGCCAGTGTGATTATGCATCTTATGAAAGAAGCCGTAAAATTTGACGTCTCATAAAAACTGAAAACCACGCTTGTTAGAAAATATTGGGTTGTTGGCCAAGAAGTGTGATGGCTGCAGCGGAATGTGTTGTCCGGCCAGTTTAGATAAATTGTTGAGTCGTGTGGTGTCAAGTACGTTGCATTGAAAAAGTACGTGAACTACGGATAGGGCCTCTCCGCACCTGCTGCACTGGGGTCTAGAAGATCCCGTGATCAGATACGAGTGCGTTGCATGTGTGTGGCCTATCCGTAGCCTAGCCAAGGAGACTTCCATGTGTCTGCTGTGTGAGTCAGCTGTGTACCGTCCCAAGTGTGGCTTTATTACATGTTGTTTGTTGTCTGTTTGTTCACTCCAACGTGTTTGCCATGTTCTACGCAAGTGTTGTCTTATCTGGGGCTTGAGGTCTGTATAGGGTACCGTTGTAATGTCCACAGTGTTCCTGAATGCAGCAGCAGCGGCCCTGCCGTCTGCCAACTCGTTCCTAGCGATCCCAAAGTGCCCTGGGACACAGCAGAGGAGCAGCTCATGCTTTTGCGCATAGACGGACATAATGATGTTGAACACAAGATTAACTATGTGGTTTTTGTGGTCTTGTGTGTGATGATAGTGCATGAGAACACTAGGAAATCTGTATGGATGATGGAACTGGGAATTTGATTTTCAAGAATGTGTTGTACAATGAGCAAAATTCCATGTGCTTCTGCTGAAAACATGGCTGTGTGTATGCTCATGGTTCTGGCTGCATTAAAATGTGGAGCATGAGCAGCGCAGGACACAAGTGTCACTGTAAAATTCTGCACATGGGTCTTTAAACTGCAGAGACAGAAAGTGCTGCAGTATTGCAGCTCGCGGTACCCGATTTTTGTCAAGTTTCTTAAAAAAAGGCCGCAAGACATGGGGCGAACTTTCCAAGGCGGTAAAACGTCTGAAAAGGATGATCTGTACACACCTTAAACCGAAGGGCTGAGATCCATGGCTCGCTCTCTAACTCTAAGCGAAAAGGGCAGTGGAATGGATGGGTGATTTACAAACAGGAGAGATATAGATGTATCGTAAAGACACGATAAAAAGAATGGTTATTCAGCGATGAAATTTTAAAAGTATAAAAAAAATCCAGGTACATACGTTGGTTCTCAAGGCACTACTTGTTACACTCGACATGCAGACTTTGGAGCGGGCTAGTGCGAAAAGCACCCGATGCAAGACGAAGCCCCAAGTCTAGCACTGGGTCAAGCATTCGCAATGCTGGTATTGTCGCCGACCCATCCACAACACTGCCATAGTCCAGATGAGACTCAACCAAAGCAGTATAAAGGCGTAGCAGGAGTTCTTTGTCAGCACCATATGATTGGTGTGAGCGGACCTTAAGGGTATTCATTGTTTCCAGACATTTATGCTTCAGTTGCATGATTTAAGAAATGATTGTGAGTTTGTGGTTAAACACAACAGCTAAAAACTTGTCCTCCTTGTTCACAAAAAGCGACACGCCATTAATAGTAATGTCTGGGTCCAGATGGATTCCACGCTTCCTGGAAAACACAACGCAGGAGCTTTTTGCAGAGTTCAATTTAAAACCATTCTTGTCTGCCCAGCCGGCAAGTTTTTTGACGCCAAGCTTTACATTACGTTCGCAGATTGATATATTACATGATTTATAGGATATCTAGACATACATGGAAGAAGAGATTGTAGTAGGCAATGCCTTTCCAAGAGAGTTCATCCTAATTATAAAGAGAGTGCAGCTCAACACGCCACCTTGTGACACGCCATTTCCTTGGACGTGAACCTATGAGAGTGCACAACCAGCTCTCACTCGAATCGTTCTCTCTGACCAGTAACCAACAAGGGTGTTTAACATGTTACCCGAAACACCGAATGACTTGAGGTCACTAGGGATCCCGTAACGCCAAGCGGTGTCGTAGGCCTTTTCGAGGTCAGAAAACAGTTACACTGTACTGTTTATGCACGAAAGCATCCTTGATGTACGAGTCCAGTGCGACAAGTTGATCGTTCGTCGATCGCCCCAACCTGAAGCCTGCGTGGCAGCTCTCCAGAGACCATTGTATTCAATGAAGTACTTGAGCCTGCGATTTATCCTCTTCTCCGGGAGCTTGCCCAGACAGCTCGTCAGGGCTATGGGATGGTACTTGAGGGGGACGACGGGTTTTTTCCCTCCTTTAAGAAAGCCACTTCTATGGCATCCCTCCGAGATTTTGGAATGTGCCCCGAAAGGCACATTTTATTATATAGATGTAGAAGTGTTTTAGTGTGTCTGCATGTAGGTGTTGTATCATTGTATATGTGATGCTGTCTGGGCATGGAGCTGAGGGTTTACACGTGCTCAGAGCATCCCTAAGCTCACCCAGTGAAAACTCTGAGTCATAAGATTATGTTGACCTATTGTTATGTAGTATAGGCTTTTTTCGGCCGATTGTTTGTGTTTAATCAGAGTGTTGGTGTAGTGTGCTGAACTGGACACGTGTTGGAAGTGTTGTGCGAGAGTGTCAGCCTTGTCTTCGAGTGTGTCCCCTGTTGTGCTGACCAGAGGCAGGCCGTGTGTTTTTTGTCCCTTGAGTTTGCCTATTCGTGTCCATACTTATACCCTGCGCCACACAGAACTTTAACTAAGTGGCAATCGGTGGCTTGGCGTTTGCTCCATACCAACACGTTCCCTAACCCTGTAGCCTACAGCCGCTGTTACCAGGGGCTGTACACGGCTGAATGCAAAATTTGTAAAGGCAGAGCGGACCTCCAGCACATGGTTTGGTCGTGTCCCAATCAAGAGTAAACAGGTACAGCAGAAAGGACGCCCTTTCTTAGACATTAGAACCGTGGAGCAGTGGGAGACCGCGCTGCTCAGCTCCGATCCCGAAGTTCAAGTCAGAACTCGTCCGGATGGCTGAAGACGCCGCCGGGGTCCAAGGACTCCTGGCTTGCCGCCTAAAAGGGGGAAGAGGACCGAGGAGGATCTCCAACCTCTTCCTTTCCCCACCGGGCACACAATAAAGTTGTTCTCTCTCTCTCTCTCGTGTGTCTGTGCAGGAGTTTATTGATGTTATGAATGAATGCGCACTATCTCGTTTTGCTTCAGGACGCACGCGTTTTTGTAACGCCTTTGCCCTTTTGAACAAAAGGAGGTTTCCTGGCGTGGGGTACCATCGAACGATACCCCACGCCTTGTGCTAGGCCTCTCGCGCCCGCCTACAGTGCTCATTCCAACACGGCCTCCTCTGGTTGTGCGGGGCACCAGAGGATTGGCGAATGGACTTTTTGGCGGCGTCGAGGTTGTGAGCCGTGAGGAGTTGGGTGGCTTGTTTCACGTGTAAGTGTCTTATGAATGTGTGGTGTAGTTTGGATGTCTCTGTAAATGTGTGCCAGATTGTTCTTCCTTCGTTCAACCTATCATGGGAAGATGAACTCCTTGCGCCTTTACCTACATATGTTGGTGAAGTGGGTAAGTGGTCACTACCATATGGGGCCGTGCCCACACCCCACAGAAGTCATGGAAAGATAATTGCAGATTCAATAGCCAAGTCAAGATTTGAGTATGTATTGTGTCCGAAGTTATGGTATGTAGGCTGTTTTTTGGTTGAAAAAGCATGCTCCTGAAGACGTTAGCAACTTCTCCATCAGGTGACCTCGGGCATCTGTGCTGGAAGAGCCCCAAAGAGAATTGTGCGCATTAAGGCCGCCTATTAGAATGAACGGTTCGGGGAACTGACCTAACAGAGCCTCAAAATCTGAGCTCGAGATCTGGAACTCAGGAGGGATGTAAAGAGAACATAGTGTTATAAGCTAATTAGGGATTATGCTTCGAATGGCCACAGCTTCTAGGATGGTCTGTAGTTGGACAGTCTGGCACGCCAAGGATTTTCGTGCACTGATGGCCCCACCACCTGAGGATGCGCCACCACCATCTCTGCCCTCCTAAATACCATGTACTATTCGAGAAATTTGTGCGCCTGGAGTTTAAATGGCTTTCTTGAAGACACATGACACTTGGAAATTTGGAATGCAATAACTCATAGACATCAGCAAGATTTTAAGAAGGCCTCTGCAGTTCCATTGCGTAATATTTTATCAGCGACTGGAATATGTGTCCACTTTCGGGTCGTGTACTCTTGGAAGGGGTTTTTTCGCCTTCTCTACTGACCTGGACGTCGTAGCTCGTTCCTTCCGCAGTGATGCAGGCCGGAAGGGCTTGACGTCTATGTCCTCATCTGAAGGCAAGGGGGTGCCCAGCAGACTGGGCCCCCTGGACTTGGAACCGTTTCGGGTGTTCTTTGCCTGCCCTGCCAGTGCCAAGGGCGTGGGGAGCACCACAGATGGCACAGGCAGTGAGGCGGGAGAGGGGGGTCCCTGCGGCTTCCTCCATCCCCATCTCCTCCGTGACCTCGCGTATGTTTTGGGCCGGCGGAGAGAAAACTGTGGGCGCCGGAGCATCCCCAACCGACGTAGTTGCCACCACAGCCGCTGCTGGCTCAGCGAGCGGTGCGGAGGCGGGTCGAGCGGTCTGAGGCAACCCGGGGGGGTTGGGGGGCGGGGGCGGTACCAAGTTTTACTCGCGGTACTGGGTCCCCACCAAAACCAGACGCCGCTCCGCCCCCCCGCGAGCTGCGTCGGCGTACCTCCCCAGAGGGAAAGAGGCGAACCACTTCTCCGCCTCTGGGACATGTTTTCCATGACTTTCACGTTGATTATTTTCTTTTTTTGCTGAAACTTCTCGAATTTCCTGGAGTAGGCCGCATGCGGGTCCCTGCGATTTGCAGAAGTGAGCTTGTCAGAATTGCAATTGTCGGTGGGGTGGTCCTGCGCGGCGCATTTTGCACAGCTTCTTTTGCCGCGGCAAGAAGTATTACTGTGCTCGAACCCCTGGCACTTGAAGCAGCGGCGCGGGTTTGGTATATACGGGCGAATAGACCATCGGATGTAGCCTGCATTTATACTTGCGGTAGTGCCGATTGGTCAAATGTCAGGATAATATGTTTGGTGGGTATTGTCGTATCATCCCTGCGCATTGTGATGCGACGCACGGGTGTGACGCCCCCATTTTTTAACACTTCAAGAAGGTCGAAATCTGTTTGTGTAAGAAGCTCTATCTCTGAAATTACACCCTGGGAGCTGTTCAGGCTCCGGTGGGGCGTGATCCTGATGTCCAGATCAAGGATGCGAGTTTGGGCAAGAAGTGTGCGGCATTGTTGTTCAGTATTGAGTTCGACAAGGATTTCTCCTGTCCCTAGCTTTTTAGCTTGATAATTTTCACCTAATGGGCTTTGCCAAAATTTCGAGACTAGGAATATGTGAAGCAACAGATCTTGTTGGGTCACCTGACTCAATCACACGAAAACGAGAATAGTTGTTCACGGTTGTTGAAAAGACAGTTGTTGAAAAAGGTGGAGCGAAACTTCGGTGCGGCCCCTTTTCAGGGACCGATAACTTTTGGGGAGGGTAGAAAATTCCATTGTGAGGAGGCGCTGCTCACCGGACAGGGGTCGGCAGATAGAAGTGACGAGGAAGAGCTGGACGTGCGGTGGCGAAAAAAGATGGTGTTCGGGAAGAAAGGTAGGATTACGACGAAGCCAGACGGTCGTGGCACGAAAGGTGAAAGAACGAGGTTCAAGGAGCGACCTGTCGGACGAGAACGTTCGGGGAACCTCTGTTACGAGCAGGAGAACGTTCGGGGACCCTACGTTAGGAGCCGCATCTTCCCCGTTGACATCAAGGCAGTTCAGCCGAGACTGGCCACGGAGCACCCGGGCCGAATCGCTCATCAGTCGCAGCACCGGCATCGACAAGGGCTCCGCTGCAGCGCCCCGAGCCTAGCGCACGAGAACGAGGGACCCGACTTTGGGGCGGCCAGCGCCCACGTCAAGGAGACACAGCGCCGGCATCCATCCCACCGAGCAAGTGTACCGCCACAGCTCCCTGACGCCGACTACTGCCAGACATGAGCGGGAACTCTTTTGAGTTAAGAACATTGTCTTTTCGGACACCTAGTCATTGGATTAGATTAGTTCATAGTTAATTTGTGTATCTTTCTAATTTTGTGCTGTGAATAGGTCTGTCTTTTTCTGACGTCACGTGCCTCGCATCTTCTCCACCAGTTAAACTTAAACCTCCTCATCCACAAAACAACCCGAATCACAACAAATGGCTATGGCCACTGTTTGTGGTTTCTACCCTTCACCACACAACACATCGCCACGGTTGGTTCCAGCTTATGTTTGGGGGCTTGGGGTACGCGGTATCGCTAATACCGTCACCAAGATTACTCAAGGTGCCCCGTACCGGGTATGAAGCGTAGCTTCATATGCACTCCCCCTATTTCCACCCCCAAAACATGTATGCATAAACCGACAACCAGTAATTAGCCTGTGGTTAAGCACCAAATACACCGGCGAAAATGTCGCTTGGAAAGCCTTTTACTCTTAAGTACCATTATTGGCGCACTCTCGTGTTCCAGGCGGGCAAGTTGCTCTACACCAGGGTAGAACTCGCAGCTGCTACACGATGTGGCATTTCTGGTAGCAATGGTCGTGAAACGTTCGGCGGCAGCGGCTGCGTCGTTTTGACGCCCATTCGCGCTTCCGTTGATTATCCCCAATAATCTAGTAAAGCCGATACCGCCGTTATCATCCGTATGGGCAAATTATAAAAGAGGCAGCTGTCGTGGCCAGGGGTACAACAGTTGTGAAAAAGGGGTTGGCGCTGGATAGGCGGAGCATAGAAGAGGCGACGAGTAAATCAGCTACACCGGAATGAAAGCTGGGGGGTTGAAGGGGGGGGGGGCGTGAGTCGTATACTCCTTTGCAGTGAAAAGGGCAAAAAGGAGAAGAGAGTCAAAGGTGAGCGGATGGAGATTCGATTGAGCGAGCAGTTGGTATAGCAGCGCGCCAGTAGGAAAGTGTAACATCGGGAAGTGCACCGCGGAAAGGGACGGTTACTCGCAGGGCGAAGGCAGATACAATCATGGGAGAGGACTCGCAGAGGTCAGTGTCATGGAAACTAGCGGGTAATATCGCGGATGCGGTAGCACGGAAAGCACATTGTTTTCGCATCGTCTGCGCATCACTCATCCGTGTAACAATATTGCAGGGGTACGTAGTGTACACCGAGAGCAATGGTTTGGGAGAAATTGCGGGGTCGAAATAATTGCGGGAGCGAAAGCACCGAGGCCACTATGTTTAAGCTTCTGGTACGGCATTGGTTGTATCCAGGGCAGGGTAGATGTAGTAGTGTCGGCTTAACGGTGGAAGGTGGTCCCAGCCACGTCCTTCAGCCCGTCAGAATGCATGTTACACAGGTTCGAGCAGAGCACTGTATCGTGGATAAGATGTTGTGTACTTCCGGGAAAACATCGCCGGTGTGTTTGAATCACACTACAGTTGGGCACAATACGGTGGCATTTAGCTTCTTCGAAAAATGCGCATTCATCTTCTTCGGCAAACGCCGTCACCAACCAGAAGGTCTTTAAAGATCACAAAACACAGGGAATCGCTCCCTCTACCCTTAAATAGGTGGTACATGTCGCCGCTGGTGTCATGCGGTAGAAAGTCATGCAAGGATACAGATGGTCTTGTATTTGCTCTGGCATATTTTGTGGCTCTGTGGGCAGATTTGTAATGGTGTTGATTGGAACCGAGGTAACCTGCAAAATAGCCCCTCTATGGCTAGGATGTTCGCTTTCGTTACACCTAAAGCAAGTGGTTCCATTCTCTTCAGGAAAAAAATTACGTCTGCCAGCATGAGCATGGTGTCTCACTCAAAACTAGCAGTAACAATTTAATTAATTGTGGTCCAGCCGTTGGCGCTCGTGTCATCATTTCGGGAAAACCATTTCGTGTTTTACCGGGTACGAAAAAACGACCCATGGTACCATGCACTGCTGAAGCTGTTAGAAATCAGGGATAATTATGCGCTGAAGAAGCTGTCCCCTGCTGCGATGTTCGGAAGGCTCACGGTACCCTCGTTGCTTGCGTCTTATAAGGATTGGCCAAGACGGGATGAAACATCATCCTGAGAGATGAGTAATAAGGGGAATAATAAACGTTTACATTGCGCATAACAGAAAGAAGGAGCCTTCATTCACTCGCGCGGTGGCCATCCACAACCCGAGAGGACCCTTCCCCTTGATGGAGGTCGATCTTCATTGACTTTTCGTTGTCGCAAAACATATTATCCTGTATGTTAGAACCAGTCCTACTGAAATGTGTGTCAATTTTCTGTTTAAGGAAGTTCGAAACAGATTTATCGCTTAGGAAGCAAAGACATTATTGTCAAGAATTGTGACCTACAAAATTATACGGCAGTTGTCTTCACAGAACATGTAGTCAGTGTACAAAAACTTCCTAATAGCAAAGAATGTTTTTAATGCACAATAAACTACAAATGCCCACAAGTGGTGACTCCTCCAGATTAAAAAAGAGGGTCATCCAAAAATACATTAGGAAGTATAACAAAAAAGCGCGGTTATAAATTATACCTTTTTATTTTAGTGGCTTTTAGAGGCAAACACGGTGGTAACCAGAAATTTTTATTCGTTATATATCTAACAACGTGTTTACCGCAGTCATATTGATGTCTTAGCCAAGGCCAGGTTTTTTTAATACTAGTGCTTTTTCAGTTGGAGAATAATTATTAAAGTAATCGAAACTCGCTTGAGCTAACCTTTGTTTATTGAATTGTAACGATATCAAAGACAATCATCTATCTGGAATAGGGTACTACATTCCAAAAGATTTTTGCAGAACATTGTGTTCATGGATGCTATTTTGAATCTGCCCAGCGGAATTATCAAAGTGAAAATGGATATTTGTATTGAACAAAAGCCCTATAAACATAACCACGGTGAAGAAAGACGTCACTACCAGCGAGAGGTTCCAACCGTAATAATTGAAACTGTCTTGGCAAGTGAATACCAGAGTTCATAAAGGGACGAGCAGGTGGAACAACATATGACGGCGTGAAACAAACACATACCGAGCGAAGTTTCTGAAAGTACAGTGTTATGTCAGAGCAGCGGCGCAGACGTGTTCATGTTCTTTTCACTGGATGCACGGACTTTCAGTCCAACATGTTTAGTTAAATGAAAATTTGCCCTGAAGTTTTTATCAAGTTTACACGTTAACTCGAAAGACCATGGGTTATAATAGCCAAGCCTTCGGCACACCTGTTGGCACTAGCCAAAAAATGTACCAGAGTAAAAATACATTATTGATGCCAAAGAATATATAATAATTTGGTAGACAAATTAAACCTGTAAAAATGCGCATATCTGAACATCTTTTCTTGAATGATTGTACCAAAACTCTTACGGTGCAAAACTATGCAAATTAGTTCAGTTATGCAAGTTATGATGCAAGTAATTATGCAGGTTACACAAGATGTCATGCGCGAATTTACTTAATCCATTTACCACGCCGGATAATCGACTAAAATCACGAAAATAGGTCAATAAATTCATTTGCTACAATACAATTTATGCTATGCTTAGTGGAGTGTTTTGAGGATTTTAAAGCAATTCGTTGTTGAAACAATGGTCCTCTAACTGGCAAGAGATGCCTAGTGCCAAGATCGAGGTAGAAGTACTTTTACGGTGTTCTACTTTACAGAAAAAGGCCACGTGATATGATTATTGAAATATTACCCAAGTAACGGCGAGTTGGATTATTTGTTAAATATGCAATGTAGTAAAGATTGTTGATGTTCGTTTCCCCGAAGTCCGGTGTCGATCGGGAACCCAATTTCCTGGACTCCGGTTGATTTGGCAGGAGGCGCACAGGGTGATGGTGTTGAAGTTCTCGGAGATGGTTACCGAATTGACGAAGTCGAGGCGTTTGCAGTTGATAAAAGGAAACGAAGAGTTTATGTACAGCTATTTACAACAGGATACCTGGGTGCATGAGTAATAAAAAGCAAAAATTTCAAACTTTATTTAGACGCTAGCTCCAAGTGCGTACAAGTCACTCGAGCTTTCCAACTCAGTCTAACTCTCCTATCTTCGGAGCGTACACAAACCACTCGAGAAACGACGGCCGCGACTTTGTTCCCGCCGCAGGAACCGTCTAGCAGCCCGTTACACAACTGTAGCCTAAACCTCCAACGCGATCCTCCAGTCGGTCTCTCGCATAGGGGCCTCACAAATCCCAACCTAGCTTTAGCGGCCGAGACTCCTGGTCTCGCCGGGAATCTGCCTAGCTGAGAGCTCAGACAAGAACGCTTTCTAACGGCCAAGTTCGGCCTTATGACACCTCGGTATTACTCCCTATAGGGAACGCCCCTCTAGCTTTCCTACATGCGTAAGGGAGGACCCAAACTCACGTAGACAGCTGTCACTGAAACATCTTCGGAATATTCAATAGGGCGCCACCAAATTCGGGTCAAAAGCCGGTGCGCGGGCGAGCAAGTGCGATTCAGCGAATACACATGCCTCCAAAGGGGGGCGGGGGGTGAAAAGCGGCCGTTATACGCCGTGTCGATGAGGGCACCTAACAGTGGTATCTCGCGGACAAGCCACCGCGCCGCGCGGTCAGACGACGATCATCACCCCTCCGATGTCCGCTTTGTCAACAATTCTGGGAAATTGCGGGGTCGTCTGTATTCCAAAGGGGGATTATCATCGCGGCATTCCTCCGTCCAGACAAGCTCTCTCCCGAACGCGCCGCAGCTAAATGGCGGCGACAACAGCGTAGTGTTGGCTGTGCAATGCCTCTAGACACAGCAGCGGGGATCTTTCCTTTTAGACGCGTGACCGGGGCGCCTGGCCGCTAACCACATGGGGGGACCTTACACAAGGTCATAAAAATGGTAAAGGAAATGTCAAGTTAAATAAAATATCTTAGGCCTTTCAATTTTACTCTGAGCCTCGCCTGTCCCATCAGCTATATGGGCCTATCAGCTACAGGACCGCTATCAGCTATAGGACTGCCGATGGCTTGGTGACCCTTCAGTAATTTTTGCATGGTAAGGCAGAAGTTAATAAGATTGCTAAAAAGCCAACCTTAAACCACTGCGATGACACAGTAACAATGAAAAGTACATACTCTGTTGGCTAACCGTACGGGCATCAGCTCTCCCATAACCAAGAATATGTGGGAAAATGTACTCTGCCAACTTGGATTTCCAGGCCAAGAACCAATTAGGTAAATTTAACAATGACACTCGGTGAATCAGCAGCAGCTGGGCTAAAAACAACACTTAGAGAAAAAACTGAAAAACTAACAAAATGAAGGAAATAATTGCCAAACGCCACAACATGAAAGTGACAAGGACGGCGGATCAGATGGAATTACACGAGCTTTCAAAACTCATTAACAGAAGTGAAGCAAACGACATTCGCGCATAAAACGTGACAGGGACGGGGAAGTCCTGAAAATTGGTATAACCAAAAAACTGGCACTGACACAAAAATTTTGCACCTTGGTTTTTTTCTTGGGATAAATAGCTCATGACCTACTTATTGCGTGTAGAAACCTCATTTGCTTCAGCGTGCGAGAGTTGCGTAATTAGAGGCGTTTTAAATGCGCCCAGTGGCAGTTTCGGTTTAAACGGGTAACATGAAACGCGAGATTTTGTGTAAACAAAGGTGAACACCTGACGGTCGGGCGGATATCACAAAGCAGAGCTGCTGTTACACTGTCGAATCCGCGTCGCCGGCAGTTTCTGCGAATGCCCCCACGTGCTGACCTCGTGAGGCGCCTAATAAAAAGTGACCGTGGACGTGACGCAGGTGCTACGAGTGGCTGGGAACACGATCGCTGGGAGCAGCTGGTCGGCCTGCCTACAGGTCCAACTACCGATGTGTTCGGCTTAACACTGCGGCGGAATAAAGTCGGCAAGATTGACCACAGGCAAACCGCGTTTGGGAAGCCGGATGTAGTTACGAATTCAAGATTTGCACTTAGGATTGTTCTCTGCACCGACTACTTTTCAGAGACCTAAAAACGACTCAGGCAAAATCGGCCTTACGGTCTTTCATCGATTAATTTTACCGTGCGCAGAAAATAGAGAGGCGAGACAGCAGGTCAGATTTCAGCGTAAATCAAGCACAGAATCAACCACGTGGGCCCGGGGCACGCCTTTATGTCGTCGTCTTCGTGCTATCTGGCTGATCAAAGAGCATGGCGCCTACGCCTCATTTAGTGGTTGTGCCAAGCACAGTGATAAGTACACACCTTAAACGGGGAATTGCTCTGCTTAACACATAGTCCACGCGATATTTTAACCCGCACCCCCCCCCCCGTCAAAACATCCTCGTCCCGATGTGCCCAGAGTTATGAAAACATAGATGCGCTTAGGGTAGTGTCCGAACTGAGAACAACTATCGAAGTAGAGATTCATTCCCACTACATGAACGACGTCAGGCGAGGGGTTACAGGCGGTGTCGAGAAACGAGTCCATCGTCGTGAACTTTTTGCGTTACGTCTGCACACTGGCGTTGCACTCGATGTGGTCCAAATTATCATTTTAGAAGTTTTTCACAGAGTCCTCGACGTCGAACGGGAGCCTATGCCTACACTCTGCCGCCAGGATTGTAAACGGCAGTCTTGTGGCAGAGGTTGTAGCGCTGGTAGTCACAGCTATTGCCGTCTTTTTCGCAAGTGTGCTAATTGCCGCGCTTCTTCCGCTCGTTCCGTGAAATCGGCAAGATCCATGCTGCCGCTGGTGGGGGGATGGGGCAACAATGCATCCAGCATAGTGATCACTAGTCGGCCATAAAGAAGTGAGAATGGCGTCATTTGTGTCGTGTCTTGTTTCGCCGTGTTATAGGCGAAAGTGAGATATGGCGACACAGCGTCCCACGTCATGTGCTCCACGTCGGTGTGCCCGCTTAGCATGTCCGCTATTGTCTTGTTCAGGCGTTCTGTGTGGCAGTTTGTCTGCGGCTGATACCCGGTCGACTTCCGATTGGAGGTACCACTGAGACCCATGATTTCATCGACGAGCGCCGCCGTAAAGGCTTTTTCTTGGTCCGTAATAATGATAGCCGCAGCACCGTTGCGGAGAAAAATCTTCGTAATAAGAAACTGGGCGACCTCGAGAGCTGCTCCCCACTTAAGGGCTTCCGTTTAGCGTACCTTGTGAGTTAGTCGGTGGCAACTGTAATCACGTTGTTACCAGCAGATGACGTCAGACATGATCCAAAAAGGTCCACGGCGACCCACTCATCAGGTATCGTAGCATTCGAACACGGTGCAGTAGATTCGCTGGTCAGAGTGGCGGTGCTTTACGACGTTGGCACTCATGACCATGCGTACGTAATGTGGCACCGTTGCGGCAAGCTTGGGCCAGTAGTAGGATTGCACGATTCTGGCCAGAGTACAGATGTGGCCGAGGTGACCCCTTGTCGGCTTGTCGTGGCAAGCCTGCGAAACGTCGTTACTGAGTGCTGCGGGAACAACAAGATGGTAGCTTCTGCCAGGCGCGGAAACGTTTCTCCTGTATACAACTCTATCGCGGAAGCCGAAGGCTGACAATCCTCTGGAAAACGGCTTCGGCTAGGAGGGGGTCCATCCTTCCAATAATTTAATGATTGGCCAGAGCTCCAGATTTGTTAATGCCCCGACAAAGAGGTTGCGTCCAGCACTCTAATAAATACATTGTTATCGCCGCTCTTCTTTGCCACCACTGGAATAGCTGCTGCTCACAAGAGGCAGTAGGCATCGGCGTGTTTTTGACCGTACTTGTACACGACCGTAACATAAAATTCTTGAAGCCTAAGGCTCGAGCGTTCTAGACGTTTTGACGGGTCTTTTAAGCTCAGTAAACATCGAAGTGAGTAGTGATCACTGACTACAGCGAACGGACGACCCCATAGGCAGAGTAAAAATTTTAGCACCGTCCACGCGACGGCAAGGCACTTCCTTTCGGTTGCTGAGTAGTTGGAATCCGTCTGTGACAGTGTTCTGCTGGCGTGTGCTATAACTACCTCAGCAGCGTAGTGCTACGACAGCCCCAAAGTCCAACGTTACTGGCGTCCGTATGATGATGGTGGTGGCCCATAAACTGGCCCATACCCAGTAAGAGGGATTTGCCAAGAATAGTTTTACATTAAAAACAACCAGATAATGCAAGACAGTACAGCCGAAGTAAAGATTTAGTACGTAATTTGTAGAAAGAAAGAGAAAAAAGAAAGGGGGACGAGAAAGCAACATAAAAGTCAGCCTGATAGGAATCATCTTAGCACAGCAGACGAGCCGTCTCCGAAATAAAATAATGAATGACGTGACAAACGTCCCCATGGCCGTGGCCTAGTTTCGTGGTCCCAAAGGACCAAAGAACTCGCAGCGTTATTGGCAGCCCAAGACGTCGCGGGGGGTCTCTAGCAACCTTCTTCGATGATTAGAAAATAGGCGGTAAAAAAGGAAGGAATATTCATCGGATTCAATTTCGTGGCAGAAGTGGCACAAGGGTGAGGTTATCCGATCTTCCCGATAAAGCTATAGATTAAGTGGGGGAACACCATAACCAAACAATGTCAGCGAAACTTCCCGCGAGCGAGTTCGCAGAGGCTTCTTTTCCGGCGGAATCTGGTATGTTCGAATTCAGGAGAAGTGTGTAGCATGTGATCATACACGTCTTCGGCCAACAGGTATTGGCGACAACTGGCTATCAACACACAAGCGAACGTGGAAAGCACCTCTACAATCTGTAAAGCCAATGCCATTTTTGCTAAGCGGCTTCATTAGTTAAGGGTTAAGGGTGGCAATGTGAGTGCGTGGTCATGTTTTTCCTCTCCAAGACATCTCACCGCGTGCTCACGTGACACCCTTCACCTGAGAGCGCTCACGAGTCCATGGCGAGACTAGGCCGGAGCGAGCACATGCGACTGGTATTCCGCCTGTGCATGTATAAATATTATCCAAGTAACCATTGACCACTACCTTATCCGGATACTCACAAGAGGAAGAAGGCGATAATCTCCGATCGAAATCCTTCAGGGCAGAATATCTTAAAAGAGAAGATGATTTATTTATTCCCCAAGAATTAACCAGCCGATTGGCGCAGATGGCCAACGAACAAACGAAAGAAGTTCAATTAACGAGAGATAATCGGAACGTGGATTCGCACCTTTTACTTATTTGGGAGGCTCTACGAAGACTTACCCGAAGGTGGAAAAAGCAAAAATGCAACAATCTACAACGTCGCATTGCAACGTCAACACATGACGCCAGAGCACACCAATTCGTTGAAAAAAATTGGTGTCGACTGTGTGACCAACGCCAACAAAAGCTGAAAATTTCGGTAACGTGAAAAACAACACCAGAAACAAATGTAAAGCGACTTATTCACAACTTTTCAAGCACATGAAAGACGTCTTCGAAGCAGTAAAGAACTTCTGGGTTCAAGACAAGTCACCAGCCGTCCCTCACCCGCACAAGGGTGGAATTTTAAACAAAGAACTTGATCAACCATTCACAGGTGCCAACTTGTAGCGGCACTCGCCAATGTCATGAAAAACACCCCCCGGGGAAAGACAAAACAAACAATAGATTACGCAATACCAGCGAAAATATGGCAGTTGATCAATTTTGTAACAAAAACATCTGGGGGAGCGATAGTCTGTGGGCAAAGTGAAAACACGGATACGTCACTACCCACCCAATACGCCACAAACTTTGGGGATATTGAAACTTAGTCCGAAAACTTTGACTTTGTCCAGTGAAAAACTAATGAAAATTGTGGTCAGAGGCCGAGCTCTCACATGGAGGAAGGAATAGAGGGACAAAAAGGGCCTAGGACACCATATACGGGTTCAACCCCAACTTGTCGTCCCCGGACATCCCGTTACAAATAAACGAGAGGTCATAGGTAACATAAAACCTAACAAACAACCGCCATCATGTCCTTGGATAGCAAAGGGGCTTTTGATAACGTGTACTTACCTACTTCCATACTTATAACCCTGAGAACCATCCAACGTGGAAAGAAAGGTTGCATTACGTCAGGGAGTTCCTCTCGCAGAGAACAGCAATGGTGGGACTACGCAAACTACGGGGGAACCAATTCGAAGCCACCGCAAATGCAACTCCAGTCCAAAGGCTCCGTCATGCCACCATTACTCTTTAAATTGCCAATGATGAACCTACCTGACCTGCTAAGTGCCATTCCCGGTCTATGGCATGCCATCTAGGCGGACGACGCGGTCTTTTGGACTGCCAAAGTCCCAGCAGACTCCCTGCGTGAAGCCGTTGACTATACGGAAATATGCCTGTAAACGTTTAGACTGTTCATACACTCTTAATCTGGTTCCACGTAAGATCCACTTAGTAACTGGAGCTTTCTTGCAAAATGTTCCAGTTATATATTTGGAACCGTGTTCCACATACCCCAAAAATTAAGTGGAACAGTGCACCACATATGTTTGCAACTAAATTATATGAATCGGTGTTCCAAATAAAAGTATGCGGATCACTGTTCCAAATAAAAGGGTAGTTTAAGGTACTGGAACAGTGATCCATCTAAAATGATTATAGAATTTATTCGGTGCGCCGTTCCAGGTACCTTCAGACCAGCTCTTTATATAAAACGGTGTTCCTACAGACATTGGGAAGATGTCTATGGGACTCCACTTTTCCAATATTTCTGCTTTCCTGTCGCTATACACCGAGGTCATATTCCAGGCTGGCGGATGCATTGGTATCACGAGGAAACCGCAAGCACCATTTTAACACAGCCTTGATACATGACCCGAAGTGATACAAGCAGTTGGAAAGCAGAAACCACCGCAGCAGTGTGGTCCTTGACAGTTCCCAACAGTTGCCTATCGGAGCACAGTTCTATATAAAAGTTGGTCTGAGGCACCTAGAGCGGCACACAGTCTTTGGCTTCACCCGCAGAATCCTGTTCTGGATTTTAGCTGCATGTAACGGAAACAATATACTTGCATTAAAATACGCACGAAACCAACTAATATGACTCATACACTATCACTACATTATCACATACAACTTTATTGGGTGTTAGTTTGCATACATTTCAGATATGAATAGCTGTCTATTTTAAATTGCACAGAAAATGACCAACCTACAATAAATAAATACGATAACGATTGCACTAGGCTCCAAGTGGCATTTTCACATATTCACCTTTACTCAAAAACATGGTTAATAAAGACGGTATTAGGGGCAACTGCATCACAAATAAGTAGACGTGCGCGTCTACCGCGGCACTCACACCGACATTATACAACAGTTGAGCACAAATATGCTGTCTCATCAGATAAACCAAGGTAATTCAAAGGCGGAATGACTCATTGCGCTTGCCATACTATGTTTACGCATAACTGTTTGGGAAAATGCAGTTTGCTATTAAATTGTAGGGAAAGCCCTAAAAACAAGCCATACACGGTTATATTATCACAAACCTACAACAGTGCAGTGCAAGAGTTTAGGAAAACAACGCTCGCGCCAAGATAAACGATAAATCATTTTGACACGAGCGGTCACATGTGGGAGTATGCCACCATTAAAACATGATTATTAAAGATAGTAGTTTCCTGACACCCGACGTAAGTGTAACATCAAGCTATTTGTAGGCAAAATAGATTTATGAGCGTCCTGAAAAGGCCTTTGACTGAAGGCACGTTACTTGCCCAAACAATTTGTAGTTTAAAATAATTCATCCCAAGAAATGTCGCAAAAGCCAACGTGAATCTTGTACAATTTTGCAAACCAGGTAGCTGGGAGCATGTTCCCTGCACCTGCACCATTAATTTATTCGTGCAATTTGTACGAAAAGTGTTTTTCAACTCCTCCCTACCCTGTCTTAATTTTTTTTATGGGTGAAGTTGCATATTCATGGGCTTTTTAGAAAAGAGCTTGTCGCCTGCGGTACCGCCATTTTTTTTCTTTATTTTTGTTGCTGTGGATAGTTTGTGAGGAGCAGAACGGGGCGAAAGTTTGTACGGACATTGACAGTGCCTCCCTTCCCTGTTCCCTCGCCCCAACCCGCCAATGTTCTTAACAAGGGTGCACTGTAGAACACCTTCTGCACCTATAAAGCGTGCGTGCTTCTAGCTTGTATGTTACTCAAGATGAAGACTGGTCCTCCAGTCAAAACGTCAGTTAACACACTGTTTTTTTTTTTTATCGTGCGTCTACCATTTCTCAACTATAAATATATATATATATATATATATATATAATATATATATGAATATATATATATATAATATATATATATATATATATATAATATATATATATATATATCAGAAAATGGGAAATGAAAGGGCTCCGTGAAATAACACAGAAAATAAGGGTTGGCAGTCAAGAAAACCTCGGAAAGCAAAGGGGAGGTTGTGGTGGGTCATAGAAAGAGATGTAGAAATTTTTGAGTCGAAAAGAAAGTGGTGAAAAAAATGCCCGCCGGGTGGGATCCGAACCCACGACCTCCAGAATTCCGGTCTGGTGCGATAACCACTACGCTACTGGCGGGGCTGTTTCCGCAGCACTTTCTCGGGTATTTATGTTAAGTAATTTTTGTTTCCTGCACTTGGGGGTGGTAGCCAGTGCCACTCGGACTACTCGGGGTGAAGGGGACCTTCTTTTTAACCCCCGGGCCGTGACTCGAGTGTCTACAACATGTCGAGAGTGGTCGACCAGCGTTGAACCCTCTTAAGCTCCCTTTGGCACCAAGACTGCCAGAACAGAGGCCCTCGCTAAGCATGTAGCGAATCAGAAAATGGGAAATGAAAGGGCTCCGTGAAATAACACAGAAAATAAGGGTTGGCAGTCAAGAAAACCTCGAAAGCAAAGAGGAGGTTGTGGTGGGTCATAGAAAGAGATGAGGAAATTTTTGAGTCGAAAAGAAAGTGGTGAAAATTACTTAACATAAATAAAAATTTTTTAACATGAAAATTACTTATCATAACTACCCGAGAAAGTGCTGGGGAAACAGCCCCGCCGGTAGCGTAGTGGTTATCGCGCCAGACCGGTATTCTGGAGGTCATGGGTCGGATCCCACCCGACGGGTATTTTTCACCACTTTCTTTCGACTCAAAAATTTCCTCATCTCTTCCTATAACCCACCACAACCTCCCCTTATATATATTGTAGTGTGAAGAGGTGACAGTGGTCAAAAGCTCTATGCTATCTCCTACCCTTGCAAGGAGATTGGCCGTCGTGCAATAACGGCAAGGAGATGAAGCACCAGTGAACTGGACAGGCATCATCATCAGCGTGGACCGCGAGAAGAGCGCGTGAGAGCCAGCCGTGTGCCCCGCTTGCTTTGGACTGCCTTCCCTGAGCATCCTGCCGCATTTACTTCCACAATAAACCCATCTTACAGTTTGGTGGAGGTGCGGGGTATCGATCCCCGTACCTCTCGCATCTCCGTACCTCATCGACCCCCGCCCTTTCGACCTGATCGGCATTGACTTATATGGGCCGCTGCCAGCTACTGCTGCCGGCAACCGTTGGGCCGTGGTTGCTATCGACCATCTTACGCGCTACGCTGAGACCGCTGCGCTACCCGCAGCCACGGCGAGCAAAGTTGCTTCTTTCCTACTACATCGTTTCATCCTCCGTCACGGAGCACCACGTGAACTTCTGAGTGATCGAGGGCGTGTCTTTTTGTCGGAAGTCATAGAAGCTCTCCTGGAAAAATGCAAGGTGACTCATCGCACCACTGCTGCCTACCACCCGCAGACGAACGGGCTGACGGAGAGGTTCAACCGCACTCTTGGCGATATGCTCGCCAAGTACATTTCTTCTGACCACTCCAACTGGGACGCGCTTCTTCCCTTTGTGACGTACGCGTTTAACACCGCGGTACAGTCCACCACAGGATTCTCTCCTTTTTTCCTCCTGTACGGTCGAGAACCATCCTACACTCTCGACACAATCCTCCCCTATCGCCCTGATGTTTCGGAGCACACGACTATTTCTCGACTCAGCAGCCACGCCGAAGAATGCCGCCAGATTGCCCGCGCCTTCACTTCTGAAGACCAGTCACACCAAAAACATCGCCGTGATGGCGACCGCCCAGAAGCAACTTTTTCTCCCGGCTCCCTGGTATGGCTTTGGATACCGACTACTACTCCTGGTCTCTCCAGCAAGCTGTTATATAAGTATCACGGCCCCTACCGCATCGTCGAACGCACGTCGCCTGTCAACTACGTTGTCGAGCCGCTAACCCCGTCTTCAGACCTCCGTCGCCGAGGCCGCGAGACAGTCCACGTGCAGCGCCTCAAGCGTTATTATGACCCTGTTGTCGTGGCGTGCCCCTAAGTCGCCAGGTTGGCTCCCTTCGCCGCGGGGGGTGATTGTAGTGTGAAGAGGTGACAGTGGTCAAAAGCTCTATGCTATCTCCTACCCTTGCAAGGAGATTGGCCGTCGTGCAATAACGGCAAGGAAGATGAAGCACCGGTGAACTGGACAGGCATCATCTTCAGCGTGGACCGCGAGAAGAGCGCGTGTGCGCCAGCCGTGTGCCCCGCTTGCTTTGGACTGCCTTCTCTGAGCATCCTGCTGCATTCCCTTCCGCAATAAACCCATCTTACAATATATATATATATATATATATATATATATATATAGAAATAAGAATTGGCAGTCAAGACAACCTCGGAAAGCAAAGGGGAGGATGTAGTACATCAAGATAGAGAATTTGGAAAATAAGAAAGTGGAGAAAAAATGCCCGCCAGGTGGGATCCGAACCCACGACCTCCAGGTAAAAAAAAACATGTAAAACAAAAACGTATTTTGTATTCAGCAACAATTTGCGCCACTTACGGTTTAACTGGTGACGTGCGCAAAATGTGAACGCCATCTCTGGTTTCTTTTTCAATATGATAAAGTCGGCATCTTTCGGCAGCCTGGTCAGTTGAGTAGTACATGCCGAACACGCTATGTGGCTCTAGAAGCTAAAAAAGAAATAATAAGATTACTATCCCTAGGTTCTCTTTTTTGTAAATCAGCATGAGCGTCCAGTTGGTTGTCAGCACGTGCTGCCTCATTAGACCATGTAACAAAGTGATCATTCTGCAGATATGTTACCACAACGCCAATTCTGCTGAGATACAATTTCCGGGGAATTTCTTTAGCTTCCATATTTTTTCCCTGTTGTTTTCGTTTTGCCCCCAACCTTTTTACCGTTCGAAAATTCAACAAGAAGCCTTCCGAAGCCTGCCACAAAATACGCTCACAATTATCGATTCAGTTCGTTTTAATTACACGTGTTTTATATGGGCACAGAGGCCCCATATTTTCTTACGGTTATTCACACAAAATATTTGAGTTAAAGGATTAGTTTGTTGACGTGCTTAAAAATATATTCAGTAGCTTTAAACCAAGCTACGTTATGACAGAACGTTAAGCAAAAGTTTTCGTCAGGAACTTGACCATTCTTTACACACCTCAGTACGGATGTATAACGTCGGGGTGGTAAGCACAAACGAAAAGGATTATTCCAAACTGCGGGGAAGTGAAATGAACGTTTTATCAGTGAAACGGGTATATTTCATACCTTGGAAAAGAAGGTACTATTAAGATAACATAAAAAACGCATAAGCGGTATAAAGTAAATAGACAGAAAAAAGGAATATTAGCACGACTAGAAATAATACAATGGCTAAAGCGCATGCAACAAAGCGAAAGGGAAAGATAACTATAAATTGCCTTTTTTTCTGTGGGAGAAAAAACCTGTTACATCTCATTCACGCATTCGGGATATTGCCCCCAAATTCATTGAATATTCGCAATTTAAACGAATTCGGGGGATATGACACCGAATTCTCTGTCAAGTGCCATTTACACGTAGGCACAGAATGAGACGATAATTAGAAGCTGTAGTTTGGTGGAGTGTTGTAATGATTTCATCATCGTCACCAGCCTATCTACGGTAGGCTTAATGATTTAAGGTAACGTAAAACTACTTATTACGTTGGGTTTTTATTTTAGGCTATATTCGAGTCGTCAATTTTAAGTGGAAATTTTTTTTCTAAAGAACGCTGGCACAGGAGTACCAACTGAAACTAAAGAGTTCCCGACTTCTTTTGGGTTAAACAACTGTTACTCCACCTCTGTTGATTTTGCATGAAATTCGAGAATCCCGTTTCATGAACCCATTTTTGTCAAGCCTCTTTTTGGTGCCTTCTTAGTGAAATCACACAGTTAACAATTCAAGTTTGCAATTCACGTGCGCAAAGGATAATCCGCATCAAATAGAGGTGTCGACTGTGTCACGCGAGCCCCTCACGTCAGGCCTAACGTCATGCTTTGAGCCCAACTTGGTCAGCCGGTAACAGCAGATCAGCGCACTGTGAGTATTACGTTGTTTGGCATGTCGTCAACTTAACCTACGTTAAGTAATGGTACATACCAGTAGTTCCTACTGTTAGCGTATCAAAGGGACACATGCAAGCCGTGTAGTATTGAAAACGCCTGACAAGCTTTGTGGACGCTGGCCCGTGCACAGAGCATTTAGTAAATAAATCATTTAATTATTACCTAGGATACTGAAAGGGCTACCATGAGAGCTGAAAGGGCTATAAACCTGACTGCCTAAATGCACCTTTTGTAGCGCGCCTGTGTCCAATTTTCGTGAGTGCAACATTAATCCGCCAATGTTTTCCACCATCTCCAAGACAAAGCTCGATCCAGTTTTAAAAATAGGGGCTCCTGAAATTTAGAGGGTTCGCGCACTGGGGCAGCACAAGTGCTAAGAGGCGTACCCTGAAGAGGTCCGAATTCGTTTGATCAGATAAGGATCTTTTCGCTGTCTGAATCTCAACACGCGAGTGCTCTCGTTTTTCGCAACTGTTTGCAAAGCAGTCGCTGCGTCATTGGTAGAGCAGCTTAGTAGCACGATGCCTTAGCTACCACGCCGCCGCGCTGCCTAAAGGGAGGATGAGTATTTTTGGTGTTGATTCTAAATAACCTAACAAGATATTTCATTTGCATGTCTGATTTCACGCATTCAGTTTTTATTGCCTTACAGAATACGTGGCACTGCTGCAAAGTTTCAGGAAATTGTGGCAACTGTTCTTTGCGGACGGAAGTGAACAATCTCGTTACGGTGTCTTGTATTTAGTATTGCCTTGTCCCACTACTCTAGGCAATACGTACACGCCTAAGGGCCCCCCGCCTTTAACGGGAGACAAAGAAACATTGAGCGGTGAGAACCAACACCATGACACTTGGGTCATATTCAAAGAGACATCGCGAACTATTCTGTCTACCTCGATTGTAGCTTCCTGTATCTTCAAATGCACCCTCGCCCTCGATAAAGGCTGTTGTAGCCGGCTTTAAATCTAAGCAGTGTTCATGCATATATGCAAGGGGCTCTGCTCAATAGCACAGCAAAGGGTCATTTTCATGCCACTGAAAACTCACATCCCCGCTCTTAAGATAGTAAGAATGTTGCATATCGATTTACTACTGCAGTTCGAAAGCCTCGAAATGTGATTTGTAGTGATACCTCGGGAAGCGTTCCCTGTCACGTCTGGTAGACATGCATACTACATATTACGTAACCAAAGCCATATATACAAGAAAGCCTAGTTTCCTCTCGTCGGTCCGGTCACGCAACAAAAAAATCCGTTAGTCTAATGCAAAAATCAGGATATAAAACTATATCGCTACAAAATGTGTAAACCAGTCCTTATTAACGGTTATGCTATGCAGCGAAATACTCGGTGCAAAAAAATGAAGTACCTTTTTGAAGTCACCTTTGTCTCTGCCTATTGCGTTTATCGCACTGTTTCCTATGGCCACAAGAAAAGGTACCAAGAAAAAGTATCCCATCGTTTTGCACTCATTCCAGACTCGGTGTGATTTTCTGGCTGGTGGCCTGTTTTTATGGAGAGATCATGTTTTCCTTTTTGATAAAAATAAATTGAAAGTAAAAGTGCTTCCGGCATGAAAAATGAGTTTCTCCGAAATCTGAACTTTAACAAATGAGAATCTGAGAAGGGATCTCTTTGAAGCACTTCTAATCTTTTTGTAAACACATCCATTCGATGTAGTTGTAAAAATAAAGTAGAACTGTGCGACAGACCTTTCAAGACGAGATCAAGCTTGACAGACTTGCCAAATAATTTAGAATACAAAATTTGGACACGTTATAAATAAGTACTTTTGAATTGTCGTGGTATGTTCCTTAACAGCTGCGCACACCATCGTGACAAAAATAACGCGTCCTTACTGCCTTAAAACTACCCGTCATTTCAACGTGCTCGTTAGTGTTTAGATCAAGGCGGTTTGCACCATTATCATATAAAGCCCGTGACAAACAACACGGGCAAATTTAAATGGCACGGGTATATGACCAACATGCTCTGAAAGAAAAAAAAAACAGAAGCAGCAGCTCACAGCACAAAGTTTATTTATTTATTTATTTATTTATTTATTTATTTATTTATTTATTTATTTATTTATTTATTTATTTATTTATTTATTTATTTATTTTTGTAGCGTGGCTGCAGAGCATGTGAGACGAACCAGATGAAGCAGGCGAATGATATATTTACATTATTTACAAAATGGCGATCAGATGGCCAGCGCACGGTTGTTGTGGTTGTTGTTGTTGCGCCTTTAGATAAGGCACATACCCAATCGTCGTCGTCGCTGGTCCTGTGTAATGGCGCTGAGGGGTGTTGGCCACCACTATGCCCCGTGACATTACCCCCTCGTCGAGGGCGACCGTCCTGGTCGAAGCTGCGGCACGGTGAGGATGGTTATGCAGCTGAGCGATGCGAGAAAATACACGAGAAAGAACCGCTTGCCGCCACAGGTGAAGGGGATGGGATTGGTGAACACCACATCGGCGTTCACTATGCCTCGCGGGCAGCGCATTGGCTGTGTCGACCCTCTCGACACAAACCTCCTAACCGAAGTCCCTGACTATCCATCATCGCTACCAGTTAGTGCCCTCACACCTTCAGCATCTGCGCCCCGTTCCCAAGTTCTAGTTCCCTCTGTCGACTCTGAACTTTCAGCTCCGCAGCGTGATCGCCTCCTCAGTCTACTTAACCGGTTCCACAACTTCGACTGTGAGCAAACTTCTTTGGGCCGCTCTTCCACCGTCAGCCCCAACATTGAACCGGGGTCCCACTCGCCGTTACGGCAACGACCATACCGCGTGTCGGCCGCTAAACGTCGGGTTATAAAAGAACAAGTCGACGACATGCTTCATCGAGGTGTCATACGCCCTTAAAACAGCCCATGGGCGTCACCGTTGTCCTCGTTAAGAAGAAAGATGGCTCCGTCCGACTCTCTGTCGATTACCGTCGTTTCAACAAGATTATTCGCAAAGACGTACACCCTCTGCCCCGCATCGATGACACTCTCGACTCTTTGCAAGGTGCTGAGTTTTTCTCTTTGGATTTACGATCTCGGTATTGTCAGGTCCCTATGGCAGACGTTGATCATCCCAAGACCTCCTTCGTCACCCCTGACGGGTTGTACGAATTGAACGTGATGCCGTTCGGACTGTGCAACGCTCCCGCTACCTTTGAGCAAATGATGGACACTTTACTGCGAAGACTCAAATGGACAATATGTCTATGCTACTTAGATGACATCGTTGTGTTTTCCGCAAACTTTGACACACACCTCGAGTGGTTTGAACAAGTATTGAAATGCCTTACCGACGCCGGCCTTCGACTCAATCTCAAGAAGTGGCATTTTGCTGCCCGGAAGCTCACTAGTTTGGGTCATTTTGTCTAGAAGGATGGCCTTCTCTCTGATCCAGCTAAACTTCAAGCTGTTGCTGCGTTTCCCAATGCGACCAGAATGAAAGAACTACGGAGTTTTATTGGACTATGTTCCTATATTTTTCGATTTGTCCCTATATTCCTATATTCTATATTCTTCGATTCCTATATTCTTCGACTTGCCTCCGCCATACCACCATTAAACAGGCTTCTTAGCGGAGACAAAGACATTTCTGCTTGGTCACCGACATGCGATCAGGCGTTTTCCACGTCACGCTGACTCTTGACCTCTCCACCCATTCTCCGGCACTTCGACCCGCGTGCGCCGACGGAAATTCATACTCACGCCAGTTGTGTAGGCTTGGGCGCGGTGCTTGCGCAGGGAAAAGCAGGGTTTGACGAGCATGTCGTCGCTTACGCAAGCCGTACTCTTACTAAACTTGAATCCAACCACTCCGTCACGTAGAAAGAGTGCCTAGCCATCCTATGGGCAATCAACAAATTTCGACAAATACGGCTGCCAATTCGATGTCGTGACGGACCATCATGCTCTTTGTTGGCTGTCCTCGTTGAACGATCCATCCAGACGACTTGGGCGTTGGGCTCTCCGGCTCCAGGAGTACAATATCCGTGTGATATACCGCTTTGGCCGCAAGCATGCCGATGTCAACGTGCTATCTCGCTCACCTGTCACCCTCGCTTCTGCATCTCTCGCCGCTGCAGACAGTGTTGACGAGCCCCTTCCTTGTGCCGACATGCCAGCCGAACAACAGAAAGACCCATGGATTTCTTCAATTTTGCCGCTCCTTTCACGCCCGGCGACGACATCAGCACCCCGAGCCCTCCGCCGTCAAGCGCGCCACTTCGCCATTCGTGATGAGCTTCTATACCACAGTAGCTACCTCTCCGAAGGTCGGAAGTTCCTTTTACATCGTTTCGTGCTCTGACACGGTGCACCTTGTGAACTTCTCAGCGACAGGGGCCGTGTATTCCTCTCCGAGGTCATTGAACCCCTACTCGCAGCATGCCGCATTATCAACAGGACTGCTGCAGCCTACCACCCACAGACCAACCGCCATACGGAGCGTTTCAACCGTACCCTGGGCGATATGCTAGCCATGTATGTCTCTTCGGACCACAAGAAGTGGGACCAGATCCTCCCATGTATAACCTACGCCTACAACACCGCTCAGCAGGCCACTACAGGCTTTTCCCCTTTCTTTCTTCTTTACGGACGCGAACCGTCGTGTCTCCTGGATACCATCCTTCCGTATCGACCAGACGCCTCAGAATACGCGCTGATTTCTGAGACTACTTCTCACGCCGAGGAGTGCCGAAAGCTTGCCCGCGCATTCCCTACTGAGGAGCAGTCACAAAAAAAAAACACTGTCGTGATGACTCCAAGCCATCAGCTTAATTTTCTCCGGGCTCTCTTGTCTGGCTCTATATACCGTTTACTACTGCCGGCCTATCCAGCAAGCTTCTTTCGAAGTACCACGCCCCATACCGTTTAGTGGAGCGTGCCTCTCCCGTCCACTATGTCGTGGAGCCACTGACGCCCTCGACGGATCTTCGCCGCCGCGAACGCGAAATTGTCCACGTTCGCGCCTCAAGCACTACTACGATCCTCTTATTTTGTCATGTCCCGAAGTCGCCAGATTGGCTCTTTTCGCCGCGGGGGGTAATTGTAACGAGGAAGGCTAGCCAGCATCGACGTAACGCTACCAGCGCAGGGTACGCCAGCACCTTCTTCCTCATCGTCGTCGCTGGTCCTGTGTAATGGCGCTGAGTGGTATTGGCCACCACTATGCCCCGTGACATTAAAATGTAACGTGGTGGCAGAAGTGATGAGGCGAGCCATGGCGAAGAGTGATGAACGGTCTATTTGCACACCGTCTATGTACGAGTTGGCCATGGGTGAGACCAAGCCAGGTAACGTGCCCCACCCAGCTTTGTCGTCGTTGCAGATGCACGTGCGGGACGCTACACGACGCTACAGGTCGTCAGTTTTGTCCTCTCTTGATTGTAAAATACGTAGGGAAATGTAGTAATGACTTTGCTTTGTGCTATTTTTGTATTACGATTGTGCTGTTGTGCTTAAATTTGTGAGCAAACGTGTTATAATATACGCTGTAAATCGGGTAGCTGAAGCCCCTGTCAGACAGTGGCGGATAAGGAAACTTTGGGGCCCGGGGCTACTGCGTCCTTGAGGCCTCACTGATGATGATGATGAAAATGATTCCGCTTTAATATGCGAAAATTTTTGAAGTCCATGTTATGCTCTCTGATCAGTGATAAATTATACATAATTTTACGCTTTCCGGAAACTAATTTATTGGCTTTAGGTCTAGTATAATATAACGGATTTTGTCAGGCGTAAAAGTTAGTATGCTTTGATTGCCGGTCCGTCACAGATTCACAATTAATCGAAGCGCCGTGTCGGCCTGCACATGACATGGTACAGAAGAGTATTTTCTTACAAGAAGCATATTTTATTTAGCCTGTAAAAGTTTTAATTTTATTGTAAAGTTCTTCACCTGCATATATGGGAGGTTTCAAAGTCCGCGCGGCGCGTGCTCCACGTGCGCTCAAAGCAGAACGGACCTAACGTCGGCTCCTGCTTTAATGCCCAATTACGCAGCGTTAATTAGTTACGACCGCGGATTCTTCATCACCACGGTGTGCGGTATACCCTACAGAGTGGAACGATACCTCATTTTGGCCACAAGGTACGCGAATTATCCACTTTTCGGTCGATTTCTGTGCGCCCAACACGGCACCCCGGCTAGGCCTAGCTTAGGCCTAGCTCGAGTACGGCCAGAGCGCAGCGGTGACGGCCTCGCGGCGTAACCCTAACCCGCTCGAGGGGCCGCCGAGAGCCGCGACGATGGCCACGGACATGGACACCAGCGCCGCACCGATCGACTCGCAAGCAACGGGAACGTCGACCTCTACATTTCACGTCGACCGAAGTGCCGGCCGAACGACCATCGCAGTGCAGGGAGCTGACCTCTCTCCGACGGACACGGAGGGCTGGAAGGCCTCCGGCAAGCAAGTAAGACAACGCATGGCCCACCCTACTACCGGTGAGTCCAAAGCTACAGTACCAGCACCTACCGCACCCAACCGGGCTGCCTACGCACGCCGAGTGGCAGCTAATATTGCGAAGGCAGCACGCATGCCACCAACGCTGCCGAGAGAGGAGACCAAGATTGTGATGCGGCCACGTGGCGGCCTGCATGTAGGACGCACGGAGGCTTCGACGCTCATGTCGGCCGCCATCATAGCGGCAGGAATACCAAAGGAAACGACGAGCGAGGACACTATATGCACCAATGCAGCCCAAAACATTATAGTGGTTAGCACCCCGGACGAAGACCGCGCCACATGTTACGCACGAGTGCGGTCCCTTACCATCGGAGGGCAAAGTTACGATACGCACGCTTATCGAACGGCCCCAAACGGAACGGTGAAAGGCATCATAAGAGGGATTGCGGTGGAAGACACAAACGACGACCTGTTTACCAACGTCGTGAACTCCTCCAACCCGCTAGCGCTTGAGGCTCACCGCATAGGAACCTCAACTACAGTGATTGTCCTCTTTGCAGGGCAGAAGGTCCCCAATTATGTAAAGTACGGCGCCATACTGGTCAAATGCAGCCTATACAGGCAACATTACGAAGTATGTCGACAGTGTGGCGTGGCAAAGTGGGGCATAGGAGCGATGTGTGTCCTAACCCCAACGTTAAAGTATGTTTCGCCTGCGGCACGGCCAACCCAGGCCCTAACCACGAGAAAGAGTGCGTCCCCCACTGCAAACTATGTGGGGGCAAGCATCCCACCGGAACGCCAGGCTGCACCAACAGGTACAAGACGCCGTACGTGGTAACACGCCGGCGATGGGAGCGCAAACACGAGGCGCAGCAGCAGCCGCCGCCATTAAGCCTAGCCACCTTCCCGCAACTGATGACGAGCGGCGCGCCAGCTGCAGAACGGCGCAGCCGCTCGCGGCACCGCAGTAGCAGCAGGCGCCGCTCGAAGAGCCGCCGCCGAAGTGCCAGTCACAGCAAGCGACAGTCGCGCTCGCGCGACAGAGTTGCCTGGGCGGACGTCATCAGAGCGCCGGATAGCAAGCCGCCTCAACGCCCCCAACCCCGAAGAGAAGTGCGGCAAGTGAGAACGAAACAGCTCCAGAAGTTGCGCAAGCACGCTACCATCACGTATCAACGCCAAAGCTCGACCCTGGGCGAAACAGCAGCCGCCGCGACAACACGCCCGCAACCCCAACCGCCCTGCCCCACCCCGGCCACCCGAACCACAGACGCAGATGTGAATCGTTCGACCACGAGAGACGGAGTACTAACCAAATCCCCACAACGCAAGACATCGACTACTCCCAAGGAGAGCGTAGACACCACGGGACAAGAAAGTGTCGACCATCCTAGCTCGACTGGACCAGCACGATAAGCTCAGCACAATCAATGAACGGCTCACAACAGTTGAGGCCCGACTCACGACAGTCGAGGCCAGGCTCACAACGATAGAGCAAACGTGCCAGGCAGGCATACAAGGCAACATGCAAGTGATGCAGGCTACCTTAGTCCAAATACAGACATACCTAAGTATCCGCACTGAAGCCCCCGGTAACCACGACACCACCCAGCAACAACGACCAACATGGCCAGAACACCGGTAGAGCACCGCAAGGACCTCCTGATCTGGCAATGGAACTCCAATGGATACAACAACAAGAGAGCGGTACTACAACAGCATATACAGCATCTCAGCAGACCACCAGACGTTATACTCATCCAGGAAACGCACAGCAAAACCCCACCGACCCTCCCTGGCTATCGCACGCACGCAAGTCCGCCAAGCGCACGAGACGCCGGGAAAGGCGTGGGCAGGGGGGTCTGCGCCCTGATCAGGAAAGGCATCACATTCATCGAGCACGATCTGCTGGGCCGCAGTGCAATTGAACACTGCGCTTTCGAGCTCGTGACAGGCACCAAGAAACACAAGGAGAGTACCTTCATCGTCAACGTGTACAGTAACCCTGCACATCGTCAACAGAAATTCCGGGCACTCATACACAAGGCCCTACGACAAGCACAGCACAGCACCATACTTCTTTGCGGGGACTTCAACGCTCCGCATCAAGACTGGGGCTACCTCAAGACCACCACCAAAGGAAGAGACCTCATTGAAGACGCCACAGACGCCGGTTTCCACCTCCTCACCGACCCCGCCACCCCGACGCGTATAGGAACGTCCATCACGAGGGACTCCACCCCCGACCTCACTTTCGTCAGACCGGGACGCAACGGGAAGACGGCACAGTGGCATAACACGGGACGAAACCTTGGTAGCCACCACTTCATTATTGAGATCACCCTACCTACAAAAGCGACAGCTACAACCACAACCACACGAACGCAACGGGTGACCAACTGGACCGCGTTCCGCCAATCCCTCGATGCACCCACCGATATTGACGACATCGAGGAATGGACGAGAGCACTCGCTCAGGCAACCGAAGCAGCGACCACAGATCTCGAAACCGACGACTCCATAACCCAGGTGGATAGCCGGCTAGCCCATCTCATCGAGGCTAAGCAATCTCTACAACAGCGATGGCGGAGTCAACGCACAAACCGCAAACTCCGCAAGAAAATTGCTCTACTCAACAAAACGATCGAGCAACACAGCAAGGTGCTATGCCGACAGCAATGGCATGCAGTATGTCAGGAGAGGACGGCCAAATACACAAAAGTAGAACGTGGAACCTACTACGCTTCCTCCTCGATGAAACTAAATCCAAGGGCACGCAGAGACATTGCCTTGCCCGCACGATCCAAACGGCCATCGCAGAGCTCGGGGTACAGGAGGTGAGCAAGCGCCTGGACGACCGCTACCTTCCCACCGCTCCAATAGACAACCACTCCGAGTACGCAGGCCACGATAATGTAGAACTGGACCAGGACATCGGGGAGGGAATGGAAGTACGAGCGGTCCTGCAGACACTGAACAGCAGATCGGCGGCAGGACCTGACAAAGTCACTAACAAAGCTCTTCGCAACCTCAGTGAGGCAGCTATCACGGCCCTCACGCGATACTTTAACAAATGCTGAGAACCGGCCGCCTGCCACAGCAGTGGAAGATGGCGAAAACGGTCCTACTACCCAAACCGGGCAAGCCGCCCCATATTGACAACCTGAGACCAATCTCCCTCACCTCGTGTGTTGGGAAAGTATTGGAACACGTGTTACTCAACCGATGGCAGCGGTACCTAGAGAGCTCCGAACTCTACCCTAATACAATCATAGGATTCAGGGCGAAGCTCAGCACGCAGGACGCTATGCTCCAGCTCAAACACGCCATCATTGATGACCCAACCCGCACCCTCGACAATAGAGCGGTACTGGGGCTAGATCTGCAAAGTGCCTTCGACAAGCTACGGCATGGAGCTATCCTGGCTCAGGTATCCCACCTGAACATGGGTCGCCGCACACACGCTTACATAAAGAACTTTCTGACGGGACGTACCACTACTATCCGCGCTGGAGACCTACAACTTCCACAGAAGCAACTAGGCAGCGTTGGCACCCCGCAAGGCTCGGTGATCTCTCCGCTCCTCTTCAATCTGGTGATGATCGGGGTGGCCAACCAGCTTGCCCGAGTGCCCGGCGTCGGCCATACGATCTATGCTGATGACATTACGCTATGGGTCACCGGAGGAAGCGACGGCCACATTGAAACCACGCTACAAGCGGCAGTAGTAACGGCAATCGAGTCACAACTACAAGATACGGGCCTCGTATGCTCCCCATCCAAATCGGAGCTGCTCGTCATACCTCCAAGACGTGCCCGCGCAAAGGCTTCGGCACCGGCTAACATCACCATACGCACGGCGAACGGCAGCACGATCCCCCACGTCAAGACTCTACGAGTCCTGGGCCTGCTCCTCGACAGTCAACGAAGCAACTGCGCCACGGTCACCAAGATCACTACCAAGGTAGCGGCGGCCATGCGACTCATCAGACGAGTGGCCACCCGCAAGGCAGGCATGAAAAGACAGTCTCACCAGACTCGTCCAGTCCTTCGCCGTTAGTCACATCGCTTATGTAGCAGCGTTTCACAACTGGACAGCCGCAGAACGCTCCAAGCTGGACGCGGCCATTCGGAAAGCCTACAAGGCAGCGCTCGGCTTGCTACAGTGTACAAGCACCGACAAGCTCCTCGAGATAGGCATCCACAACACTTTGGAAGAGATTATAGAAGCCCAGAGTACAGCACAACACGAGCGCTTGTCCCAAACACGCACCGGACGGTCTATCCTGCGAGCAATCGGCGCGACTCCCCTCGCCACCCACCCAACAGACACCGTTGCACTACCAGAGGCAACAACGAGACGGCTTACCGTAAGCCCGATCCCGAAGCGAGATGCATCCGGAACACAATAGCGAACGGCGGCTTGCAAGGGCCCGAGCCCTCACGACCCTATATGCCAATGACAACGGAGCCACATACGTCGACGCAGCGGTCTACCCACATCGACCAGGGACCTACGTAGCGGTAGTGGTGACGCCATCACTGGCGACACTCGCAGTGCGGGCAGCTTCACCGCAGCGGACTCACACCAAGCGGAAGAAATGGCCATCGCCTTGGCATAACAGACCCCAAGTGTACTACAGTGATGAGTGATTCGCGAACCGCAGTGCTCCATTAACGCCACAAACAAAGTGTGTGCCAGTGCAGTGAAAGTGATCAGTACCCGCGAAAATCTACAGACACCCCAGTAACTCTCCGATGGTTCCCCGCACACATGGGGTCCCTACATCTCGGAACGGGTCTCGCCAACCGCAACGAGACGGCCGATGCCGCTGCGCGCGCGCTCACACACCCCGCGAGCGGCCAACGGCTCGGCCACGTCTCCAGAACGGTACGAGCCTCCCGAGTGCAACCCCCCTCACGAGCTATGGGGGACATTCTGCTGTGGTATAGAACTAATCGAAGACGGCGACCCCCCGCCTCATCCGAAACTTTCACGCGCGGAAGCGGTGACATATCGACAGTTACAGACAGGGTCCCTTCTAACCCCGGTGCTAGGTGTACATGTGTGCCCCGAAGTATACGAGACAGATGTGTGCCGATTGTGCGCGAGTGCCAAAGCAACTACAGCCCACATCCTGTGGAACTGTGAACTGAACCCGCGGGAGGCTGCCACACAAACGCAGCTTCCCCCAAACATTACGAACGCGATGACCTCGTCGGACTACAGCACCCAACACCTCGCCGTCCAGCAAGTGCAGGCGGCTCTCGAACGCCAGCTGCCTAGGATCGCACCAACGGGTACGGGACGCCTCTCGGAACTCGGGGGCGTGCGGTCTGGCAGCGGCAGAAAGAGCACGCCGGCACGACGTCGTGGCCGCGTCTTAGAGGCTCGCCCCTACGGGGCTCGCTCCTAATTGCAGGCTTTCAATAAATGTTGTTCTCTCTCTCTCTCTCAAAGTCCGCGCAGGCAGCTGTCACTCACAGACATCTGCCAAACATGCAGTTAGCCGCCACGGCTTAAGGGCCAAAATCCTGCAGGTTACCCGCGCAGACTAGAAAGCACGCGGCGGTTAGAACACGCTCAACCTTCCTATCGCAGCATGACTAGCACAAAAAAAATGTCGCTTTTTGGGCTGAAGAGAGGTCGGCTTCATGCGTGGGTTTGCGCATGGCCGCCGAACTTTCAGCGGCGAGAAACTCCTGTTGCGCGCGCAGCTTTGATGGCCTTGCTAGTCGGCAAGCCGTTGTACATTAACGGGTCCCCTTTGGGTTGGAGAGCGACAGGTGAGCACGAGAGATGGCATTAGACAACAGTTTAATAGGGATAGAATGCCTCTGCTCACTCCCGCGGTGCTGCTCCCCTCGGTGCCGCGCAACAATTCCAGCAGTTCGTTGTCGATCGGTCGGGTCGTTGTTCGGTCGTAACTGGCAGTGGAAACACGCTGAAGCTTCTCGTCTATATTCGGGGTCTACGACGGAGGCGAGTATGGGTGGACCTCTCGTTTTCGAGTCCTCAACACGTCTGCCGCATCCAATGTTTTTCCCGCGCTCCTTCGGGGGTTCCTCTCCTCCTGTCGCCGCGCCCAAGCGGGACCAGAACTGCGGGCCGCCCTTTGGTCCGCGCTCCGCCATCCAGCGGCTCATTCCAAAGCGAAAAGCACCCACGGGGACAAGCAGCATAACATCCCCGAGTCGCGGCGGAGGTTTGTTTTAAATACGGCATCGAAAGGGCCGCACGCAGGATGCGTTTTTAAGTGGACACAGCTTTCGTCATCCCGAACGGAAACAGACGTCGTTGTTGCTTCGTTTGGCGTCCACTCCTGAGCTCTTCACACCGCCTAGGCCTGCTGATTCCCCAGCTCGAAGGGAGCCGCTAGGGTCGGGCTGGCCCGGCGACCTCTGCGTCCACACAGAGTGGCGCCTAGAGAATTACGCTACGAATGGAGTCGCGCGGACGTATAGATTCCGCAACGCTTGTTGCTCAGACAGCCTGCAGAGGCTACAGCACAAAGGCACGAGCTGAAGCCGAACGACCCCGCGAGTGGCCTACACAACCTTTGAACATTTAAACAACCATACTCTGACCATAGAGCGAGAAATATCGAGTCGATATCAATCACGCTTATGTGATTCAACTAATTCACTAGCTTTATTGAACGGGTCGCCATCGCAATAACTTCCTTGTCAAGCGCTATACATTGAAATTTCTGGCAGAAACTGTGTATGAGAGGGCAGTGCTTTAGTTGTGAATAATGACATATAACGACCCTCATGTTTAAACAATTTACAATATTCTTCAGACATTATTTCGTTATTCGCATGCGTGACCCTTTCTTATACCGAAACGTGCGCGCGACAAAACGTCCGCGTACTTAGATGTCACGAGTTAGTCAGCTCCGGTGTGGCGGTGAGGTTGAAGCTCCTACCTTCAACTTTCAATGCGGGCAGCGAGCACACTCAATAAATTTTTTATATGGTCGGGCGGGGCCCCTGACAGCTGTGGGCCTGGGGCTGCAGCCCCCGTAGCCCCCACCTTAATCCGGCCCTGCTGTCAGACCACGTCCGCCTTTAGTCCCAGCCTCCCCTTGGTTTTGCCAAGAAATAAAAATCAAATACTCAAATATTTTACAGGCTCATGCCCACGCCAATAATCTGGGAAGCAACGCATCTATTTAAAACAGTCTCGAGCGGGTATAAGACCGACGCGGTAGCTCCTTGTTTCTTTTCCGGAGCTGGCCCGCCCTAATTACTCCGTCACGCTTTAGATAGACCATCTGAACACATCTCCAAGAGTGTTATTTTCCCACGAACTTAAAGGAGGACTACGTCCTATAATGACAAGCCTTTGTTTCTTGCTGACTTGGAGTGAAGAGCCGTTCCAATCCTTTCATGTATTACAGGTGCCACCTGATGCACTATGACCGGATGGTGCGAAGACCGGACCCCTGATCCACGAAGACCTGACCCCAATAAGTGTGCACTCTGTGATTCTCTTCCACTGTATCTTGCGCCCGGAACATTATTCCTGAGTTGCCTTGTCCAGGATGGCGTTAACCAATAATTTCAGGTCTTTTGCTTCTTTTTTAGTGTCTTGGGTTTATCCGAGTGGATCACTGCTGGTATGCCCTTTCTCGCTAAGGACTTTGTGAATGCTTGCAAGAAACCGTTTGTTGACATGTCGCGCACTTACTCTTAATGTGCATCCCTAGAGCCGGCACATGGGGATATTGTTTATTCATTTATTTATTCTGGGACCCCTAAAAGGCCTGCGTAGTAGGGTATTACATAAGGGGTGCATTTGCGTACATCAAACAAACGAAACAGGAATAGGTGCTAACAAAATAACAAATTATAAATATAAAAAAACACAAGCAATAGGAACTTCTCAAACATATAACAACAAAACACATAACTCCAAACTCACATTACTACGAAAAGAAAAAGGAAAACATATTAAAGCAAGCAAAAGACAATTAGGTCGCTTCACTCCTTAACAAGTCTCGAAATTTTATTATGTTAGCTTCAGTGGCAATGTAGGGGTAGGTTATTCCATTCTACTATTGCGCGTGGAATGAATGACTGTGCGAACGCAAATGAATGGCAAGTGATACGCTTAACTTTGCAAGAATGATCGCGCCGTGGAAATTTAACAGGGGGGAGTGAAAAACGTCGTCGTGAAGTCGCTCATGGTGATACACATTATGAAAAAGTCTTAAGCGATCATGTTGGCGGCGAAACGATAATGAAACCGACTGGGCCCGATTTTTTAAGGCCGTAACGCTTTCGTATGGTGAATAATCAGAAAAAATAAAACGAACACACGGTTATGCAGGGACTCAATATCCTGTATTAAAGACGATAGTCTTTCTTGGGCTACTTAAACCCAGAAATTTTGGTCTGTCTGTATGTCTGTGTGTCTGTATGTCTGTCCGTCTGTCTGTCTGTGACTCGATTCAGCCACCCGGCCAAAGCAAAACAATGCCTGCGCAATAGTCTTATATAGTCACAGCTAAATCTACCCGCCTTGGTCCGATGTAATGTTCATACTTGTCAACATTGTTGAAGAAGAACAAGACATTACGTAAATATGAGACAACAAATCAATACAGAAGTGATATTTGCAGTGTTCCTTTTTATAAAAATTCAAACATGCTTGACTTTTGCGAAATTAAATACTTCATCAACTGCAGAAAAAGAATTTACACTCGCCGTCGCCTGCTGTCGCCAGCGCCACTATAGCTTCTGGCGCCATTTTAAGAAATCAACGGCAACAGTTACGCAAGGTTCCACTAGATAGTTTTTCACGTTCTGCTTGCAACGCACGTGGAGTAGGGAAACGCGGTTCTCTAAACGTTGAAGTAGGGTGCCTCGATTAACGCGCGTCTTCGCCGTACGGCAGCGTTCGCATCGGGACAGCCGGTTTGGAGCAGCGAAACGCGGTTAATTTAAAATGATTTAAGCAAACCTTTGGAGTCTTTACCATGGGAGGAGCGCGACGCAACAGGAACAACATTGAGAGGTGAGCGGAAAGCGAAAAGGGAGGCATTTACTTGCAAAAGTCGATAAAGACTATCGTCTTTTGACGACATTTGCAACGAAAGGAGCAGATACGCGGCCAATTTTTATGTATTGTCGACTTTGAACAGAAATGGGATATGCATATTCTATTTTAGGGTGGATAAGAGTGAGGTATGCTAGTTTTCTAATGTGTGATGGTACCTCCTTTAGGTTCTGTTTTATTACGCCCAGTGTGCGATTGGCCCATGTGAGGGTCTGATTTATATGGTTATGCCATGTTAAGTTTGATTGAAAATGCACTCCAAGGTACTTGTAAATAGGAAATAGTTCCACTGTAGTGTTATTTGGCAAATATGTAGTTGAAATTTTAGAGGAGTAAAGGGTGAATGACATGCACTTTCTTTTAAAAACGTCAAGAGCCGTTAGCCAATCAGAACACCATGGGTTAATTGTGTCAAGGTCAGTCTCAAGAGCCTAGCGGTCAGCGCCATTTGAAAGGTTACGATATACCACGCAATCATAGGTAAAGAGCCTTACTCTACAAGTTAGACCATTAGGTAAGTCCTTAATATAAATTAGAAAGAGCAAAGGGCCAAGTACACTGCACTGGGGCACCCCAGACGTCACCTGCACAAAAGATGAATTTGAGCTGTTAACGGATGTAAACGGAGTTAGGGAGGAGAGAAAATCTGCTATCAATGCAAGAACGTTAGTGTGAATATGAAAACGTCTTAGTTTGAGTAGAAGTCGGTTGTGAGGAGCACGATTGATAGCTTTAGAAAAATAAAAAATGCGTCAACCTGATTACTGGCGTCAAGATATAATTGTAAGTCATGAGTAAAGCCGGAGAGCTTTGGGTCACAAGAGTAACTCCTGCGAAAACTGTGCTGATATTTGTAAATAAAGCTGTGTTCTTCAAGGTATCGGATGATTTGGGAAAGTATGATATGTTCTGATTGTTTACAGATCATATTAGTTAATGAAATTGGCCGGTAATTTAATGCCGATCTGCGATCGCCTGATTTCAAAAATGGGACTACTTTAGCACTGCGCAGTCATCAGAAATTGAACCATGAGATAATGACTGTGAAAAAAGCGCTGTTAAAATTACAGGCATGCTGCACGACATATATTTTAATTAGTTTGTTGTTGAATCCCAGATTATCAGAAGCCGAGGAAAAATTAATTTGTTTAATAGCAAGTAAATATCGTCTTCTTGAATTGCTATTGCTGCCCTAGTGATATCTGGTGATATATTTCAAGTTAAAGAAAGGGACGGACAGGCATCTTCCCGAGTAAACACTGATGCAAAGGCATCGTTTAAGAGCTGAGCATACTCAGATTCTAGAATTTTCGCACCATTAGAACCGCTAAGGATGATATAGGGATTGTGTCTTGGAATAATTACACACCAGAATTTTATTCTCCTCGAGTTTTTGTATCTTGTTTAGCATACTCCGGGAACTTGTATGCAGTACGGTTGGTTCTTTGACTACAAGGCGGTTTGCGTCGGCAGGAGCCTTGGGATTTCCTTCTTCTTGGTTTCCTCTGTTGGACCTTCATCTACCCTTTGATCGTTCCTTTATCAGTATATATAGTCGCTCATTTGTCAATTCCAAACAAACACGGGCTCGTCCTAGTAGAGTTTGTCAAATGAAAATGAAACCTTTAACCTGTTTGTTTTCACGGATTTATTCGGCAATGTCAAACAGCTTTTTCTTTATATATTGTACCTTTAATGAGAAGTCTTCGCCGATAGAAACCGTCGTCTTTTTAAGTTCGCATCCTCTTCTCAGAATTTCTGTTTAAGTCTCCAGTCTACTTGTTAAAGAAACTGGCCGCATTTTTTTTCTGTAGGTTTAGCTAGCCTCCCAATGCGTGCTAAGGTAACTTTTCCAGCACCAGCGTATTGTAGCAGTGTTCAGGGTGTCTCTTAGCGTAATACTTGTTTATTCGTCTACTTCTGCGAGCCGTTACAACCAAGACATTTCCCCTGCTAAGGTTAAATATGCCACGAATTTTTCGTTCCAGGGGTTCAATGGAACGACCCACAGAATAAATTGTAGTTATCGAGGTTCTACTCCTATGTCTAGATTAACCAGGCCACCTAATTTTCTCTTCATTCTAACTGCCTGTCTTCCTCCTTAATGCCTGTATGTTGGCCGCTGCTTTTTGATATTCATCAACAGTGGCAGCTAGCGCCGGCCCAGGGTTATAAAAATTATCCTCTGGTGATATGGGCGATTTTCTTCAAGGCACTGCAGTTTTACCAATGCAATAACGCGGCCACGGGTCATGGAAGAACTACCATAAACGGGTCACTCATACGTGTGCTAGTAGAGCCGGGCCACCCAGTACGGTCGGTACAGAAGTGCTGGCGGTGGATAGGCGAGATGGGTTGGGCTTTGTCATCAAGTGGTGCGCCAAGCAGCCTGCGCATTTTGTGACTCCGTGACATTGCGACAAAACATATACAATATCCAGCGTGTGAGAGTTGGTGACGTCACGGTTCTGTGCTGTTTAGGCCACTACACGCAGTTCGGCGCTTATAGCCTCACCGAGATTATCTGCCATGTCCAGTATACGAGATTGATTTACCGGGTTGCCTTAATTATACTAATTGCATACTTTATGCGGACGTGACGGCACACAATTTTGTGGGGGCGAACATTAAGGGACTACTGATACGAAAATTTTATGTTCTATTTTTGCTGCTGTCATGGATGCCTAATGGTCTGGTGAACCCGACGCAGCACATTAAATACTTCAGCGCATGATAATTAACTACATTGAACTGCCCGATAATCCTTTGTTTCAATTTCCCGCTCTTTAAGCCAGAAGGGGGCGTATAACAGAATCCCGGCATGACCTCACCACTTTGTGCGGATGTCAAAACACTGTTGAGGCCGGTGAGAGCGTTGTTTCGACGGCGCCGCCGCCGGGGCTGAACGGTTGAGCTGCCTGAATGTGCTTGGCCTAGCATTGCGGCGGAAATTCAATGAGGGCATTCAATACAAGTCCTAATGGCGACTTTTATTGCGATTCCGGGCTATATTATCGCTTCCTTTCCCGAGTGTGAAACTTTATGTTTGCCAACCGTGCCTTTCTGGGCTGCGGTTATGCCTGTAGCTGTGGCTACGTGCACCCGTTTGGGAAAACGCAGGCGCCCAGTCACTGTTCGCGATGCCGCGCGCGTGAATTGACGTCACAAGTTTTTGACGTGCGCTGTCCGCGTCAATTCTTCTGGCTACCGCGGGATGAGGTCACACTTATGTCCGTTTGCTGAGTGCCGCCCCGGGTGCTGTTCCGTTTGCGCGGTAAATGATATCCAAATAAAGTATGTTCTTCGCGTCGCAGGCCGCTCTTATTTCAGCCAGTGTATTCTGTTGAATAAAGGAAGGGAACTGGACAATAATATTAACTCCGAAAATTGGTGTCAGTACTCCATTAAATAAACGTAACGTAACGGCTCAACGACGACCTAAAATATTTTGCTCTGGTGCAAAAAAGTAGCTTCATGTACACCCAACTGAAATCCCCATGATTTTCTTTCACTCATATTAAAAGCAATTTCGTACATCTCCTTCAGTGACTCTTTGTACCCATAGCTTCGTGACATCAGAATGTGCATTTTTTGAGACCACAATTTAAAACATTTTTCGTTCCTAATATTCACTCGAAAATCAGCTTTATTATTTGTGTTATCGCTGAATTCTCTAGCTCACATACTTGGTTGGTTTTATGCATTTGTTCATGCCCACGTCTATTATTCCATTTCATTATAGGGAGGTACTATCGGCGTCAAATGAAACGCGAACATGAAAATATGAAGCAGAACGTGCAAAATTGAAAAATACTGTTCGCAGAGTTCATATAATGGCTTGCTATTGGATTTCGAAATTCACTTTTCCCAACTTTGTTTTTGTTACTAAGCCACACGTCATTTTTTTGCGAGACTTTGCTGTACGGCATAACAGTTATATATACAACATCACATTCATTTTTCGCAGAAACGTCAGCAGAGACCGGTACGGAGGGCCCCATATCCACCGCTGTAGATCAGGAGGTCTTCCAGGATGGAGCCCTGTGCCTCGGAGGCGTTGCAGGCGAGTGGTTTGCAGGGCAGAGCAGGTTCATAGAAGGTGGCTCGTGTCGGCTTCGGACGCAGGCAGGGACAGGTGTCCGCAAACGGTGAATGATAGCGGGTAGGCCAAGCGTGGGTCATTGCTGGGGATAAGGCCGCCCCAACACGAAGCCTCCGCAGCAGGACCTCCTCCCAGCGAGCGAGCCCACTGGGGAGGTCAGTTCCACGCGGTGGAAGTAAAGCACGCGTGGCGCGGCAGAGGTACTCCTTTTCCACCAGCATTCCTTCTAGGGTGGACACCGGAAGAAGTGGTAGCGGCCGTGATAGGTCTATACGGCGACAGGCGCGATCCGCCGCTATGTGGGCAGGAAGCATGTCCCGGCGAACCCACAAAACACGCACAGGGCATGAGTATGTGTCCAGGATCGCGTGAGTACGTGCCGACATGCTGGTGCTACGCGCAACGCGACGTGGATCACGTACCACTGTCGTTAAGTCCGTGTAAATTTCCAGTTTCACGCCGGTAGTTACTGTCGATGGAAGCGCTTGGAGACCATCCAGCATAGCAGTAAGTTTTGCCAACAGGCTTGGTAGAGGGCGGAGTGTCTCGTAGGTGCCGCTCTGGTTTAAGATTTGGTGATTTTGGTTTGCATGGAAACAAATCACGCTGTTTGTGTTTTCAGATTCATATTATCGTGTTTGCGTTACATACCAATCGCATGTATCTGGAATTCAACACTGAAAAACCGAAATGTTCGTCTAATCAGCTTTGGCACCTCCACGGGTCTTTCGTATTCTCATTTGCAACCTGTGCAAAATCTTTTTACTTAGACGCGTATCGCACTTAAATAGGAGTACTGAGCTATCTGCCTTCGCTCCTGTTCAATCGCTATTAACAGGATCTTTGATGGTAAACTCAGTACTATATTTTCCAGGAAATTATGAATGAATCCTCACTCCCTCGAAAGCACAGTCTAAATATGTCAAAAAAGCAGTTCAAGTTTATGGTATACCGTTCTGCTATAAAATACCTATTGAAATTAAGTAATCTCGGTTCCTGATCTTTATAATTCAATGCTTTATTTTTTAGATGTAGGTGGTATATGATGCATCACGTGCCGTTGTGTGTTGTTTTTGTTCTCTATTTTGTTTTTATTCTCGAAGCACAGAACGTTGTACGTTGCGTCAATAACCAACACAGCTTAACCGGTGCCCCTTAGCATGTTTACTTTCTTTCTACCAGGTGTTTTCTGCAACTGTATAAATTTCACTACGCAAGTGTAATACAGTCTTGCAATAATTTATTTGTCCCTCTGCTCTTATATTTTTCTCAAACGCACCTCCAACTGCCAAACCTTTATAAATTCATGTACAACCAAACACTGTTACAGCAGGTTTAGCCACAGTTTTCTCTTTGGGACCTTTTTCTACCTATGTAATATTTTGCACAATTTATATTTACAATAAAAACTTTCAAACAGGGCGGAACGATTTGTATGCGTAAAGAAAGCACACAAGGAGGCACCATCTCGCAAGGAGGAAGATGAGGAATAACATTTTTTTGTATCTTAATTTTGAACGTGTAAGTAAGCGCGAAAGGAACAAGGACGAAAGAAGTGGGCGGGACACGGCGCTATCAACTCGTTTATTTTCACTGTGATGTCCGATTTTATACAGGAAGAGAAACCCAGGGAGAAAGAAAGAGAAAGTTGAAGTCCGCTGTCGTGCCGTACCTACAATGTATTTCGCACAATCTCAAGAAAATAGGAAAACACTTCAACGTTAACATTGTCTTCTCTGCTCCCAACAAATTGTCGAAACTAATGAACAGGGTCAATGGAAATGAAAAAAAGAAAAACAAGTGCGCAACGCAGCATTGTTTCTAAATTGCTCCAGAAGGCACAGTTTATTCCAATCCTTTATAGTGTGGCAGGCAGTACGTCGGACAGTCAGGTCGTTGCCTAAATGATCGGCTTATAGAGCGTAGGTAGGACCAATAAAGGACATCTGGGCATACACTGCCGAGACTGCATAGATTGTGAGTGTAGGCTACATATTGATAAGACTAGCATTGTAGCCCGACACGAGGATCAGCTAAGTAGAGAAATCATCGAGGCCTACCACATCGTTTCTTTTAGAGACAAATGCGTTAGCACAGCTTCTAAAACATTGAAAAAGAAAGAAGTGCGATTCATATCCAATCAATATAGTTTACCTTGAGTTTACCTTGCAAAGGTGCCTTTGTATCTAACTGTCATCCTTCACTTTTTATTTTTGTATTTGCTTGTGTTCCTCCCCCTTTCCTTGTTTTTTTTTTCGTTCGCTGTGTATCTTTCCGTATAAAATCGGACATCACAGTGAAAATAAACTATTTGATAGCACCGCGTCTCGCCCACTTCGTTTGTCCTTGTTCTTTTCGCGTTTACGTACACGATGAATCACCAACTCACCCAAGAAACCACTCTTATGAAGTTAATTTGGAAGTCGTGGCAATAGGAGTGGGGACGGAAGCGTGAGGGGATCTTCTCAGTCCTAAAGCCCCTGGGTGGTCGGTGCCTGGCGGGCCCTTGCAACCACCCAAAGCTGTTCGCTTGGGTCCGGGCTGGCTAGCATGCCTTCCTACTGCTCATGGTTGGTGGAAGGGATGGTGTGGAGGCGCACATTCAAGCCATGTGTAGGGTTGCGGACAGTACTTGCAGGTGGCGGAGAGGCACGTATGGTGGATGGCGTGGAGGAGGGTGCCGTGCAGGCATGGGTTGGTTTGAAGGTGGCGGTTGGCTTCTTCCTTATTCAACTTGTCATGCCGCGGGGGTAAGACTATCTCGGAAAAATAAATTATTGAAATAGTTGCCGGACAGGCGTATTTAAAAAAATTGATTTGGAGGACTCAGCATGACAAATATATGGAAGTATTTGAGGCACGTGGAAGTACTGGAGCGACGTAAGCTTCGCAGATGAAACAGTTTTGTTCAGGAAGTGTGGAAAATACCTGCAAAATTCTTTTACGACCTGTTGTCAATTAAGGCTTGTCGTGGCTGTTGAATATGTAAGAACGAATCGAAGTAATTTTAAATACACATGCAGTACACACCCTCTTCAACGCAGGCTTGTAACAAGATGCTGGAACAGTTGACGGATACAGCTGCCTTAGTGAGGCTGTTGTACCTCAAACACTGCAATGAATGATATACAATCTATGCGTGATGCCGGTGATGGCATATATAACATAAACTGGGCACCCTCACACACACACACGTAAACAGAATGTTATGGTTCACCTAAGGACCCATATGACGAATGATGCGAGGAGTAACGTTCATTCATATGGAGCAGTGCGATCCCAACACAATGCAATAGGAGATCATTGTTGAAGCGGGAGAAAGAAATAGAAGTGAGCTGGACAAGCATTCCCAAGACATGATAACCAGTCGACTGCAAGGGTAACATATTGTTTACAGAGAGACAAACTAGGAGAAGGGGCAGGCGGAATACATGACAGGGCGCACTAGGAAAAAAAATTAGCTAACAGTCTGTCAAAACTACAACGATGGGGGAACGCGAACATTTACAAAATCATGTTCAAGCAACCAAACGAACCACCCCAACGAAGCAACGCGAACGATCGCAGCACGTTAAAATACACATAAGGTATTCCATATCGGGACGGTTTACCACACTGCGATTGGAATCTATGGTGATTTAGTGATACGGGCAATCCATGGCTTTCTGCAGCGTTCCCCTATCACAGTTGTAAGACGCACAAGTGAATTTTCTGCCTACTTTTTCACATCTATGAACGCCTTTCTATATCCAAACAGTCTTGATAATGCTGGATCCGTGCAATGAAATGGATGTTGGCTCTACAACGCGAGGACCCAGGTTTAAATACCACCAAGTAAAAAATCGTTCTAATTTTTCTTCATTTCAGCCACACCCATCATTACTGTCACAGAAAGTGGGCTTGTCCGCAGTACGTTTTGGGTGGATTACAGACATCAGTGAGAGGCCGCAAGGTTCGCTTTAAGATGTAGCGTGGAAAGAACTCGGGCCGCACTCTTCTGGAGCAGCTAAAAGTGCATGAAAGGTGTCTTCGCCTTACAGTGGGCGTAATTAGACTGTTGAGAATAATGAAACAAATAATATTGCAACGTTCAGTAGAAATCCCTTCAAGCATTTCCACTGCTTTTCGATTAAACTGCTCACTTGAAACTCCAAGGTGTGTTTTAGCCATATCTATTGTTCACAATAGACGTTCTAGAGGAAGACATAATAATGCTATACACTTCACACTTGAACGGTTAGTTATTTAAAACAGTGATAGTTTGATTGGCCAATTTACGGCTGCCATTATTGAATTCTCTTTTTTTCTACTTCGGTCTGTCTCCATGTTTAATGTGGGACCTTTGTTTTGACTTTTACTCGAAAGTTGAATTACGACGTTGACATGATGTGCTTTTCAACAAACTTTGGGACAAACAAAAAGGTAAACACAGAGGAAAAACCTCAATGTGTACTGAGGTAGAAATGGATTCAGCATTGCTAAACAGCGTTTTCATTCCGAAGGAATATAAAAGTGAACTATTCGTTTCGTGTGTCATTTGGCTTGACTGGCATAAAATAGGCAATTGTTTTGTTTAGGTGTTTATAGGAGCCAAAATGAAATCAAAGCTTGTGACTTTCTCTGTTTGCTTTACTTCTAGGACATTGACATCATGTTTAGTTTATGATATTATAGACCTACGGCAAGTTGGGCTCGTTAATTTCAATTCAGTGAGTCAATTACCGCGTATACTAAGCAAGAGCATCCTTCCTGCATCTGCTGGGACAGTTTACTGTGCGCTGTTTTGACATTATGTGCATTTAACACAGTGCCAGTCACACAAACAAGACATTTTACAAGTGTGACCGCACACCATACATCCTGAGAAACCTTGGTTACTGTGAGTGGCGAAACTGCGCACTCTTGGCATATATGCTTAAGTCGCGGGCAACCGTAACGCGGAGTTTAAACAAGAAGAGGAAAAAATCTTTTACTCTGCCTGTAGGCGTTTTCGAGAAGACCACGCCAATGAGCCCGGTGTCTGAATGTGGGTAGGGACCTTGTGGAGCGTGAGTGCATCATTGCAAACACCCTGCTGACCTGTTTGGAGCGTATACGCTCCTGATTCGCCTCCGAAAAAGGTACTGCTCTAATAACGGGCCGCACTGGTGCAATTCTCATGCACGCTTCAAAGCGTGAAGTAACGAACCTTGAAAACTGTGCACGTTTTAACAACAGAAGTTTTTAAGCTCGAATTTGGTCTTTTTATGTTCGCATAAAAATACCCAAAAAAATACCGAGCGCACGTGAGCGTCCGCCATGTTAGGAGCGCCCGGCGTCGGCCAGATCGACCTTCGAGAACCTTATGTCCAGGCTTTGTGACGTTATCTATCGCGTGCTCTTCTAATTGCCAGGTCGTGCGCTTTCGGGCGTGAAGTGCGGCGCTACAGACACCGAGTTCGAGTTACAGGCGCCGAGTTCGCGAAGCTGGTTGCTGCGGGTTCCAGATTACCCTAACACGGTATACATTGGGAGGTATGTGAAAGTCTGCAGCAAAAAGATCCGGGCATGCCAGTCATGAAGAACTTCAAACGGCAAGTTCGGAAAACTATGTGAGGTGAAACAGCCTCGTTTCCGGCGAAAAGGAGGTGCCGCTAGCGCTGCTGTTTCTCCAGCCTTGGACCACTAGGGGAAGCTGCGCAAATTTTCAATCGGATCTTGTGTACTTATTTGAAAGCAGCCAACATTCTAAAACACAACAACCAAAATCTTGCCCCATAAAAATCCAATGGTCATCATTACGAAGCACGAGGTAGACGTAGACATACATTAGTCAAATTTTTCTGTTATTCTCTTTGGGTGCGTTGACAGGGAAGGGCGCCGAAACTGTTATAGATTGAGAAATTCCTAATGGTCTTCATTTTCCTAGATAGAAGCCCGACAGCTTAACTCACAAAATATTTGTGAAGCTGGTGCCAGAGGAGCGAACCAAGAAGAAGGAAAGTACGTTAAAAAATTAAAGGTTGAAATGTGTACTTGCTCTGAGGACCAGTGTAAGGATGGCCAAGGTTTCCTGTACATGGGATGCAACATAACTAATATTTTGGGTAATGTCCTACCGTAGCGCAAATCAGCTAAGTCTAAAAAAGAAGTAGGGGAAAAATCGTGGCAGTGCCAAACATGCGAAGGAGTGAAAGGAAAGTGCAGTCATGCTGCAAAATTAAAGAACTAAGATGTCAGTACAGATTACCTAATGCCAACCGTGAACGAAAAACTTTAAGGCCTCTTGACGCTTCGACAAACGGTATAAACATTGCCCAGTTCATACGACGAGCGGTGCTGCCGTTCGGTACATCGGCTCCC
>CM023455.1:134216116-134389136 GCA_013339765.2 Haemaphysalis longicornis | reverse complement strand
GCTTTAAGCTAGCGGTCCAACTTTGGGATATGTAGAATGGCGCTTGGATATACTTCTGCCCTTCTATTCCAGTTTTCGAATGATATATATTACGAAAAAATTTCAACCTGAGGTTTCGTCTCTGATGTATCCCGTCTTACCATATAAGTTTACTTTTACTTCCCCTCATCCTAATTTGACAGTGCCAATACCTAATACGAATCGCACTGCCCTATTCTGCATGTTTTTGAGCGTATCAATCAGCTCTTTGGTGTAGCGATCCCAGAAAACACATGCGTACTCCAACATTGAGCGCACATGAGTAAAATACGGTTGTTCTTTTAAGGTAGATGGAGGTTCGCTGAAATTTTATCTCAGAAAGCCAAGAACACATGCAGCCGTAACTTTTGGTTGTGAACGTGCCTGTTTAATGTCTAAGCTCTCGTTTAATAAACTCCTAGTTATTTATATTCCCCGGCTGCTTTTTAAGCAGTGTAATTAACGGTATGCGTATTCGATTGGAATGAAGATTTTCTTGTAAAGGTGACGTTAACACACTTTTTACATTCAACGACTTTTCTGAATTAGCACACCAGATGTTATTAAATTAGAATCATGCTGCAGGTATTCGGAATCACGTTCATTTTCTATAGTCCTGCAAACTATACAGTCATTCGCGAACATCTTGAGCAAAGTTTTGAGGCCAATAGTAATAACATTTATATATAACACAAACAAAACAGGGCCCGCCACTGACCATTGGGGAATTCCTTAGGTCACGTGAACATATCCGGACGAACAACCATTGAGAGCGCCCGACTGCTGTCTTAGAGAGATATACTCGGCTATCCATGCAATAACCGATTTATTCAGTTTATAGCCCGCAATGTACTAACAAGAAGCTGATATGGAACACCTTCAAATGCTTTTTTTGGAGAACAAGAAAATACAGTGAACTACTTGAAGCCTATCTATTGCTAGAGCCAAACCGTGCGTGAACTTAACAAGCTGCATTAAGCAAGAAAATCCTGACGAAATCCGTCTTTGCTAGGATGCTGGCGATTATGTTTAAACAAATTAGTCATTTCCGAAGTGTAGGTAAGCTCACCTTCAAACACCGCAACTAAATTAACATCCAGACTTCGTCATTCACAAGGCTCTGTTGTTATGGAAAATTTAAAATAACACGTGTTTCTAAATAGGCAGTCATAAAAAATCCATGAAGCAGGGTACGAAGTTTAGCCTACCAATGCACGAGCTTAGCCTCTTCTACGTTTATCACCAATGATATTGTGCAACATTTTAGCCGTATTAATGTAAGAAGAATAGCCGCAATCCTGCGCTTTTGTACGCCCTTGCCTTTCTTTGGTGGGGAGTGTTTGACATGGCGCCGGTTGATCTCCTGCGTGGCGGCCACTTGCTCGACGCCCTTTAAGGCCACTTATTTTGGTGAACCACCGCCATCTCGAGTCGAACATCTCTGCCGGGTCGATGCCTCCAATGGTCTCCATTTCTTGAGGGGGCGAATATTCTCGAGCTGATGCGCCGACGAAGACGGCGGGCGAGGCGTGGTAGCGGCTAAGACTGGCGAGGCTTAGCTCACCCGTCGGTGTGGCACATGTCTTGAGGCAATAAATGGCATTCAGATGGCCCAAAAGGTTCCCTGGTAATGTCCAGTGAGTCCTTGCACCTTGCCCGTTCACCTAGAACACTCATTCCTATTTGACAAAAGAAGTTCGTTCATGTAAAACGTAGAAACACCGAGCTGATAAAAAACGCGTCTGCGTCATTCGGCTCCCTAACGGCTCTTCCTTCACCCAGGAAAAAACTGGTTCTACACCGGCGGGTCTCCTTCCAAACAAGTCTGTGCATGAATTCTCGGTGCCCATACCCATGCCGTTGTTCGGCTGTACGCCACTTACCGAAAGAATGACGTATAACCTGAGACCTTACGTAGGCTGGTCTCCTCTTTAACACCTATTTCCAAAAATTCTGCGGTCGTTCGCTTGCCGCAATTCGGCGGAGGACCGCTAACCGAATGAAAAATGCATATTCTGGGGCCGTGCGTCGGCCGGTCTCCTGTACAACACCGGTTGCCCGAAGAAACCGAATATTCTTCCGCAGGACGCGCGGTTAATCGTTGAAAGTGCGAAAGCGAGGCAGCCGCGCTCCGGCCGGTCTCCTTTCCAACACCAACTGCCACAAGAATGCGGATATTCTGTGACCGGTCGCTTGCCGTGCTTCAGCTGAACACCGCTTCCCGAAGGAAAAACGGATGCCTAAAGCCGTACTTTGGCCATTCTCGTCCTCAACACCGGCAGCCTAAAGTAACTGAATATCTGGCAGCCGGGTAGCTGCTGCTGTGCGTCTGAATACGGGCGGCCGGAGAAATACCGAAGCGCTGGGTGCCGAATGTTGGCCGCTTATCGTATGATCAGTGGCTGCCAGAACCTGGATGCTGGCCGGACATGCCAGAAAGCGGCCATAGTCGGGCCGGTCTTGGGACACACTTTCTGTGCCGCCTGGGCGAAAAGTAAATAAATATAGGGCATACCATTTAGGCAGTCATCCATTTAATACTTTAAATATTTTTTGCCGAACATCTTCTTGTTTTGCTGTTTTTTTAGCTGCGATTACCCGACTGCTCATTGCTTTTTTTCATGCCTTGTATCATTTTTTATCGTTCATTCCGACCGATGAACTTTGTTTAGCCGGCATTTTTTTGAACCTCTGTACCCTTGCAAAGTTTTTTCCTGTATATTTTAGAGGCGTTTTTGTTCTGAATTATCATGCATTTTTGCGTAAATTACATATAAACAGTATTTTATTTCCTGCAGTCACCTCTGCTGCTACCCTGCATATTGGGTGCTACCGTTGCATTTACTCATCAAGGGTCCCGTCGCAGTCCTTGGACTTTGGAACCCTTGTCTGCAAAACATAACTACCATTATTTTTTTGTTGAAATAATAAACTTCATTTGATTTGATTTGATTTGAACCAGCTGCTGGCTTAAGATATTTTTTTCAATGCCGCAACAGATATGCATCACATGCAATGCACGCAGTTTCGTCAAATGGCCCTATCAGTAGTAGCAATTCCCCTCGGGTTGCCGCTTCTTGACTATATACATATACATATACATATATACATATAAATATATATATATATATATATATATATATATAGATATATAAATATATATACATATATATATCCATACATACATTGTTTCGCCGTGGTGGCGACTAGGCGAATTGGTGCTGACTAAAAGTCTTTAGGGAGCATAACTATGTTTCAGCGCGATTGTTTCTTTTCTGAGAAGCCAGAAATGAACGAGCAAACTTTTTTGATTCTGTGAAGAAACCAGAGGAACGAAAAATGTGGAAGCATTTTTAAAGAGCTTCAAGAGCACAGTATCGGCCTCAGGAATTTGCAAACTTTTATCAGCCCGAAATATCGCCCGCATGCTCGATTCCAGATAAATTGCTGCATAGAAGTTTTTACAGTATTGCATGGTCCGTTTCTTGGATGCACATTTTGGGCAACACCTTCAAAAATGGTAATGCAGATTTTCAAAAAATCGCATGCGTTGAAACGATACGAGATCAAATGGGAAGGGCGTTTTGGGAACGGGTTGAAACAGGACGCTCCCAAGCGGGGAGGGCGTTTCGGGAACGGTCTCAAACAGGACTGGTGAAACGGGGAGGGCGATTTGGAAATGGATTCAAACGCTACGAGTTGAACCGGGAATGGGGTGTTTCGGACTACAACCGAACGCAGAGTTCTCTTAATACAAACTTAGTAGTCCACATCGCCTGACCGACGAAGGACCTTGTAGGTAACGAAGTAGCGACGCAATAATTATTCCCAAGGGCCCCTTCGGCGAACAGGGTTTCGAAGACAGACGAAATGTCCTGTTTTGCATGAAACGTCTCAGTGTCGGTCGTTGTACCGCCGTGCGTCATTTGCCTGCTGAACTCGAATGCGCTTGCGTGAACGTTGGCGGGTGATCTCTGTGCGCTGCACGATTTCGTCAGCGCCCGCGCTTTCGGTAGTGCCGTCGGCCGGCAAAAGCATGGTATGCAACATTGTGAGGACGTCTCACACATGAACCAAGCAGACAGAGCGGAATTGTGTGGTTTCATGAGCAGCGGTATTAGAGGCGAATGTTACATATGGTACTCTGCTGTCCAAGTTTCGGTGGTCCCGGTCGACATACACGGAGAGCATGTCGGCGATAGTCTTGTTAAACAGTTATTTAAGGCCATTCACCTGCGGGTGGTAGGCGGTCGTTCTTTTGTGACTCGCGCAGCTGAGCTTGAGGATTTCATAAATAAGTTTTGTTGTGAACGCCGCTCCTCTGTAAATCATGAGTATCACCTGGGAACCAGGACGAAGTACACTGTTCTCAAAAAAGAAGTTTGAAATTTCATCCGCTGTGCTCTGAGGCAGGGCCTTCGTTTCACAGTAGCGCTTCACGTAATACACGGCGACCACAATCCAATTTTTGCCACTTGATGACCGAGGGAAAGGGCCCAGCAAACTCATATCTACCTGCTAAAATGGTATTTTTGGGGGACGAACCGGTTGGAAAAATGCAGCTGGCCCTGTAGACGACGTTTTCTGTCTCTGGCAGTCGCGCCAGGTCTGGACGTACCGCTTTATCTCACCAGCCCAATAGGGCCATCAATCCGGAATGCGTATGCGTGCCAGCGTGTACAGGGAAAGTCCAGATGACCTGAAAACGGTTGAATGTGACAGGCCTGACGAATTTTTTCGCTTAGTTGTTTCGTTGCGACGGGCAGGTTTTTAGCTTCTGTAGCATTAAAACGTTTCTTGTATAGAACGCTGTCCCACAAACAAACTGGTGTACGGCTACTTATGAAAGGTCCCGGCAGTGCGGAGGTGCGTCCTTTAAGGTAATTGCTTGCAGGACGAAGCTCGTGATCATTCCGTTGTTGCTGTGCAAGATCTAGTGGCAGTACGGGTCTAAGAAAGCGTTCGTCATTGTCTGCACCAGTCAAAGTTTTGTCGACTGAGGCCGTGGACAGGCAAGCCGCGTCGCTGTGTTTGTAACCTGTCTTGTATACAATACTGACATCGATCAATATTGTAAGCGAAGGCTCCAACGAGCGAGGAGGCCTAAGGGGTCCTTTAAATTCGCCATCCAATAAAGAGAGTGACGGTCAGTTACCACTCTGAAACCGTACAAGTATGGTCGAAATTTGGTTACGGCCCACACAACTGCTAAGCATTCCTTTTCTGTTGTGGACTAGTTAATTTCTGCGCATGACAGACTGCGGATGGCGTAAGCTACGACCCGCTTCACGCCATCTTTCCCCTGCACAAGAACGGCCCTAAGTCCAGTGTTCTTGAGTCAGTGTGCCGTTGAGTGACTGTTTTCTCGTCGAAGGGACGTAGTATAGGTGAGCTCTGCAGCCCTTTTTGAGCTCGTGGATCGCTTCACTGTCTCCCAGGCCGCAATTTACTGCACGTTAGCTCTGCTAGGCGAGTTAAAGGTTTAGCTATGTTGGAAAAGTTTATAGAAAGCGCCGATAGTACGCGTAGAGGCGAAGGAAGTGGCGTACCGTCCCTTTATTGTTTGGCGTTAGAAAACGTGCGACAGCGGCCATTTTGTCTGGATCAGCGCGGATGCCTTACAAGATGACCAGGTGGTCCAAAAATTCCAACTCTTGGTATCCAAAGTTGCACTTCTTTGGTTTGAGTAACACGTGGGCCGATCGGATGGCCTCGATAACTGCAAGGAGAAGGAGTAGGCATTCGTCCAATGCTTTCAAAAACATCACAGCGTCATCCGGCTATACGAGGCACGTCTGCCATTTTAGTCTAGACAAAACGGTGTCCATAATTTGTTGAAAAGTGGACGGGGTCGAGCACAATTCGAACGGGAGAACTTCAAACTCGTATAGTCCGTCAGGAGTACCCAAAGCTGTCTTCTCGCGATTCCTTTCATCAACCTGAATTTGCCAGTAGCCGCTGCGTATATCTATTGTATAAAAGAAGCTGGCATGGTAGAACCAATCCTACGAGTGATCGATACGTGGAAACAGGGAGACGTCCTTTTCAGTCACTTTGTTGAGCTTTCTGTAGTACAGGCAGAAACGAATAGAACCATGCCTTTTCTCAACGAGCACAGCTGGTGAGGCCCACGGACTTGTCCATTGCTGTAAGACGTCGTCTAGGAGCGTTTCCTGCACTTGGCGGCGAATAGCCGCTCATTCTTTTGTTGAAAATCAGCAGGGGTGTTGGTGTATTGGTCTTTCGTTTTCGTGAATGATTATGCGGTGCTTAGTCACGGTTGTTCGTCAGCTGTTGGTCGACAGGCTAAACAGTCGCCAAAGGAGTTGATAATGCTGAGTAAGGCTTGCTGTTGGGACGTGGATAAATGGGAGTTCACGCTGATTTTAAACGTTTTGGGAAGTTTATTCTTGAGGTTAAACGCTGCGAGAGTATGTGGCGGGTTTTCTTCTTTTACCGCATCCAAATATGCGACTGCTGTTCTCTGCAATCGGTGTTCGTATTGCCCACTGAATTTAGTGACAAGCATTTCTATTCGTCCTGTACTGATATGAACCAGGCCCCGAGCGACACAGACTTGTCGAGAAAGCAGCAGTGAGATGTTTCGTTCCGCGGTGCCACACGTCAACGCTGATCGGTCGCATTCGACAGTGACAAACGTACATGCCCTAGGAGGTAACGTAACGCTCTCACCGGAAGCACGTAGCGCGGGTCTTGACTGGCGGCTCTGGTCGACGTCTGACTGCTAAAATATCACAAAAAGTTTTCGAAGGTTTATCACCGCAGCCTATTACCGGAGAAAGTCGAATCCGAGTATAAGCTATTTGCAGCCTTCTCGCAGCACGGTAAAATAGCCGGAATGAGTCTCATCGGGTAGTCGAATTCGAGCTCTGCATGATCCATTTGGATTCACTAGGTGGCCAGAAGCCCTGCGTATTCGCGGCCCGTTCCACGGCGTCGTGACTTCACGAAGGTTGATGGAAGTGACCAGCTGATAATGGAGTAATCAGCGCTGGTGTAAAATTACGCCCATCTTCCCGCGAGGGAACCCTGGTGTGATGCGACGCATCGGGCGGTTCAATTGGCGTTTCCATTGGGTTGATTCTCTGAATCGGGTGAAATGTGTTGTGAACGCGTATGATGCATTCCATCACATGCGGGTGTTCTCATACGCCGGAAGATGGGCGTAATTTTACTTTTCATGAAGAGACCATCGCTTCCATCACGTCTTCATCGGAAGAATCAAGTCAAGCACGCAGTCGTCAAGCAAAGTGACGCGAAGTTGAACGAGAGCGAGCACTGACTGCGCCGCGCGATACCCGCTTTATATTCACAGCGCCTCAAGGAGAGGAGACAACGGAGGAGAGTCGCACATGCGCACGCTTGCGCGACGAGAGCGGAGCGAAGCGAGCGAAGCGCGCGCACACAGCTGTTGTTTAAGATAATGAGGCGGAGTGAGTGCTTTGCGCGCACAGCTGTCGGTGAGAAGACAGGAGGAGAGTCGCGCATGCGGAGCTGGCGTGCGGACGCCGGACAACGCCGACGCAGGAGGGAGATGCCTCAGAGCAAGAGATGCGTCGCATCTAAAAAAGAGTATAGTTACCGGGTGATTGTCGATGAGGACAGGAATTTCGGCAGAAATCAGTTCGTTATGTTCAAAAAATTCCCGAACTCGAGGACCGTCCGGATGTCCTTGCGCCGATAGAGGTTCTTGAGCGACGTTCGCAGCGGCCTCCCCCCCAGAGGTCACTGGTGTCAGTTTACCCGGCATGATCTCGGGGAGTGATTCCGGCAGGTCAGGGAGAGGCGAAACGCCTGGCCGACAGGTACCTGCGTGGAGAAGGCGTTCTCGTCTGATCCGTTACGTTCGAAGCAGGGGACAGCTAGTGGGTGGGCAAACATTCTTTGATTTCTCGCATCTGTTCCCCGTAGCGCGATCGAGGTGCGTCAGGCGAAAAGACGCGGAGACCTATTCGACGACACAGGCAGTGACAAATTACACGACTGGTTTCCCCGCAATGGTAGCAGAGAGGACGATTGTCAGACGTGCGCCAAACAGCCGCTCTTCGTTGGGGTCTCCTCGGTTCAGACCGTGAGGTCAGGCTCAAGGCGTGCCTGCATGGCAGTGTCACGGCAGAAGTTAGCTGGGCCATTGCTGAAGCCGGCGTAAGCAAAACATCTCTAAAAGTTCCAACAGGACGCTCTTCTTCAGAAGTCGATGTGGCTAGCCGATCCGTGTAGGTTGTGATCCGACACTTAATTTCGCGTGGCGCAACGGTTGCACACAAGACCAGTGATGAGCTGCTTCTTGACACCCCGCATCGAATGGCGCACTTTATTCGCTTCACTAAGGCCAGGAACAGCATACCTTTACGAGAGTGACGTGTCCTCGACAAACGCACCAACGCTCTCGTTCGGCTTTTGCACCCTGAACTGCAGTATAGTTCGACCCTTTCTTTTCGCTCGCCACTGTTGTAGACGTTGAGCAGTTGCCTCTGAAACTCGCTCCAGCTGGTGAATGAACTTTTGTGATTTTCAAACAATGTTTGCGCGGCATTTCGAGAAAAAACTGTAGATTTTGAAGCTTACGTTCATCATTCCACTCGTTACCACGTGGCCACACGGTAGAAATGGTACAGCCAGTCCTGAACGTCGTAGAAGGTATTGCCGTGGAATTACCTTGGTGTGCGCGGCGAGTGGAGGACCGGCGTGGAGGAGGCTCGGCTGTACTCACTGGTTTGACTCGCCATCGGGGTTGTCATAATACGGGGTGGTGGGACCAGGGGACCGAAGTCTGGGTGCTGGCCTCAAACGCGGCGACTTGGCCTGTGCACTTGTGTCATCTCCAGATGACTGCCGCGTAGGTTAACTCCGAAGAGTTGAAGTGCATGAGATTACCGCCCACTTACCAAAAATGTCACGAGTGAAGAGTAGGGAGCATGGGGTTTACTGAACCAGGCGGGAGTACACATGACATCTGAACTGGAGGCCAAAGCCGAGCATGCCAAAACTTTGGCGAGCTAACACTTCCGCGTACTCGTGTTCTCTGACCCCATTGTTCCGGTAGGGGGCATACCCTGCCAAGGATAATGACCCTGCGTAAGAGGTCGGGCAGAACACTTGTTGCAATAATATTTTACCTCCTAGACACCTTCCGGTTGCGCATGAAACGCTCTAGTCGCGAATTTTGGCTTAAGGGTTAAAAAAAAGTCTGCAATCGAGGAGCAAATGTTCACTTCCGAAAATTAAAACACTGTGAATATTGCTTTTTACAAACTCGTAGTTTATTTCAGTTACTGCGAACAGCCAAAATGACTGCAGTACAGCACCCTTTGTTTTTTACATACGGCATTGCTTAACGCCCCTGAAAAAAAATCTTGCCATTTTTACTAGAAATGTTTTAAAATTTTATGTAAATTTTTTATTTAAAAAAATTAATTAGAAATATTTTAATTTTAAAAGAAAGGTAGTCAAGACTCTATGAAATCGCCTGGCACTGTCATATATACTAGTAATGTAAACGACAGAAGAATGTCAAAACATAATGCAGAAATGTACAAAAACACAATTGAAGAGTCAAGCAAGGACATGAAGGTGCACACCTGTTGTGGTGTCATAGGGCACGTTGACAGAGTGTTCATGAAAACAGGGCGCATAGGCTTGTCTGTTTTTATAAACGAAACGTGCAGGCGCAGTGACCTCAACAAGACAAGGTAGATTGGAACTCGTCTACATTCACGACCATTGGGTTCATACCCTTCAAACAACCTTGCTCTGCTCGAGTTCAATGTCAGTAATGTTAGGCGGGCTCAGGATTACCTACTGCAGATGAGATTGAACCAGTGCCCAATAAATGGTAAAAATGCAATGGGGGCCGCACAACGTTCGTTCTTCATGAGACATACGAAGAAATCGAAGGGCCTACTCACAATGTGTGACAGACGCCAGAGGGAATTCAGTGCGCAGTGCACTTGAAATCCAAAGCCCCATGACAGAGGTGCACGACCCATACTTCCACCCGACAGCTGTCATTTGAACGTAACCAGAAACAGTCCTGTACAATTTTTGCCTTGCTACGCAATCTGACACAGAGAGAGATAGAGAGAGAGATAAAACTTTATTTGAAGCGGCCCATTTCCAGGTTTCCGAAAATGAGGTTGAGACAGGTTCTCCGCAGGGGTCAGGACCACACACGTCTGAAATGTTCCGGGCGAAGCGAGGCCAGAGGATCGGGCGAAGATCCGATGTAGGAGCGGCACAGCTTTCATTGAAAAGAAAACTGTGCAGAAACACAAACAAAAGAGAAGAGAAAAAACGCACAAAACAGTCATGAGCAATACATACCACACCTATGGTAGCCAAAAATTTTTGTTGTTACAATTGTCGGCAACTATGGCGGAATATAAATGCTAAGGCGCGCAAACAGCTCCGCATTTGATTATAAACCAGTAAAAAAATATATATAAAGAAATGTTTGAAACTCCCGGGTCACAATTATGTGTTTATACGTGCAGGGAAAAGCCATAAGGATGGCAACATAAAATATTCGTTGGAGCTGACCGAGTGGTTGTAGAATGTCAATGAATAAAAACACCTTCGACCCATGAGCGACGCCAGGAAGCAAATGGGGAATGGGCCCATCACGACGTATGTCAGTAGCGAAGGACGGATTATTCGGAACATTTTCGCTAGCTATCGCACCAGGCAGGTGGGATATTCAGTGAGCTCAAGCAGGCTATTCAATGAGCGTTTCATTAGGCTGCCTGACATTCATTCTGCCGCGTTTCTTCGGTCCTATTCGCATTGCTGATGTTTGCATAGGCGACGATGTCGACTATTCATCACGCAACAATGGAGTTTGGAAGTCCACTCTTTGCGCGAACTCACGTCGAACTCACGCGTGGCGTCGACCGGGATGGTCGTCTTCGAGGAGGGGGTGATGTCACGCCACCAAAGACGAGGAAGATGACAGTGGCGTGTAGCGCCCTGCGTGAGCATCTGCGACGACGACGAAGCTGGGTGGGGCATGTTGCCTGGCTCGGTCTCACCCATTCTCACTTTGTATATAGACGGTGTGTAAACAGATCGTTCATCACCCTTCGCCTTGGCTCGCCTCATCACTTCTGCCACCGTGTTACAATATAATAACCCTAACTTCTTGTCTGGGTGTATCCCCAAACATTTAAAGCAATCCAAGATTATCCCCGTATTCAAAAAAGGCGACAAAGAAGTTATCGCTAATTATAGGCCAATTTTTATTCTTTCTTCTCTTAGAAAAATAATCGAAAAATTGTTTGCGAATAGAATGAACAGCTATTTGAAGAATTTCGGCTTATTGAAACCTTGTCAATAGGGATTTCGCGCCCCTCCCCTGAATGAGCCCTTGCGGCAATAAAAGGTTTGTTTCGCTCTCTCCTCTCTCTCTCTTTTTCTCTCTCTCTCCAAGAGCCCCTCATTTAAACCACATTGGTAGCGGAAGGGAGTATCAGGAAATGGCCAGCCGATGGTAGTAGCCGAAGCAGAACAGCAGAATCAAAACAGAGGTGAACACGAATAAAACTAAGGACTTGTAGATGCGACGCTGAGAGGAGCGTCTCTTGCCGGCGGCCCTGTCCTTCCCAACGTTACTAGATTATTTTCAGTTGTAAAACTGGGCGGCGCTGCCCGGAACCGCCACCGATCCTTCTCTCTGTGGCGCTGCAGTCGCAACCGGCTCGGCAGCCGGGGCGCTCGCAGGCGGTTTCGCTTAAGCTTCTCCCTTCGCGTTCCTAGTTCAGCGCTCGGCGCGTACGTTTCTTGTGCGTGCGCGGGCGCTTGGGTGGGCGCACACATCTGGTAATTATTACATTCTCAGAAGCAAATAGCTACAATGAACAGCAGACACAATGAAATTTTTTTCGCCCCTTGTGTGGTTCTTCCGGGTCCTTTTTTTGCCGAAGAGCAGTACTCGCAGTAGCCGGCGCATTCAGTGCCGCGGTCTCCGGCGTTTCTTGTTCGCGCGGTCTTTCTCAGTAGTGTTGAATGCGCGATGCCGTCCGAGTGGCACGTTTAGTGATTTGCCAGTGACTGTATTCCATTGATGTGGGCCTCTGCATGTGAGGCTGATGCAGACAATGCCGACCTGCTTTATTCCCGGGGTGTACCAGTGGCTACAGCAGCAACAATTAAGATCAACATGGACAGGCACTTCTTCTCGGCTTCCAAAAATGCGACGCTTCGCTCGCTATGGATTAAGGCCATCCCGCGTGCGGGTAAGGAAAAGGATGCCATGTTGGGCTAGTTGGTTAGCGCACATTTTAACGAAGAAGCATTGTGGTGTGTAACTCTGTCCGTCCTTCGTTAAAATGTGCGTTGTTCGAATTCCTTTGTAGCGGATAAGAAGCTTTCGACAAAGTCCAAAGTGTGCGACTGCCATTTTCACGAACAGGACATCGACAAATGGTTCGTACATGCAATGACGTTCTCTCTGAGGAATTCTCTGCGCGCGTCATCAAATCGTATTTGGTGACGTGCATTTCTATTCCAGATTCCTTTAGCGAGAATGTGCCTTGAATGTGCAGGTTAAGTCGGCGCACAACGCGCTAAGCTACTGCAAGCACGCTGGCAATTAAAGTTGTAGAGTTCGATTTAAATTAAAAAAAAAAAACCTTGCATACATGTATCTATTTATTACTTTTTTCTGTTAACATGCTTTGGTATTTTGTAGCCATATTCACCGTAAGCAAAAAAGATGAGTTGATTTCTAAATAAAAATGCTTGCATGTTTCTATTCATTACTTTGTTTCTCTTAACGAGCCATAAAAACGATGTGGAGTTGATTGTAAATAAAAAAAAACGTTGCATATATTTTTCTACTTTGTGTCTGCCGTAAAGTGTGTACTGTAAAAACCAATAAATTGCTGCAAAGAACTTTATGCTTATTGACATGTAAGCTGGTTTAACTTCGTCAGTTAAATGACTCAATAATTCTTTCAATTAGAGATATTTCGCATTTGCGGAAACGTCGCTTCTTAGTGACGTACGTTTGGTAAAGCTAACTGTTGTCAGGGCAAAACATGGAAAAGATACTATTCTAAAAAGGACGTCGAGAAAATTAGGAAGTTTCGTCTTCGAGTGACCTTAATTACTAGAGCCACAAAGTGACGTAGCTCCAATTGATGTTGACCTTGCTTCTAATTGGCTGGAAATAAAATGAGCGGTTTCATGATTTTTTTATAAAATTCGGAAGAGTCAATCAAAATAAGCTTTAGCGGAGGCTTATTCTACGCTACCAGCTCGCTGCAGACCGTTCACGCTCGTGGTTGACTGCCAGCGAGCAGCCGACGCAAGCGCGCGCAAACTACGATGCGCTTCGGCTGACCTGTTGAAGAAAGCAAAGCAATGAGCCGTAACTAACGGCTTTTACGCCCCACATTAAGCGATCCTGAGCAGCTACTGGAAAGTACTCTGGCCTAGATGTAGTCTGGACGCGGATAACTTGGCGGGTAGCGGGTAGTCTTTAATATTATCGCGCGCTAACGCAGGGGTTTCCCCAGGCATCGAATCAAGGGGGGGTGTCTCAATGGCCCGGGGGGGAGGCGGGGTTCATAAACTAGGAAAGCTGTTTTTTATCCCACTAGTTAAATAATTAAGTTAATTAATTAAGTTAAATAATTAGGTTAAATTATTAGTTAAATAATTAGGTTAGGTTAACTAGTTAAATAATTAAGTAAATAATTAAGTTAAGTTAAATAACTAGTTAAATAAACTTCCCTCGACCGTGGGACTGTCCTGCATACTCGCGTTTCCGCCTCCATTAGATCATTTTTCCCTGGGCACCCCACGTCACTCCCAAAATCACTTCAAGCAAGTGGTATTCCACTTGCGTGGTAGTCCACTTCGGCGTATTAAAAATGGCAGTAAGGCACACCCCCGAAAATATCTGGGTTTCGGAGAACTCGTGCACAAAATGTTCTCGTCCTGCAGTTGCTCCCGCACCCACCCGTCACCCGTACCGTTCATATGAATGTCACGGTAGCAGGCGAAAGTTTCTGTGACTAATCTGCGGCCGTTGAAGCTCCCCTTTTCCTTTACTTTTTTTTTTTCATTTTCGCTACTCCCTGGCTGGTAGCAATGTGCTCGCAGCGTAGTCAGCCTCAAACCACTTTGCCCCTTTCCTTTGAAAGCCTTTTTTGTGTGCACATACGAACTTGCCACGAGCTGTCGAAAAAAAGGAAATAAATACGTGCAATGCTAACAGCAAGCTCGGGGGGCGCACTTTTGTTTATTTTGCCCGAGGCTACTGCCAAGAATAGCAGACGGGCAGCCCACGCATGCGCAGATCGATACTGAAAAAGGTCCATACAAGGACTGACAAGAGTGAAATTTGAGAATTCAATGGGGGGTGTCCAGAAAAACTAGGGGGGGTCTACACACCCCCTAGGGGGGGTGCAGGGAAATCACTGCGCTAACGTCATGAAAAGGCCGAAGAGGCATTGGGAGAGGCGCCGTTGCACGCGACGAGCAGCGGCCGGGTAGAGCAAAATGCGGCGGTCCCGCCCTCTCGCGGCACGCCGAGAAACGGAGACACCGGCGATGCACGGCGCATGGGGAGAGTTTTACAACTGAACCTATCTAGTAACGTTGGTCCTTCCTGCGTCGTCGTTGTCCGCGTCCGCACAGCTGCGTCTCTCCTCCGCCCACCCCCTCTCCTCTCGCCGTGATAGCGCACCCTCTCCCCCAACATCTGTGGCGCGCGCAGTGTGGCGCGCTCTCTCACTCCGCAGGTGGGCGGCACTGCGCGCGGAGCAAGCGCGCTGTGCGCATGTGCAGCGCCCTCTCTCTCCGCGGTCTCCTGTCCTTCGGGCGCGCTGCGCATATAAGCGGAATGCCGCGCTCCGGCCGGTCTTTCAGTCGGTGGTCGTCCGCGCTATGCTTGCTCTCTCTCTATCTCTCTCTCGCATTATCCGACGATTGCTTACGCAATTCGAGTAATCGACCCAACGGAAACGCACAATGGAACCCCCTTCAGCGTCGAATCACACCAGGGTTCCCGCGAGGGAGGTGGGCGTAATTTTTAAAGACGATAGTCTTTCTTGGGCTACTTAAACCCAGAAATTTTGGTCTGCCTGTATGTCTGTCTGTCTGTAAGTCTGTCTGTCTGTCTGTCTGTCTGTCCGTCTGTCTGTCTGTGACTCGATTCAGCCACCCGGCCAAAGCAAAACAATGCCTGCGCAATAGTCTTTTATAGTCACAGCTAAATCTATCCGTCTATGTCCGGTGTAATGTTCATACTTGTAAACATTGTTGAAGAAGAACAAGATATTGCGCAAATATCTGACAACAAATCAATACAGAAGTGATATTTGCAGTGTTCCTTTATAAAAAAAATCAAACATGCTTGACTTTTGCGAAATTAAATACTTCATCAACTGCAGAGAAAGAATTCACTCCGCCGTCGCCTGCTCTCGCCCGCGCCACTATAGCTTCTGGCGCCATTTTAAGAAATCAACCGGCAACAGTTACGCAAGGTTCCACTAGATAGGTTCCACGTTCTGCTCGCAACGCACGTGGAGTAGGGAAACGCGGTTCTATAAACGTTGAAGTAGGGCGCCTCGATTAACGCGCGTCTTCGCCGTACGGCAGCGTTCGCATCGAGATACCCGGTTTGGAGAAGTGGAACGCGGGAAATTTAAAATGACTTAAGGAAACCCCCCGCACGGGGCACCTTGAGCAATCTTGGTGACGGTGAGTGGCGACACCGCGTACCCCGAGCCCCCCATACTTAAGCTGTCACCTACCGTGGCTACAAGTTGAAAGGTGAAGGGTTAGAAGCCGTGAACGGTGGCCGTCGGAGCCTTGGTCAAGCTCCGGCCGATGGGCTCCCTGCCTGTCTACCAGGCAGGGAGCTCCGGGACCTCTTTGACTACCAGGATAAGGTCAAAGGAGAAAGTACCCCCGTCTCCCTGCTTTACAATGTATCATATGGCATTTTCCAACCCCCCACCCCCAGACGTGATCGGCCCCCGAAAAGGGGCCGCACCGAAGTTTCTTTTCCTCCTTTGCAATCGATCTCTCCCCCAAAGCCTGATAATTTCTCGCGGTTTTTGATCATGGAATCTGTTGACAAGACAAAGCCCATCACTTCCCAGTCTGTGTTTCTAATCTCCAAGTTTCTTGAAAGCCTTATCGGAAAGTCGTACAAGGCTAAGAAACTCACAACGGGAGAAGTTTTGATAGAAGTAGAAAACAAACAACAATCCTCTGACCTCCTCAAGCAAACGCGCATGGTAGATGTTGACATCAAGATCATGCCCCATCGCAGCCTCAATAGCTGCCAGGGCGTGATCTCTGATCGGGATCTAATGAATGAGACTGAAGCAGATCTGCTCGAGGGCCTCCGAGATCAGGGCGTGACAGCAGTGAGGCGAATCACCATACGCCGAAATGATGAAATAATTCCTACCAAGCACATAATCTTGACACTTGACCGTTCAAACCTTCCTGAGTCGGTCAACGCAGGTTTCTTGAGATGTCCAATCCGACCCTACGTGCCGAACCCACGCCGCTGTTTCAAGTGTCAGCGGTTTGGGCACGGCACAACGTCTTGTCGTGGTAAATTGACGTGCGCAAAATGTGCAGCACATGATCATCAAACTGACAATTGTAAATCCGAGAACTTCACCTGCGCGAACTGCCAGGGACCACACGCTGCCTAGTCTAGGAGCTGTGAAAAGTTCAAACAAGAAAAACAGATCATTGCCTTGAAAGTCAACGAAAACATCACATTCCCAGAGGCCCGGAAGAGGTTCGCCTCCTTCCCTCTGGGCAGGTACGCCGACGCAGCTCGCCGGGGGGAGGAGCGGCGTCTGGTTTCGGCGGGGACCCAGTACCGCGAGTCAGACTTGGTCCCGCCTCCACCCCCCCTGGGTTGCCTATGGCAGCCCAATCCGCCTCCGCACCGCTCGCTCACCCAGCAGCGGCTGTGGTGGCAACGTCTGTTGGGGATGCCGCTGCATCCACTGCTTCCTCTCCACCGGCCCAAAGCACACGCAAGGGCACGGAGATGGAGACGGAGGCAGTCGCAGCGACCCCCTCCGCCGCCTCACTGCCTGTGCTATCTGTGGTGCTCCCCACGCCTTCGGCACTGGCAGCGCAAGCGAAGAACACCCGAAAGGGTACCACGTCAAGGGGGCCCAGTCCGCTGGGCACCCCTTTGCCTTCAGATGACGACATGGACGTCGAGCCCTTCCGGCTTTCGTCGCAGCGGAAGGAACGGGCTGCGCGTCCAGGTCAGTAGAGAAGGCCAGAAAACCCCTTCCAAGAGTCCAAGCCCCGAAAGACCCTCCATAAATAGTCACACTCCAGTAGCTCCGAATACATCATAATGGGAAGAGAAAACATAATACAATGGAACTGCAGAGGCCTTCTGAATAACCTTGACGATGTATACGAAATACTGCATGCTTATCAGCCAAGTGTAATGTGTGTTCAGGAAACGCATTTGAATTCTAAACACACAAATTTCTTGAACAGTTACTTGATATACAGAAAAGACAGGGATGGCCGCACGCACTCTTCTGGCGGTGTGGCCATAATTGCCCGGAAATCCTTAGCCTGCCACCCTGTCACTCTGAACACAGTCCTTGAGGCTGTAGCAATTCGAACAATAATATTTAATAGGTTGATAATGGTATGCTCCATATACATTCCTTCTGATGTTTCACTTTCGAGCTCTGACTTCGAGGTGCTGGTTGACCAGCTGCCCGAACCGTACATCCGTACAGGCGACCTTAATGCTCACAACTCTCTTTGGGGCTCTTCTCGCACGGATGCCCGGGGTCGCCTGATAGAGAAATTCCTTACATCTTCAGGAGCATGCCTTTTCAACAATAAACAGCCTACATATCATAACATATCATAACACATACTCATATCTTGACTTGGCGATTGGCTCCGCAGTTCTCTTTCCTCTTCTCGAGTGGGAAGTGGGCACTCACCCATATGGCAGTGACCACTACCCCACTTCACTAACGTATATAGGTAAAGGCCCAAGCAGTTCATCTTCCCATAATAGGTTCAATGAAGCAAGAGCTAACTGGAATACATTTACAGAGACATCCAAACTACACCACACATCCATAGGACACCTACAGGTTGAAGTAGCTACCCAACTGCTCACGGCGTACATCCTCGACGCCGCCGAAAGGTCCATTCCCCACGCCTCTGGTGCCCCGCGCAACCAGGGGAGGCCGTGGTGGAATGAGGACTGTAGGCGGGCGCGAGAGGCCCAGAACAAGGCGTGGGGTATCCTTCGTCGGTACCCCACGTCGAGAAACCTCCTCTCGTTCAAACGGGCCAAGGCGTTAGGAAAACGTGTGCGCCGTGAGGCAAAACGAGAGAGTTGGCGTACATTCATAACATCAATAAACTCCTACACAGACACACGGAAAGTATGGACACGAATACGCAAACTCAAGGGACAACAAACACACAGCCTGCCTCTGGTCAGCACTACAGGGGACACACTCGAAGACCAGGCTGACACACTCGCACAACACTTCCAACACGTTTCTAGTTCAACACACTACACAAACACTTTCATGAAACACAAACAAATGGCCGAAAAGAAGCTTATACGAGATAACAATAGGTCAACATCTTCTTATAACTCAGAGTTTTCACTGCATGAGCGAAGGCTGCTTTGAGCACGTGTAACCCTCAGCTCCAGGCCCAGACAACATCACATACACAATGATACAACACCTTCACGCAGACACTCTTCTAACACTCTTTACACCTATATAACAAGATTTGGCTTTCGGGGCACATTCCAAATTCTTGGAAGGAGGCTATAGTTTGTAGCGTTCCTGAAGGAGGGAAAGGACCCGTCGTCCCCCTCAAGTTACCCGTCCTATTGCCCTGACGAGCCGCATGTGCAAGCTCTTCGAGAAGATGATAAATCGCAGGCTCGTGTACTTCCTTGAGTACAACGGTCTTCTCGAGAGCTGCCAGGCAGGCTTCAGGGCAGGGCGATCCACGCATTGATCAACTCGTAGCTCTTGAATCGTATATTAAGGATGCCTTCGTGCATAAACAGTATTGCAGTAACTGTGTTTTTCGACCCTCGAGAAGGCCTACGACACCGCTTGGCGCTACGGGATCCTCAGTGAGCTGAAGTCTTTCGGTGTTTCGGGCCATATGCTCAACACTCTGGCTAGTTATCTGTCCCAAAGAACGTTCGCGTGAGAGTTGGTAACGCACTGTCAAGGATTCATGTGCAAGAAAACGGCGTGCCGCAAGGTGGAGTTCTAGAGCTGTACTCTTTTTATAATTAAAATGAACTCTCTTGGGAAGGCATTGCCACCTACCATTTCTTACTCCATGTATGTAGACGACGTACAGATATCTTTTAAATCTTGTAATATGTCAATCTGTGAACGTCAGGTACAGCTTGGTGTTAAAAAACTTGCCAGCTGGGCAGACAAGATGGTTTTAAACTCAATCCGGGAAAAAGTTCTTGTGTTGGTGTTCTCCAAAAAGCGCGGGGATCCATCCGGACCCAGATATTACTCTGAATGGCGTTTCATTCCTGTTAAAAAGGAGCACAAGTTTTTAGGCATAATATTCGATAACAAGCTAACATTTGTTCCACACTTGAAAACATCTTAAGCAAAAATGCCTAAAAACTATGAATATTCTCAAAGTTCTCTCCCACCAGTCGTATGGTGCAGACAGGCAACTCCTTCTGTGGGTTTATAGCGCCCTAGTGGGATCCCGCTTGGACTACGGCAGTGTTGTATATGGGTGCGCAACAAACACGGCACTAAAAATGCTAGACCCGGTGCTGCATTTAGGGCTACGCCTGGCATGCGGTGCTTTTCGCACTAGCCCTGTCCAAAGTCTCTATGTAGAATGCAATAAATGGTCCCTAGATCACCAGAGGGTGTACATGGACGTTTTATATGCCTCAAAAATCATGTCTATGACAAATCATCCTTTTACTCCGACCATTAATGATGCATCCTCACAGCAACTCTTTTTAAATCGTCCATCAATCTCCATGCCGTTTCCTCTAAGAGTGCGAGAAGAGGCCTCTGAGCTAGAAGTCTCGTTTTCAGGCATTCACAAGACGCCCATAATTGATTCAATTCCACCATGGCATCTCCGCTCTGTGTCATGTGACCTGTCTTTTATGCAGTTTAGCAAGAACAGGTCACCAAGGATTGCGATTCTGCAGCATTTCTTGTTTGTGCAGCATAAGTACCGCTGTGAAGAGTTTTACAGTGATGCGTCCAAGACTGCAACTGCTGTGGCTTGTGCTGCGCATGGGCCAAACTTTAACGTCAGTAAAACAATGAACCTTTGTAGCAGTATATTCGTATATTCACAGCGGAAGCATACGGTATTTTAATGGTAATAAATCACATAGTCCAAGATCAAATCCTAAAATCCATCGTGTACACGGACTCTCTTAGCGTTGTACAAGCACTTGCATCAGGAAAGCATTCTAAAAACTTTGTCATCAATCATGTTTTTAAGGCTATCATGTCTGCATATGCATCAAACCTTCAAATAACTTTCTGTTGGGTTCCAGGGCACTCTGGAATTGCCGGGAACGAAACCGCAGATCGAATGGCCACTGCAGCTACACTCTTCAATACAATGGACATAGCAACAGTGCCATACACAGACATGAAGCCACACATCAGACACAAACTTCGCAACAGATGGCAAACACACTGGAGTGAACAAACAGATAACAAGTTACACGTTATAAAACCACGCCTGGGACCATACACCACTGACATACGCAACAGATACACAGAAGTTGCCCTTGCTAGGCTACGGATAGGGCACACACATGTCACACACTCGTATCTCCTCACGGGGTCTTCAAGACCCCAGTGTGGCAGGTGTGGAGAGGCCCTATCCGTAGTTCACATACTCATTCAATGCAAAGCACTTCACACAACACGATGCAAACACTTCCCACAGCTATACAGACTACACGTCCCACTACACCCAGCATTTTTCCTTTCTGACGATCCCATGTTTTCTATCAAGTGCGTTTTTAAATATTTAGAAGAAGTTCAATTTTTAGACCTCATTTCATACCACGCGTGATCACTCCCTGGCCCTATACACCAGCCTTGCTCATTGTCTTTTTGTGATTTTACTTTTGTTTTTGCTGACTTTTCGTAGTGTTTAAGGTTTCACCCCTCATATATGACTATTGTTTTGGTGCTCTTTGCCCCAGTTGGCCTTGCGCCATAAACTTCCAACCATCATCATCATTTAAGGAAACCTTTGCCGTCTTTACCTTGGGAGGAGCGCGACGCAAGAGGAACAACATGAGTGATAATCGGGAAAGCAAAGGGAGGCATTTACTTCGCAAAAGCCGATGAAGACTATCGTCTTTTGACGGCATTTGCAAGGAAAGGAGCAGATACGCGGCCAATTTTTTTTTTTTTTTACGACCACTCACATTCGCCACATTATATGTCAGGTATGCACCACAGGTCGGCGTACTCACTCGTGAGTATACTCATTTGTACTCATTTGTACTCGAACTCACGAGTTAGTATGACGATGACTGAGTAAACACCAAGATTAAAGAAAGTTAGTACGATGACGAGTTAGTACAGGAGTAAGTCCACTACTCGGGAGTACAGTACTCATGAGTACACTACTCATGACTGTAAGTACTCATGAGTACAGTATTCATAAGTATGAGGACTCGTGAGTATGATTACTCATCAGCACACAGTACACATGAGTACTACTTCTGAGTATACAGTAATGATGAGTTCAATACTCATGAATACTGTGTTTTTGAGTGCTTGCACTGGTGAGTACATGTACTTGTGAGTACATTAGTGCGAACACGTTCTGTCACGAACTCGAGTCTGGACGCACGTCTACTAGTCGCAAACATTTGGCGGTGCCTCTGTGCCGCTTAACTCTAAAGGATGGTAAAATGAGACAACAATAACTGCGCCTCCCCCCTTTCTCTGTCCCTCTTTGGCGCTGTTAGCGTTTTTCGGTGGTCGCTTGCCAAGGGGTTACGGTGAAAAGGGAAAAACTGAGGGGGTGAGGTCCCGGCGGGAAGTGCAGCCGCTGTACTCTGTTTTTACTGCACGTGTTGATTGGCGGAGTTATTTTGGTTTACAAATACGTGGCCTGGGAACACGTAGCTGCTTCATTCCACTTGCTTCGTTCAAGTTGCTTTAGGGGAGGCGGAAGGGGGCTGCTAACAATGCAGGCACTACGCGCACCGAAGTCGCTCTTTTCCGGTCTTCAGCAGTTTCCGTAGACGCATGTTACTCTGTGTAGTCGTTTCTTAGCCGAACCGCTCATTTCAACAGTCTCAGTTAATTTACGTGATTCTCGTCAAATCGACTGCATGGTTTGTGCCACCGAAATTGTCAGCAACATGCCGTTGTGCGCATGCAAGCGATAATTTCGTTGATGTACGTGCACCCATATGGGTTTATTGGGCTCCCGTTTTGAAACTTTTTGCTCAGGTTCGGTAGAACTATGGTATCGTGCAGTCCATTCAAAAGTGAGCATAGAGCCCCCCGTGCAGGCATGGCGTTGTAATTTGCCTGCAAAGGAAATAAAATATCCGAGTACACCGAAGCACGTTTGTTGGTTGTTACTCGGACATCATAATGCCTAGTTGAACGCGTACGACGCCTTGTTTCGCCTCGCATATTTTGTCGAAGAGCTCTGGAATTTCGCCGTAGGAGGGGCGTTTTGTTTTCGAATGGCTTTGCTTTCGAATGACAACCTGATGCGCCGCTTTTCGTTTATGCCACCGTGCACTGAGGAAGCTGACGGCGATGGTGAATTTCGGTGGTTGTTCTTCCCCTATCTTCATCTGCTATTTACTGGCGGGGCGACCACGCCTCGCTTGCAAATACTGCCGAGTTTAAGTTCACAGTGTGGTAGGCCTCATGAAGGGGCCGTTATTATATTTTGAACGACAACGCGAGACGTTGGGGTTTTAGCTTAAGCTCGCGTATTGGAACGTCTCGTAAAAGATGTTGCTCGCCCTTAACGACGCTACCGCACTTCTTGATCTACATTTGTAAGCTTCGTCAGCGCTGCTTGAGACAAGAGCTGCAGATTTGCACTGTGCAACCAACCCACCAACACGGCAATTAACCGACGTCAATGCAAGCTATCACGCCTCCGAAAAAGGCGTCCGCACCCTTTGTTTTCGAGGTCACAAAGCACGGGAAAGCAGTTGGACAGTGCTGTAACGGATGCCAAACCCAGGCAGCAACTGTGCGTACTGCGGCCCTCGACTTAAAGCGGTACGCGCTCCACCCCCCCAATCCTAAACACACACACACACACACACACACACACACACACACACACACACACACACACACACACACACACACACACACACACACACACACACACACACACACACACACACACACACACACACACACACACACACACACACACACACACACACACACACACACACACAGCACACACACACACACACACACACACACACACACACACACACACACACACACACACACACACACACACACACACACACACACACACACACACACACTGTTGGAACTGGGATATCCCAGCTCAGTCACCACTATTGCAACGTTGCCCTGCTCAGTCCGCTATCGATACAGTGCAGAATAGAGCGATGAAGTAGTCGAGTCGACGGTGATTGGAAGCTGTATCTATATACAATATATACAAATGTAGCAGGAGCGTTACATGGCTTGGACACAGGCGATAGCACTTGACAACTCAGTGCCTCCGAAAAGATGCCGCCGCATCACCGCTGCTTCCGGGATGGTGTTATATCCCCGGTGTTCCGTTGCAGCAGCGTGCCGTTCGAATGCCTCCAATCGGGCCTATCACTGGCCGCAGTTTGAATCCGGCGAATGGAGGCGAAGCGGTTGCGTCCGCTGAGCCGGCACGGCACGGAAAGGGAAGGCGACACAGCCACGTCGTCTCCAGGCGCTACTCGCTCCGTGTCTTCCGGGGGTCGCTTTTGCCAGGAATGATTTGTTCCAGCCGCCGTGATGGGAAATTGAGAGCAGACTGGGCGGCGCCTTTCCCGCCAAGTTGCGGCACGTCCGCCGCGGGCCGTTTGACCTAGGCGCGAATCAACTCCGCCGCCGGCCCGTCGCCGGGTGCAGCGAATTTGTATTGGGCGCGCTGGCACAACACACGCACGCATACAAAAATGAGTGGTTAAAGTCAGACCCATGTGCGTTTTGCCCGGGCTCTTAACGAAAATAAACATCACGACGCGTTGCCCCACTGTCCTGTAACTTTCCCGCGGCGGGACATACCTCTTGGGCTTCTCGCGCGTTATCCGGTTTTCGTTTTTGCGTTTACCTCTTATTTTGCGGCCTGGCTGCAGCGGCGAGGGCTACGGTTGCAACTTATATCCTGCCCCGCTGTATACACGGCAGCTTCCTGCCCCGTACGTTTTTTTTGCGGTACTTGCAGCGATACGTCACGTTGCAAAAATCCTTGTGCCGATGTAATCATAGCGGTCCCTCAAACTCTCTGGCATACTAAAATCACTAGGTCGTCCGCTGAGTGCGTGTTGCAGGCAGCCATAGCTGGGCTTACAAACAATCGTCAGAGCAACACTTTTTCACTGACCTCCACGGTCCGTATCCGCATACTGCACATACCTCGAATTTTGGGCCTCTTATACCGTGTGACCGCTCTTTCCATGTTTTTGTTACAACTCCTCCTCCGGAAATTTGTTCCGTCCCCTCCTCCCGAACAAAAAAACTCACCAAATAACACACAAGACCATGTTAGGCGTAGGATGATCACTTATCGTTTTTCGGCATCAATAATGTCATTTATTATCAGTGGCCATGTTTGACAGCGTATCGGAGGAGTAATTTTGAAGTCGCAGAAAGAGTGCTCACGAATCAGTCACTCGGAAGGACTACTTGCCTAGCAGGTGTTTCGAAGAGCTACTGAGGATGATGCAACATTGCATAATGCAATATTGCGTCAGCTGTACCACTTCGCATGATGCAACATTGCGTTAACCATAACTGAGACTATTGGTTGGATTTAGACGATACGGTCGACGGCACATCGTGTCCTACTATTATTTTTCCCTACAGCGTGTATCTGAACCTAGTTTGACCTCAAAAGACCGATGAAAACTTATTATCAATTATAAAATAATTTTCTACACGATATTGAAATCAAATGTCTGAAAGGCAATCGCAGAAACACATGCTTACGAAGCCTGAGCGACACGATGTGCCTCGAGAGCGCTAAAATATTTGGAAACTTTGGTCCTCTGTTCAAGGTTACCATTGTCGAAATAAGCATTGGTGGAGTTTATTTGCACTGCACCAAGGGGTAACGATGACATTTGTAACAATGTTATCTAATGATGATAACCATAATATCTGTGTAACGATGACATTTCAACCTTGCATAATTGGCCGAATTAGTAGAAACATTGTTGAATACGATCAAGTGTTAGTGCAGATTATGTACAAGGAAATACAGATGAGTGCAGAAAATATTTGGAAACTTTGGTCCTTTATTCAAGGTTACCGTTGTCGAAATAAGCATTGGTGGAGTTTATTTGCACTGCACCAAGCGGTAACGATGACATTTGTAACAATGATATTTAATGATGATAACCATAATATCTGTGTAACAATGACATTTCCACCTTGCATAATTGGCCGAATTAGTAGAAACATTGTGGAATACGATCAAATGTTGGTGCAGATTATGTACAAGGAAATACAGGTGAGTGCAGATTGAGTAGACGTGAGTGTTGTCAGTAAGCTCCGATGATTCGGAGAATTTCAGCGTACCTAGAAACGAAAACGGACGAGAAAAGCTTGCGCCTGAGGACACGCAGAAAACCGCAATTTTCGGCCACGACTGCGCCAAGAAGCCCGATTTCCAGAAGAGCACGGTGCGCCCCAGACTCCGGTGCTTTATTCCTGAAAACACGAGGAGATGCCAGACGCAAAGCGAGTGCTTACGTTCCCTTTCGCTCTCTCCCGTGTACGCGCCTTCGCGTAGTGCGTTGCCCTACGACAGGGCACAGTGTAAGACTTTTTCTTCCCGTGCTCCTTTGACCTGATGTATACGCAAACTCAGTATTTCCAATTAGTTAACCATATAAGAATTTTGCCTGTTTACCCTTTCATTCGAGCCACGACCTAGCTCACATGGCGCAGTCGACAGGTTCAGGATTTGAGGCCACGGGAGGACGAACAGACGAACGACGCGGACGAACCGCACCACGACTACGAGAGTGCGGTACGCAGACGTGGGGCACCGACGGACCCCACGTCAACGGGGGTCGACCCACTGCTGACTTGTCCTATGTTCAACGAAGAAGCGGCAGTTTGTGAGCGCACGACGATTACGACAGCTGCCCTGCTCTGGCCGTAAGGACGAAATCTTCATGCGTCTTCTAATGGACAACGGGCAACGTCGCGAGCTCTCCAAACGAACGAATGTGCCAACGATACAATGATACTTCAGGCTGCCTACGACGACAAACGGCAGAGGAGCTTGCAAGCGGCACTGCTTGTGAAAAGGATGCTGCGTGAAGAACGAGAAAGTTTTCTGAGACAACTGGCGAGAGTTTGCCATACTTTTGCCACAGTGCCTGAACTGCACGAGATACGGACACAGGCATCATGCACGACCGGACGCACACGAACGAGACGACGTATGCAAAACTGTGATTGCCTGCTCGCTGGACCTCTCCCAGGTAATGGCGAGATCACGAACACACACTGCGCTGACACCGGGCCAATCGACGAGTTTAATCGCCCGCGCGCAGGTAATTCCAGCAACAAGCAACGACGCGCGCAACGTACAAAGCTCGCATGAGCCAGAAAGCACCACGTGCCTGGCATCCGCTCTTCCTGCCCAGACGTAAACGCACGCAATGCTGAAACCGCGGGACGCAACGGGGCCAGTATTTTGCGCACGTCCTGTCCCGGCCCCGGTTCGCGCAACGAACGACAGCGCATCCGGATTCGTTGATAGTCCACGACGAGTGACACGAACGGCACACGGAACGCACCATACGTGGCAAATGACCGCACACCAATGTTACAGGCGTTTCCCAGGAAAAACGAGACGCACAGCGCACGAAACGTACCAGAGGTGACGCACGACATCTAACTTGGACCGGTGGAGCTTACCACGGCGAACGAAATGCGAAGCGCACGGAACGCGATGAAGCCAGCACTTACTTAGGAAACCGCTATTTGCGACATCCTCCGCTCCCGGTGCTGCTATCCGGACACTGCCAGCGAATGTCACAACCGCCGAAATCAACCTTGCCACAAGCAACAAATAACACAGCGCACGCGATTCAACCATACCGGAACGTACGAGCTCCCCGGCAACCGTTGTTCCAACCCGAGTCCAGCGAACGAACGACATTACACTCGTGCAGGTAGGTCCATCAACGAGCAATGACACGGCCATGGACAGCGGCACGTCCTAGCCGGAACGTGCAAGATCATTGGCACCGGCTGCTACGATCGAGACTCACGCGACAAACCCCATTTCGTACAGGAGGACGCAACCGCGAGCAAGCGGACTCGGGACAAATGGAACGCTTTCGAGCCCGATTCTCCAAGATTATCGATTCTCGAAAGATGGTCGATTCTCGAAAACTTCTCGAATTAGCTGAATGAAACAAATCCAACGGAAACTTTTGCAAGACTGCGATAAAGAATTGTTAAAAAACATTTTGATAACATTTTTTCGGTATTTATAGCGTATGGGCACAATGAACGAACTGAAAAGCTCAAAATGTATACCATCTGAACGTATACCGAATGTATACCAACTGTCTCTTGCCAAATTGGTTTACTTATCACAAATCTCAACATTACTTTCCTCATGTGTCAGTTTTATTTTAGCTTAGTTTTAATTAATCATTAGCCTCCTTCCACAATGAGATTCAACTACGACGTGGCCAATCCCCCAGAATGGGTAAGCGCATGTGTAATCCTGGCTTCAACCAACCATCTAACCAGCTAGCCAGGGGGCTGCATCGACAAGGCGAGGCACATCTCCAACGCCACGTCTTAGACCTTGCCTCGTGATACTGCGAAAAATCCAAAAAGAAGAACCCATTAAGCTGATGTGACTCTGTCGTAAGTTCGCGGGAGAACTGTTGACTTAGCGAGGAAACAATGTTCCGGCGCGCGGCACGACCACAGCTCCGGGAGCTGTGGTCACCAGGCCTGGTGGACCCGCCCAGCATTTGGAGGTTGTTATTACTCTCGATGCAGAGCCGTGCACATTTACCTTTAGGCTCGATGCGGGTTGGAGTCTCGCTGCTCCGTGTCCAGTCTAGGATATGGTCCAAGCTTGTTGCTTGCAGGGTTTCGACAACCGGCCGAGTTGGGTGTGTTGTATTGCTGGGTGAAATTTTTTGAAGGGTTCCAAGAAAGAGTAGGGATGGGTTCCTGGCTGATTGCTGCCTCTCATAAAGGCACTTACTCTCCTTGTGGACTCTTCTTTTCCAGTGTGCATCTCCTCCTTCCCCGCTAAGGATACAATCTCCTTTCCTGCCTTGACCGCTGTCTATGAATGTGGCATGCCACGCCCCTGGCATCTCATATTTCTGTTCCTACACGGACAGCCATCAGTGCGACTTTAACCTCCAGCATTGCCTTTCGGTGTATCACCACTATTCCCCGAATGAAAGTTTACCCTATTTTCTCCCCGAATTCCCAAATGTTTAGGTACATAGCTGTAAGATTATTTGCACCTTTTTTGCCCTTAAGTAACACACACCTTAAAAAAAACACACTCGTTGACAGGGTGTAATTAACAATAAAACGCCGTTTAAAAGGGTATTGTGTTTTTGCTAGGGTGTAAGGGTGTTATAAACAAGAAAACACCCTTAAGGGTGTTTTTGGTTTTTTACGCTATGGTATGAGGGTGATAGTTATTGACCACTATTTACACCCTTCATGGTGTAAATCATTTTACAGTGTAAGGGGTAAGAGAGGCGGGTTGCGGCGAAGGTTCAAACAGGAGCTAAAGGTTCCGTATTTCTCAGATGCTGTCAATATTTCCTTGGTTTCTTGTCATTGTGCAGAAAGTGCAGAGTGAGAAGGAAGCTGCTTGGAAATTTTCCCAGGTAGTCACGGCCACTTTGTGACATCAGAAAGGCTGCAATCATTTCGAACAATCATTTATATTACGTAATAATCAAAGCGATCAGACATTAAGAATACTTTGGGGGGATCTCTTGTAGATCCGTTACTGGGCCGTAAGCGTATACGTTCGTTTTTGGAGTTCCTTTGAGCACATTGATTTGCTTACGATTAGACATGTGCGAATATTACGTTTTGAACTGCGAAACGAATCGAATAATTTCGAATACGCATTGTTTGCTTCAGCGCACAGAGAGCTTATACATAAGGATCACGAGAAAAGCTGACTTAGGCAGTCAGGACTTGACACACCGGACTGTTCATGCCATAGTTCTTAAAAAAAGGCTACAAAAATTACAGATGATGTTATAGGACAAAAGGACAAAATAAGGGAATAAAACTGGCGCACACTGTCATGAAAAAATGAGGATTCCGATACTTGGTGTGAACACAGGGAGTTTGTCCGACTGGCTGTCCCCCAGTCCTTCAGTCATCGAAAAGAAGCTACAGGTGTGGCTATGGCTGCTGTGACCAGTAACTTATTGCTAGCATTGTCATTGAGTAATACCTCGATTCCTTCCTGGCTAATTCGACTATATTGACAGGAAATTTCGGCTTATAACTTTTACATAAGCATGCATATTGTTGATTTGTACCGTACTTGTCTTACAGGCATCGGTCTTTTATGCACAGCTTTAACGTTGTGCAAAATGCCAAACCTTAGTAGCATGTCAACTTTCTTTGGCGGTATTATTCATGTTTCGAATACTGGGAAACTTTGATTACTTTGATCAGTAAAAATGTTTTGCGAATCGAATCAAAAAGGCGACAGTCTTCGCCAGGTGCCCGAAGTTTCGAATATTTGCACACCTTTACTTCCGCTCCAAAGCCCCCAGCCGAGCGCTCCGCCGCTGATGTTACGCTCTTCCACTGTGCATGCGCAGGCCCCCCTACGGAGATTTTGCCCATCACGACGACATTCGGCCGGTTTAAACCCCCTGTACTTACGCACAAAAAAGGGTCCTTAGCGCAAGTAAGGCAGACACAAAAAAGGGGCCATGGAGGGGCACAAATTCGCTTTGTCATTTACATCTTTCCGCCTTAATTAGACAGCTTAATTAGCTTCACTGCCTGTGTTTTCGCTTGTTCTACTACTACTACCTAGGCGTGGACGGCTACCCCTCACCACTGCTCGCTCTATAAACGCTTCGTGCCGTGAAACGCTTCCGAAGAAGAATAATTGGTTTTCTACGAAACAGTAGACCTATAACCAGCCAAAGAAATCCTCGTGTCTGCGTCAGCAGAAAACTCCCAGGCTACTACTGGCTACACAAAGAAACATCCCAGGCTACTACTGGCTACTGGCTACACCCAGGCTACACAAACTACTGGCACCGCCAGGGATCGGACCTGGGCCCGAAGAGAAGCGGAGCCAGAGCCCGTCGTCTTGCGGACTAAGCTACGCACACACGTGGAGACGGGGAGACATACGATGGTTTGGATTCAGTGCCTAGGGGAGGGGGAGGGCGCTCTTTGGAGGCACCACATGAAACAAAAGTGAGTGGGAGGCAGTGAGAGAGATGACGCCATAGCCTCGCGCCACACTTCTCTCCTCACCCTTGGAACGACGCTCCACTCCGTTTTCTTCCTGCCGACGCTGCTGCCTTTGGGACGCCGCCGAGGCGAGCCCCAGGTAACGCCTAGCAGACTGCCTGGTAATTGAGGCCGCATAGGTAATCGTTGTGGGTGTCGTCTACAGCTTCGCAGTCCAACCCACTTCAAAGCGTGAATTGGGGCTGTTTTATATTTTTTCCTTTACAAGATAGTGTGGGAATGAAGTCCAGACAGGAGTGGAAAAGGCAATAATAAACAAAAATGGTGCACATCACTCAACGTTACACCAAGGAATAGTTACAACGGGTAAAAAAAGGGGGGGGTGTTAAAATCGGGAAAAAGATGGAAAAAAGAGAGGGGGACATAACGCTCAAAGAAAGCAATGCAACCAGATAATAAAACAAGGAAGGGGATAATTTCAAATTGGTGTTACTTCAGTAAATATACATGTACATCAAGGCATTCGTTGACAGAAGAGCAGCAAATGGTAACTTGTTCCACTCGGAGATCGGGCGCAGAAAAAAAACGAAAATTTGAAAAGATAGTTTTGGCGAGTTAACGCAAGGGAATGTGAATGACGACCACGCCATTTTGACATGGGGCTAACGTAACGGCTAGAATCTAGTGGAAGTTTTGGGATCACTAATTGATAAAAAAATGTTGGGGGGAATGACTTGCGTCTGGATTCTAATGTTGGAATACCATTTCTTTCCATGAGAGCAGATACGGGGTCTGTTCGATCGTGCATACCCTAAACAAAGCGGACGGCTCTTCTTTGAATTCTTTCAGATGGTCGCTTTTAGCTCAAGGACGTTGAAGTTCGACTGAGCGGCAATACGTATACAGCTAATCAATCACAAATGACAGACTAAATGAGTTAAGAAACTGTGGTGGATTTCTGTCATAGGAATCAGTAAAACACGAAAGTTAAATGTCCAGCGAAATCTGCAGATGAGCATGATTTGCGGGTCGGCCGGTGTCTTGTGGCCGTGCATGGCGAGCGACGTCCTGATTGCGGGTCGCTTATGCAAATGTTTACTGGCGTCATTTCCGTGACACATATGATGTCAGTGAAACCTTGGTGTATACCGGCATAAAACACTTTCGTGTTACAATATAACACCCGAAAACGAACAACCCTAAGTATAACGTACTAATGGTTGCTTCCCCGCAAGAAGACCCTGTGTGCAGGGGTGAATCTCTTGCAGGCCGCTAGCTCCGTTGTAGTGGCGTCATTTCCGTGACGGATACGACATCAGTGAAATTTTTGTGTACCCGGGAATGAAACAATTTCGTGTTAAAATTGGCGGATATGGGAATCACTAGAATGGGAAGCTTCCATCGTGACATACCTGGGTTGAAAGTAACTGGCGTTGCATATCTTTAGGGCGTTATTGTGCTTGGCGTATTTGTTGATCATTCAGGTCGGTAACGACGCAGAGGCCAGTGCGTCAAGAAATACCAGACGTAAGGAGAAACGTTCAACGTTTCAATCTCCCTGACGAAGAGGATATCAACTCCACACTCAGAAAACGTGATAGACACAGTAATTGAGGCTTTTGAAGCCCCCCCCACTTCCCCTTCCCCCATAAGTCACCTTTCCTGGCCACGGGGGTGTGATAAGCAGACGCCAGCATTTGTTGTCGGGCGTAAGGTAAAACCCAGCGGCACACGAGGCCAGAAAGCAGCAGCAGCATCCCCCTCTAAACCTGGCAGAACAGCCAAGGAAAGCTTCGCTTTAAAAGTATAACAGCGCACTGTGTTGACGCTAAACGTGCTGCATAGCTCCGAGTCAAATGCTACGTGAGTTTCCCCTTCCTTCTTCTCTTCCGCAGGGTGCCGCGTATTGCCAGAACTGGATGAAGGGCGGCGGCAATCTGAGAAAAGTGGCATCGCAAGGAGATGATCTTCTCGGACATAGTCGGTACGTTGTCTTAGGACAGCGCAGTGTTGCAATGGCATGTCATTACGCGGCCAGCGTACCAGGTTCGCCTGGAGGCCTTCTTTGATGCCTATGGATGGAATCACAGACGAAAAAAAGAAGCGGGCCCTGCCTAGTGACTGCACTTGCCACACCCACACCGTGGACGGTACTCAGGGCTTGATCCAGAATTGCGATTTTTTCAAATCCCCTCGGAGGGGGTCGGGTACAAATTCCTGGAAGGGGTTCCCGTGGTTTTGAAAACATTTTTGGTGGGTGTCGAAATCCTTCTGGGGGGGGGTTGTTGGGGGGGTGTATAGATCCCTGAACGTACTGAACGGACGTTGTGCTTCGGACGAGGTGAATGATCTTTCGTACCTCCAAGTGGTAGCCTTGCTAAAGAAGCACTTTTCACCGAAACTGAACGAGATAGAACAGTCTTAGAAGTTCTTCACCCACAACTATCTGCCCGGCGAGACGGCCGGGAGCACCTCAACTCCCGTGTTGCGTCCGTCGTGCCGGCAACGTAAACGCCCTGGCCGTTACTCACCGCAGGGGGAGCGAGAATTTATCTGTGACGTCACGCCATCCGAAGCCGCCGTTATCACCACTGCTCCTTCTCCTCCCCTCCACCCTAAATCCTCTCGCGCAACACCACATTAACCCGAGCTCTCGCAATAAACGCTTTGTCCTGGCCCAGCCACGCCCCGGCGTCTTTGTTTCACAAGCTACTGTCATCCGACTGGCAGAGGAAGCCGTCAGGAAGCATGGTTTTCTGACCGCCGTCTCATGGGACAAACACAGGACATTCCCGGTCGGTGAATTCGTCCTAAATGGATGACAATAAAGTCGGCTCTCTCTCTCCTCTCTGTGTCTCTCTCACTGAATCGTTCGTGCACGAGTAAAACATGCGGGGTAACAGTTTGCCGGCGTCTTCAGTCCCCGTTGACAGGAGAGAATCTTCATCAGTTAAAGCATGGTTTTAGGCAGCATCGCTACAAAATACCGCGGCAAGCACAAGCCATATCTTCGCAAAGCCGGTAGATAGACACTTCACAACTGTTGAACCGAGCTGGAGCAAGTTTCTTGGGAAGTTATGACCGACTAACGGCGGAAGTGTCATGACACAACAGATTCTTGCTGTGCTCAAACGTTCATTGGTGGACAAATGGGCCCCAGCAGAGTTATAATGTAGCCGAAGCAAAATCACGAAAGGAGCTTTGGGCGCCGTAACTGGTAGAATGAAAATAGTGCGCCTGCTGCTTGCTGTGCCCTACGCCAGGCTTGTATCATAGAGTTGCAGACAATAACGGTATGAAACTCTATTGCCACCGTCGGCCCTATTTACCCAATATTCTGTAACAACATTGATTATATTAGCAAGAAAACATAGCACAGAAAGAAGAGGCATATATAATTTCTAGTAATGTATCTTCGCACGCTTTCGCAATAAGAGTACTTCCCCGCACGGGGCACCTTGAGTAATCTTGGGGACGGTCAGTGGCGACACCGCGTACCCCGAGCCCCCCATACTTAAGCTGTCACCTACCGTGGCTAGAAGTTGAAAGGGGAAGGGTTAGAAGCCGTGAACGGTGGCCGTCGGAGCCTTGGTCAAGCTCCGGCCGATGGGCTCCCTGCCTGTCTACCAGGCAGGGAGCTCCGGGACCTCTTTGACTACCAGGGTAAGGTCAAAGAAGAAAGTACCCCCGTCTCCCTGCTTTTATACTATGATATATGGTTTCAAAATTTTCTAAATCCAAAGATCGGGCCCCCTAAAAGGGGCCGCACCGAAGTATCCTTTCCTCCGTTTGCCAACGACGAGTTTCCAAAAGCCGGACAACTATGCTAGGTTTTGGTAATTGAATCTGTTGATGCGTCGAACCCCCTTGCCACAAAGTCCTGTCTTCCTGATCTCCAAATTTCTTGAGGGCATTGTTGGTCAGTCCTACCAAAGCCAAAAAACTCAGAACAGGAGAAGTTCTTGTAGAAGTGAATAACAAGCAACAAGCTACAAATCTCTTGACTCAAACTCGCATCGCAGATCTCGACATCAGGGTCACACCCCACCGCAGCCTAATAGCTCCCAGGGTGTGATCTCTGAGTCAGATCTGATGAATGAAACTGACACCGATCTGTTGGAAGGCCTTAAGGACCAATGTGTGACAGCAGTGAGGCGTATCATGATTCGTCGAGATAACAAGGAAATCCTAACAAAACATGTAATATTGACTTTCGACCATTCCACAGTTCCTGAATCGTAAATGCGGTTTCATTCATTGCCCCGTCTGGCCATACATCCCAACCCCCGCCGGTGTTTTAAATGCCAGCGTTTGGGCATGGCACTACCGCCTGCCGTGGTCGACTAACATGCGCCAAGTGCGCACACACACGATCATCCATCTGACAACTGCCCATCGCAAACCCTCATCTGTGCTAACTGCCAGGGACCCCACGGGCCTACTCTAGAACATGCGAGAAATTCAAACAGGAGAAGGAGATCATCAAGGTGAAACTCACTGAGAACCTTACCTTCCCAGAGGCGCGAAAGAGGTTCGCCTCTTTCCCCCTGGGGAGGTACGCCGACGCGGCTCGCCGGGGGGCGGAGCGGCGTCTGGTGTCCACAGGACCCAGTTCAGCGAGTCTGACCTGGTCCGCCTCCGCCCCCGCTGGTTGCCTCACGCAGCCCAACCCGGCACCACGCCGCTTGCTGAGGCAGCAGCGGTTGTGGTGCCAACCTCTTCCGTAATGACCGGTGCCGCTCGCGCCTCTGCCTCCCGTCCTCCAGTACGTTGGAGGGTGCCGAGAGGATGGACACCACGGGCCCCGCACCGGCTCCCACCGCCACTGCACCGCTCGTGCCACCTCTGGTGCCCCGGACGCCCTCGGCGGTGGCGGCTCAAACGAAGGGCTCCCGAGGGGGGGTGGCCAAGTCCGGGGGGCCCGGTCCGTCGGGCACCCCTCGGACATCCGACGACGAGATGGATGTCGGGCCGTTCCTGCCTGCAACGCAGCGCAAGGAGCGGCCACCGACTTCCAAGCCTACAGAAAGGCCCAAAAAGCCCAATCCCAGAGTAACAGCCCCGAAAGACGACACATGAACACACACACACACACACATACTCCAGTCATTCTTAAATGTGAATAATGGGAACAGACAACATCATTTAAAGGAACTGTAGAGGCCTTATCAACAATTTAGATGATGTGTACGAGATACTTCATTCACATCAGCCAAGTCTCATGTGTCTTCAGGAAACACACCTAAATAGTAAACATACTAACTTCTTGAATAGCTACTTGGTATTTCGAAATACAGGCACACTTGCACTTATTCTTCAGGTGGTGTGGCCATAGTAGCCCGAAAATCCTTAGCGTGTCACCACCATCCACCTAAACACCATGCTTGAAGCTGTCGCGATTCGAACAATTATTTATGATAGGTTGATTACGGTATGCTCCCTCTACATCCCTCCGGATTACCAACTATCGAACACTGATTTTGAGGCCCTGATAGATCAACTACCTGAACCTTACCTAGTCTTAGGCGACCTCAATGCACATAATTCAATCTGGGGCTCTTCCCGCACAGATGCCGAGGTCGCCTTAATTGAAAAATTTCTAACATCATCGGGAGCATGCCTTTTTAACAAAAACCAAGCTACATATATAACATAGGACAAAACAGTTATTCACATCTTGACTTGGCTCTTGGCTCTGCAGTTCTTTTCCCATTTCTTGAGTGGCATGTGGACACAAGCCTATATAGTAGTGACCACTTCCCCACCAATTGACATACATAGGCAAAGGTACAAACACTTCTCCCTCTCATAAAAGGATTAATGAGGGAAGAGCAAACTGGAGTACATTCACAGAAACATCTAAACTGCACTACACATCCATAAAACACCTACACGTAGAAGAGGCGACCCAACTGCTCACGGCGCACATCCTCGACGCCGCCGAAAAGTCCATTCCCCAGGCCTCCGGTGCCCCACGCAACCCAAGGAGGCCCTGGTGGAATGAGGACTGTAGGCGTGCGCGAGAGGCCCAGAACAAGGCGTGGGGTGTCCTTCGCCGGTACCCCACGTCAGATAATCTCATTTCGTTTAAACGGGCCAAGGCTTTTGGCAGGCGAGTGCGCCGTGAGGCAAAAAGGGGGAGTTGGCGCACCTTCCTCACTTCCATCAATTCATACACAGACACACAAAGTCTGGACACGTATACGAAAAACTAAAAGGAAACAGACACACAGCCTCCCCTGGTTAGGTACAACCGGGGACACACTGGAAGACCAGGCTAACACACTCGCACAACACTTCCAACACGTGTCCAGCTCAGCACACTACACTATACTTTCATGCAACACAAAAACATCTGCAGAAAAGAAGCCCTTACGAGACAAAGAACAAGTCGAATTCTGCTTACAAACTCTGAATTCACACTTCATATGAGCTGAAGGTTGCTCTTGCCACTTGTAAGCCCTCAGCTCCAGGGGCAGACAGCATTACATACACCATGATACAACACCTACACGCAGACCACTCTTGAGACACTCCTACACCTCTACAACAGAATATGGCTTCGGGGCAGCCTTCCAAGGATCTTGGAAGGAGGCCATAGTTGTGGCCTTTCTGAAGGAGGGGAAGGACCCTTCCTCTTCAGCAAGTTATCGTCCCATCGCCCTGTCAAGCTGCCTGTGTAAGCTCCTCGAGAAGATGATAAACCGTAGGCTCGTGTACTTTCTGGAGTACAACGGTCTTCTCGAGGGCTGCCAGGCAGGCTTCAGGGGTGGGGCGATCTACCAATGATCAACTTGTTGCACTGGAATCCTACATAAAAGATGCATTTGTCCATAAACAGTTCTGCCTTACTGTATTTTTCGATATTGAAAAAGCTTATGATACAGCCTGGCGATACGGCATCCTCAGGGACCTTAAGTCATTTGGTGTCTCCGGCAACATGATGAACACTCTTTGTAGTTATTTGGCCGAACGAACCTTTCGAGTGAGGGTTGGCAGGGCACTTTCTAATGTATATTTGCAGGAAAATGGTGTGCCGCAAGGTGGAGTTCTAAGCTGCACGTTGTTTATAGTTAAGATGAACTCCCTCCGAAAGGCATTGCCGCGCGACATTTCCTGTTCCATCTATGTAGACGATGTGCAAATATCTTTTAAATCCTGTAACCTGTCATATGCGAAACGTCAAGTACAGCTCGGTGTTAAGAAACTTGCTGGCTGGGCGGACCTTAAACGGGTTTAAACTAAACCCGGCCAAAAGTACTTGTGTTGTGTTCTCCCGCAAGCGTGGGATTAACGCGGACCCTGAGATTACGCTTAACCGTGCACCTATTCCTGTGAAAAGGGAGCACAAGTTTTTAGGTGTCATATTTGATGAAAAGCTCACGTTCATCCCACACATCAAAGCACTTAAAACATAAATGCCTAAACACTAAACATCCTCAAGGTCCTCTCCACCAATCCTATGGTGCAGACAAAGAACTGCTTCTCCGTGTCTTTACCGCCTTGGTCGGGTCTCGGTTAGACTACGGTAGTGTCGTGTATGGGTCGGCATCAAAAACCAGCACTAAAAATGCTTGATCCAGTGCTCCACTTGGGCCTGCTGCCTTGCGTCTGGTGCGTTCCGCACTAGCCCAGCCCAGAGTCTGTACGTTGAAAGCAAACAAATGGTGCCTGGAGCATCAACGAATATACATAGATTTATTATATGCTTTTTAAGGTCTCATCATTGAGTAACCATCCTTTTAAACCCATCCTCAATGATGACATCTGCAACCCCAGCTATTCTCGAATCGTCCATCTGCTCTTTGCCCTACTCACTCAGGGTGAGAGAGGGAAGCTTCAGGGTCTTGCTTTTGGGTTTTTAGATGTATGCACCAATCATTTTTTGACGTTATGCCACCATGGCGACTGCAGCCTGTCTGTTGTGATGTTTCTTTTATGAAAATGACTAAAACAGGGGTTCTGGTGCTGCGATTCTGCAGCACTTCTTGTCCCTGCAGGATAAATATAAATGTGCCGAATTTTACACTGATGCTTCGAAAACCTCAACTATGGTGTCTTGCGCCGCTCATGGTCCTAACTTTAATTCTAGCATAACCATGAGCGTACTTACCACTATCTTCTCAGCAGAAGCCTATGACATTTTAGTCACCGTTCAGCACATTCTGGAAAAACAAATTCCCAAATCCGTCATCTTTACACATTCTTTGAGTGTTGTGCGTGCATTGTTTTCACACAGACCCACGAAAAACCACATTGTCAATCTTGTCTTTAATGCCATAATGTCCATATATGCTAAAAAGTTTGAACTAATCCTGTGCTGGGTTCCAAGCCATGCTGGAATCGCGGGAAATGAGACCGCGGATCGAATGGCTGCCGCTGCTGCACTTGCAAATACAGTGGACATAACAACAATACCTTATACTGACCTCAAGCCACACATAAGACAACACCTTCGCAAAACATGGCAAGCCGACTGGAGTACACGGACAGACAAGTTACACATAATAAAACCACACCTAGGACGATACACTAGTGACTCACACAACAGATTCATCGAAGTTGCCCTAGCTAGATTACGGATAGGCCAAACGCACGCGACACAGTCCCATCTGCTCACTGGATCTCCAAGACCCCTGTGTAGCAGGTGTGGGGAGGGCCTGTCTGTACTTCACGTCCTTGTTACATGCAAAGCACTCCACACAACTAGACGCAAGCACTTCCCTCAACTCTACAGACAACACATTCCACTACACCCAGCACTGTTTTTAGCGGATAATCCTATGATTCCTCTACAACACACTTTCAAGTTTCTTAGTGATATCAAATTTTAGCAATTTATCTCATATCACGCGTAGTTTTTGCACCTAAGTTCATGTTATTCACTATCACACCCTGGCCTTTTACACCAGCCATCCTCATTGTCTTTTACGGAATTTACTGATTTATTTTTGCTTTTGTTGAGCAATTTCAGTATTTACATCTTCATTCGTCATATTTAACCATTGTTTTGGCGCTCTTTGCCCTAGTTGGCCTTGGGCCATCAACATCCAACCATCATCATCAGCAATAAGAGTACTTCATTTAAAGCTTGCTATTTTTAGTTTCGGTTTTCCTTTGTTGAGGTCATATTCGATGCATTAGTCCCGAAGGGTCATGCGGGCAATCCTCGTACTTTTTTCAGATTCAAAATCGCATACACCAGAGCCTTTAACAATAATTTTGGCTGCTCAATTAGCACGTTTTTTTTCGGCATTCCCCGCTTGCCCACAGTTCGCAGCACAAGTGCCGCTAGAGGCGCCAATTCCCTTACATCAAAACTTGCAAGCGAGGTAACATAATACAAAAAAATATCTTTGAAATAAAACTTTTCGCATGCTTTTATTGTACACGGGCCTTATTTTTAACTTGACATTTTCAGTTTCGGTTCAATTTTCCCAGGGCCATCTTCAATGCGGTTATCGAGGATTCTGTGCGGGCAGTCCTCGTACTGTTTTCAGATTAAAAATCGCATTCACCAGAGCCTCTTATATTAATTTTGGCTGCGCAATCAGTACCCTTTTTGTCTGCATTCCCCGCTTTGCCACAGTTGACAGTAATGCCGCTACAAGCGCCATTTCCCTTACATCAAAACTTACAGGCGAGGAAACATAATACAAAAAGAAGGAATAAATTACTTTGAATTGCAACTTTTCGTATGCTTGAGGGCCTTGGTTTTGGCTTTCCATTTTCTGTTTCAGTTCAGTTTTACCAGGGGCATCTTAGATGCCTTAATCCCAGAATGTCTGCGGGCTGTCCTTGTACAGTTCTCGGACTAGAAGTCGCGTACACAAAACCTCCTATATTAATTTTGGCTGCTGAATCACCACCTTTTATGTCTGCATTCCCCCGCTTTTCGAGTGCTGGCAGCAGTGCCGCTAGAGGCGCCAAATTTCATACTACAAAACTTTCAAGCGAGAAAACGTAATACAAGAAAGAAGGAATAAATTGCTTGGAATGAAAACTTTTTGCATGCTTCTGTTATATAACGGCTTTGTTTTTAACTTGCAATTTCCAGTTCCGGTTCAGTTTTAGTGGGGCTATCTTCGATGCCCTAATCCCAGATTGTCTGCGGGCCATCCTCGTGAAGTTTTCGTACGAGACATCACATAGACGAGAGCCTGTTATATTTATTTTGGCTGCTGAATCACTACCTTTTCTGTGTGCATTCCCCCGCTTGTCGAGACTTGGCAGCAGTGCCACTAGAGGCGCCAAATATCTTACAACAAAACTTATATACTCGGTTTTAACTACAGTGAAATATAATACCAAGTATTTTAGTTCACTATAGTTACAACTTAAGAACGGCTACGAAAGCTGCCGTTTTTTCTCATAACCGCAGCCGGATGTTACTCCCCGCAAAGCGAGTAGTGCGTTGCTGGGAATATTTGAACATGGCACGAGCCCTGTCCGTAATTTTCTGTACTAATAGGCTTATAAAGTACTGCAGCCAGGCAGACAAACAACGCTAGGAAAGGCAGACGATATCACGCATTCATAGCATATCGGTACAAAACGCGTGCGCCCGTTGACATCCGGGTCTTCGCTTAGGCGGAGTGATACCGTATATGAGCTATTGCCGTTTACTTGTTGAGCGTTGACGACAGACGGATCAACGGCGGAGTTATGTGGATATCCTCGGAGGTTACTACTGAGCCAAACGAAGACGCTGCCGAGGTTGTACCCGCAAGCCTGATAGTGCCCCGCTCCCGACTTCGACCGAGGCTTCAGCGGTTTTGGCCCTACGCACCGCTACTGCAGCGCTATAAAGGCACCTGTCGCTTGTGACGTTTGGACTACGTTGGAGTCGTGTTAACCCCCGAAGGCTACCCTGCTGCAGTACTTAAGCCGAAATACTTTTAGCTCCAAGTGAGTTTTACTGCACGATCGTTCATTTATTGATTTGCACCAGTTTATACGCTTTTGCGTGATTTTATATATCGAATTCTGGTTATATCGAACTATTTCGCGGGCACCGCGCTATTCGATATATCGAGGTTTCACTGTAACGGCTTTATTTTTAACTTGCAATTTCCAGTTCCGGTTCAGTTTTAGTGGGGCTATCTTCGATGCCCTAATCCCAGATTGTCTGCGGGCCATCCTCGTGAAGTTTTCGTACGAGACATCACATAGACGAGAGCCTGTTATATTTATTTTGGCTGCTGAATCACTACCTTTTCTGTGTGCATTCCCCCGCTTGTCGAGACTTGGCAGCAGTGCCACTAGAGGCGCCAAATATCTTACAACAAAACTTATATACTCGGTTTTAACTACAGTGAAATATAATACCAAGTATTTTAGTTCACTATAGTTACAACTTAAGAACGGCTACGAAAGCTGCCGTTTTTTCTCATAACCGCAGCCGGATGTTACTCCCCGCAAAGCGAGTAGTGCGTTGCTGGGAATATTTTGAACATGGCACGAGCCCTGTCCGTAATTTTCTGTACTTAATAGGCTTATAAAGTACTGCAGCCAGGCAGACAAACAACGCTAGGAAAGGCAGACGATATCACGCATTCATAGCATATCGGTACAAAACGCGTGCGCCCGTTGACATCCGGGTCTATCGCTTAGGCGGAGTGATACCGTATATGAGCTATTGCCGTTCTTAGCTTGTTCCCGAGTATAGCAGCTTCGATATCCCGAACCGGCCCACACCGGGGCGCACCGGTGCGCCTTTTTATCGTCGATAAACCGCACCGGTAGGTACGATCTGTTCTCGATAAACCGGGCCGCACCTTCGCGGGACAATTTTTGGTTGCCCCACCGCGCACCGAGAGAGCCGAGGGGGCGCCGCGGTGCAATCCCGAGATACATCCGAACGACGCCGGGGAACGGCTCCCTACGGCCCGCATCGATGCACTCGTGTGAAGGCGAAGGGAGCTCTATTTTGTTGCTGAAAAGGTTGACTTGCTTGCGAATTCATCGGGCAACGATGTTACTGGCTCCGAACGGGCGGTAACAACGGCGAGAGATTGTTAATGAAAACCCGAACTTCGCGTACTGCAAAGAAGGCTGCATGCATTTCCAGCCAGTTAAAGGTTTGCATTCGTTTCGTTCGATTGAACTATGATGAACAGTCACTCGAGTGCCTAGACCGTGAAGACCTACATGCTGTAGCGGACGGGCGAAAAAAAAAAACAGGCACTCGCATTATGACGGATAGGGGTATAATCATTGGCCTCCAACAAATATCTTTCTACTAGCGCTGTGTCATGTTACGCTGGATCATTGCCGCTTGTGAACATTTTTATGAGTTGCTTTCTTAATTAAGAAATGGCGCTTGGGTAGAACCACCAATTTGTCCATGGTCAACGCTTCGTGCCTGCGCGCACCGTCTTGAGGCACTGTGCATCGAGCCGGTTTTCGGGGAAACCCCTGTGCGCGTTTCCTTGCTATTAGGCGACGAAACAATACAAAATAGGAGGATTAGGAGGAGACGGAGGAGGACCAGAAGGTAGCTTTAATTGGGGTAGGAAGATTCTACGTAAAGTGCGGGCAGTTGGAGTAGAAGGGGGGGTGTTTGTAGCTCGGGACATCGTATAGGCGGACAGTTACATTGAGTGGCATGAACGGTGTTGTTCATGTCGAAAATGTGAAAATCCAGACAATAGTTGAGGAGCATGACCTTTAGTCCCCGGCTGAGCATAGCTTCCACTGAAATCGCAGTTCTGAGACTGCGCTTTGCGCCCTGGTGCACACAGTGAGTGCTCATCTCGATTAGCGTTCCCCATGTGAGCTCATTCAGCTCGGGCTTTTTTGACCGCCTACCACACCCCGCCCTGCTGAGTTGCATCGAAATGAAGGACATCTCAGGCGCCTTAGATTCATGGATTTCTTCGTTCATCAGCAGCCGAACCCAACGCGTCATCTACCGGGTGCAACCTGTTCCGGCACGCAGTCCTCGCACGTGTGCCTCAAGGAGGCGTACTCGGACCAGCAGTTTTTACCTTTTATATTGAGTGTTACTCGCAATCTTAACTACATCCAATTTCTTTAGGCTAATGACACTGCGCTGCTCCAGCCCATCCACCGACTTGCTGACGACACCTCCGTTCAGGCTGACCTTGACATGTGCCACCGCTGTACTGCACAACACCAGCTACCTGTAAACACGGCCACATCATGCACTATGATATTGACTGGACTGCGTCACCATCGCGAAGCACCTGTTGTCACTCTCGGAGGCCGTGAACTCAGGCAAGTCATATAAGCAACTATGCGTGGAGTCGAGGTGGATTTGCGCCTATCCTTTACTGCACATGTCCACCGCACCATCGCTATTTTTTTTTGAAGTTTTGAAGTACAAGGTGACAGCTTGTTATCGCGAAGTGTGGCTTATAATTAGGGGTTGCGAGTATTCGAAAAATTCGAATATTTCTCGAATATTAAATATGTATATTCGTATTCGTTTGAAAAACTATGTATTCGAAACATTTTGAATATTCGAAAGTGTTCGAATAATCTGTTATTTTTAAAAATTTGGATCGATTAGCTTATTGGGGGGGGGGGGACGTCGATTTCAACTTCAGAAAATATGACCAAAACATAGTTTTTTTGAAAGCAAGACATTCGGTTTCGAAGTTTTCTGTCTTGTGCGTTGCTAAAGTTTTCCCGCCGAAAAGCATCGCGACGTGGCATAAAAATACTTTTGCTAGCCGCTGTGACAATATGTAAGCAAAAAACTGCGAGAAAACGGCAATTTTCGGAGCGCTGTGTCTCCGCAACGGTGCCACCGGGCGCGGCCATTTTGGTACCATTGGATCGTCCAAGCGATTCTCTTTCCGGCCCGGCCATCTCTTTTATCTTCGTTGATTCACAGACGAAGGAACGTCGGAAAAAGAAAGACGCACAAACGAAGCCAGAAATATATTCTGATGCGCGAACGGCCTTGTGGTCGGCGCGCGCTGAAACGGCCCTCCTGCTTGGGCGTCGCCGCGGCAATGCAAGATTGCGGCCGCCTGAAATACGGAGCGCGCATTTTAGAGTTCATTTTGGCGGCTTCACTCGCCCAAGTTCTTTTGCAGACATTTTGTCTGCTGTGATATTTACCGCATACATTATCGAGGTAGAAATACCTCAGATTACAAGCCAGATTACGGGAAGTTGCGTGGCTCGAAGGGTAGAGGTCATGGAAGGCTTCATGGTGCGCGTGACTTTATTACGGAGGGTGAAGTGCGGTTGCTACGCTTGTGACAGCGGTTAGCGAAGTGAACGTTTCGTGTGATTTGCGATGCTAAAACGGTCGATACGTCAAAAGCTGCGGCGCGCACGGCGTAGCCGCTGCGCATTGGAGCATCGCCTGACTGCACAACCGGGTGATGATTGAGCACCAGTAGTTTGTAATTAATTACTTGTGACATTAGAGTTTAATCTTAAAAGCGAGCATAAGGCCCATTTCAGTGAAAACCAAAGTTTGACATGTTGCGGTATAAGAGCGCCGAAATGCAGGGCGAGCCACGTCGCTTTTTCCGCAACGTGTTCCGTGCACCTTTGAGTAATCATAAAAACAGGTCTGAGTTAGTAATAAAAAACGTGGTGACGGCATTAAAAATGTACTTACTTTCGTAGCACTTTAAGAAATTTATTATTAAGGGAAATAATGATACCATGGCGTTAAAAATGTACCTTAGTGCTGTGGCATTCAACAAATTGAATGTTTTAGGGAAATATTATGACCAATGCATGCATCTATAGTTTTAGTGCATGTTGTTTTGTGCTTAAGGAATACTTGATGCCCTGGATGTCAAGAGTACTAAAAGATGCATACCAAGCCTCAAAGTAGCTCGTTGTATTGTTGCAGTATGTAAACTTTTGACAATCAGCACCTTCGCGTACGAGTAAGAAGTTGCGGCTCCAGGAAAGGACATAAACCATAAAGAAGTCAAAACTCAGTTTTCAAATTTAAGTAAAAAAGATTGCTTCACCTTGTTGCCATGATAACTACACTGCAGAAGGAAGTTGTCCAGTGCAATCAGGCAACCAGCTAAACTACTTTGCATTGAAAGCTATCTCCCTTCCGTTTGGTCCGCAAACTGGGCTATGTACTCTTCACAGAGGAGCGGCAAATGATGTTTTGTGGAAAGAAAAGGCCTAGAAAAGGCACTCCAATTTCAAGGCAAGGCATCCCAGAAGGTCCGTAATGAAAAGGACAGGAAAGCCTACAAAACGTGGCGACTTTTGATGAATGAAATCTATGTTGCCACTTCGGAAGCCGTTTTTCCTCAAAAACTGCTTTTTTGCCGCCTACGTCTCTTCTTCCTGTGATTTCTCTGTGATCGCTAGGTCTATTTTTGATTCCGTTCTTGGCGTTACATTCCTTGATGAAAAGTTCAGGTCATGACACTCTTGGTTTTTCAGGTTGACTTTTTAAATTTTTTATTGAATATTTGATCATAGTTTATATACTCTTGTGCATTCACCGCTGAAAAACCGAGGAATAGAAAAATGTGCTTGAATTAAAAACCTGATTGTCATGACCCCGTCCATTCATCTGGAAATGAAAAGCACTTCGAACAAGTTCGCTATCATGTGGTATAGGCAGGTAAAGCTCGGTACAAAAGCAACAGAAAGAAAATTTTATAAATAAAAGAGTCTAGCTTCACAATATTACTTGTATTTTCATGGTGCTATCACAGAAATATTTCTAGCTGCTGCGCTAATTGTCATCAAAATCTACAAAGAACTAAAAAATTTGATTTTGAAAGCCACGTGCCCCTTAAATTATTCCATATTCCATTCGATATCCGAATTTACATATTCGAATGCGATTCATATTCGAAAAAATGATGTTCGCAACACCCCTAATTATAATACTATTGGTGCGAGATCAAGGTAATTGTTTGAAAATGAAAGTTCAAATTTATTGCATCTCCATACACCCCGAATCGAATTTTAAAAACCTACCCATTTATTTCATTCCATCAAAGGGAAATACGTACTTGTCCATTGAACTGCAAAACAAGTAATGCAAAGCACAGATCTAAGCTCCGGCGTATAAATTAGTAAATAAATAAACAATAACTTCAGATAACTATGAAGCTTAGTACGAGCATTATATACTTTAGTTCGTAAATTAGCCCTAGGTTAACTCTGCCTAGACATGCCTACACATGCCCATTTAACAGCGTCTGCTTAGGATGTTCACCCTCTGGAAAATGCTTCCTTTGCTGAAATTTTGCACAGTTGTCCTCATCTTTTAAGGGAAGCCTCTGTTTTTTAGACCAAAATATCAAGCAACATAACATCCTGATGGGTATAGTGCATTCAAATACAGCCTTCACTATATTTAGATCATCCTACCTTCGATTTGCCAACCGTGACTGCTTTTCTCGTCAAGCTGTCAAATGACTTGCTGCGCAGGTGTAGACGAGGATTTTACCGTACTGACTTTGCGAAACCCGTCCTCAAAAAGGATGGCTGAAAATAAATAGAGCACAGACCACTTTCAGCTTGAGACATGCGGGCATTGTAAACGTAGGGCATCGTCGCAAAGTTTTCCGGTTTCACGAATTTTCTAATAAGAATTTCAACGCATTTGACGCAAGCGAGGGAAAAGTTTTGGTTGGCTATAACGGCCATTTATTCAGTCTTTTGCCTCCTTTTGAGAGCAATTTAACTGCTATAAAGCAGAAAGCTCCAGAAGCCAACACTTCTCCAGTGTTCCAACAAGTTCCTTCGGCATGATCCATGCTTTGTGTTGCAGCAGGCATTTTCACTGAAGATTGCACAAAAAGCTGACACTTTAGCCTTTAAAGGAATCCCTTTTGATTATAAATTGAGAATACGCATACATTCTCGGAATGGCGACAAGCTTTCAAGAGGCAAGAAACAGCAACAACCTTTTTCTCTGAAGAAGGTTGTTGCAGAACAAGCAACAAAACTGATTGACTTGGATGACACAAGCGGTTGACGTAATCTTATAAATTTTGGCATCTCTGAAATTGATGGCGAAAACACTGGATCCTTAAAACAAAAAAATTTTCACGGAGTGTCTCAACATAAGTTGAACGTAAATAGTCCCATGGAACTGCAGAGGCCTTCTGAATAATCTTGACGACGTGAATGAGATTCTGCATGCCAAGCAGTCAAGTTTAATGTGTGTCCAGGAAACACATCTGAATTCCAAACACACAAATTTCTTGAATAGTTACCTGGTATACAGAAAGACAGGGATGGCTGCACACATTCTTCTGGCGGTGTGGCCATAATCGCCCGCAAATCCTTAGCATGCCACCCTTTCACCTTGAACACCGTCCTTGAGGGTGTAGCCGTCCGTACAATAATTTTAATTAGGTTGATAACAGTATGCTCCATCTACATCTCTCCTGATCTTGAACTTCTGAGCTCTGACTTTGAGGCGCTGGTCGACCAGCTTCCTGAACCATACATCTTAACAGGCGACTTCAATGCACACAATTCTCTTTGGGGCTCTTTTCGAACGGATGCCCGAGGTCACCTGATAGAGAAGCTTTTAACATCCTCTGGAGCATGCCTTTTAACAAGAAACAGCCTACATATCATAACATAGGACACAATACATACTCAAATCTTGACTTGGCTATTGGTTCGGCATTCTCTTCCCATTTCTTGAGTGGGGAGTGGGCACTGACCCATATGGCAGTGACCACTTCCCCACTTCACTAACATATATAGGTAAAGGCCCAAGCAGTTCATCTTCCCATAATAGGTTCAATCAAGCACGAGCTATCTGGAAGACATTTACAGAGACATCGAAACTACAACACATCCATCGGACACCTACACGTTGAAGAAGCTACCCAACTCCTCACGGCGCACATCCTCGACGCCGCCGAAAAGTCCATTCCCCACGTCTCCGGTGCCCCGTGCAACCAGAGGAGGCCGTGGTGGAATGAGGACTGTAGGTGGGCGCGAGAGGCCCAGAACAAGGCGTGGGGTATCCTTCGTCGGTACCCCACGTCGGGTAACCTTATTTTGTTCAAACGGGCCAAGGCGTTCAGAAAACGTGTGCGCCGTGAGGCAAAACGAGAGAGTTTGCACACCTTCTTGACAGCCATTAATTCTTACACGGACACACACAAAGTCTGGACACGTATACGTTATCTCAAAGGACAACAGACACACAGCCTGCCCCTGGTTAGCACAACAGGGGACACACTTGAAGACCAGGCTAACATACTTGCACAACACTTCGAACACGTGTCCAGTTCAGCACACTACACAAGCACTTTCATGAAACACAAAACATCTGCAGAAAAAAAGCCCTTACAAGACAAATACAAATCAAATACTTTTTACAACTCTGAATTCACTCTCTATGAGTTGAGGGTTACCCTGAGCACGTGCAAACCTTCAGCCCCAGGCACAGATAAGATTACATACACCATGATACAACACCTACACCCAGACACTCTTGAAACACTGTTACACCTATACAATAACATATGGCTTTCGGGGCACGTTCCACGCTCTTGGAGGGAGGCCATAGTAGTTGCTTTCCTAAAGGAAGTGAATGACCCTTATTCTCCCGCCAGTTATCGTCCGATTGCCCTGATAAGCTGCCTGTGTAAGCTCCTCGAGAAGATGATAAAGAGGCGACTTGTGTACTTCTTAGAGTGCAATGGTCTTCTCGAGAGCTGCCAGGCAGGCTTCAGGGCGGGGCGATCTACCAACGATCAACTCGTTGCTTTAGAGGCGTATATCAAAGATGCTTTTTACCACAAGCAGTACTGTATGACAGTCTTCTTTGATCTTGAAAGGCGTACGATACTGCTTGGCGGTACGGCATCCTCAGCGATTTGAAGTCATTTGGCATGTCGGGTAACATGATAAACACGCTTGCCAGTTACCTGTCTGGAAGAATGTTTCGCGTGCGAGTTGGAACTGCACTTTCTAGGGTTCATGTGCAGGAAAACGGTGTGCCGCAAGGTGGAGTTTTAAGTTGCACTTTGTTTATTGTGAAAATGAATTCTCTTCGGAAGGCATTGCCACCGTCGATTTTATGTTCAATTTATTTAGACGACGTACAATTATCTTTTAAGTCTTGTAACTTGTCTGTCTGCGAGCGGCAAGTCCAGCTTGGTGTGAACAAGCTTGCCGGCTGGGCAGATAGCAACGGTTTTAAATTTAATCCAGGGAAGTGCACTTGTGTTTTGTTTTCCAAGAGGCATGGCATTCGACCGTATCCAGACATTCAACTCCACGGTGTCTCCATTCCTGTAAAAAAGGAACACAAGTTCTTAGGTCTTATCTTTGACGAAAAGCTGACATTAATCTCACACATAAAACAACTAAAACATAATGCTTAAAAAAATGAATATCCTGAAGGTTCTGTTGCACATCTCTTTTGGTGCTGACAAACAACTTCTCTTACGTGTTTTTACCAGCTTGATAGGTTCACGAATGGACTATGGTAGCGTTGTTTATGGGTCAGCAAGTAAAACATCCCTCAAAATGCTGGACCCAGTGCTCCATCTCGGGCTCCGCCTGGCGTGTGGCGCCTTCCGCTCTAGCCCGGTCGAAAGCCTCTATGTGGAGTGCAATAAATAGAACCTACAACGTCAGCGAGCATACACAGATCTCCTTTATGCTTTTAAAATTTCATCCATGCCTCACCATCCTTTCAAATCAGTTTTTCATGATACGTCCATGACTGAACTTCTTTTAAATCGACCATCGTTCTCTGCGCCCTTCTCTTACAGAGTTAGAGAGGAAGCGTCAAAGCTTGCTGTCTCCTTTTTAGATACAATCCAAAGTTCTCTAAGGGATTTTATAGCACCATGGAATCTCCGCCCTGTATCATGCGACACATCATTCACACATGTATATAAAAAGCGAGCTCCCACATGTGCAATTCTGCAGCATTTCTTGTATTCGCAGCAGAAGTATGAGTGTTCTGAATTTTATACGGACGCTTCTAGAACTGCCAGCTCTGTGTCCTCGTGGCGCATGGGCCCGGCCATAGTGTCACTAGAACTCTGAATAGTCATACTAGTATCTTTACGGCAGAGCCTTACAGTGTACTTCTTGTCGTCAATCATATACTTCAAAGCCACATCCCACAATCCATTATCTATACAGATTCCTTCAGTGTTGTGCGATCACTGTCGTCAACAATGCCTTCGAAAAACCACGTTGCCAATCTGATCGTCAAGGGTATTATGTCTAGTGTATGTACGCAAATTTGAACTGGCTCTTTGCTGGGTTCCTGGCCACTGTGGTACAGCCGGGAACGAAGTAGCGGACCAAATGGCTGCTGCTGCTACACTCTTGAATACAGTAGACATAACCACATCACCCTTCACCGACGTGAAACCATACATCAGACAACAACTTCGCAAAACATGGCAAACACACTGTAGTGAACAAACAGACAACAAGTTACACGTAATAAACCTCACTTGGGACCATACACCACCGACACACGCAATAGATACTCTGAAGTCGCCTTGGCCAGATTACGGATAGGGAACACACATGCAACGCACTCGCACCTTCTCACTGCATCTCCAAGACCTCTGTGCTGCAGGCGCGGAGAGGCCCATTTCGTGATCCACATCCTCATACAATGTAAGGCACTTCACACAACACGACACAAACACTTCAGAGAACTCTACAGACAACATATCTAACTACATCCATCGCTGTTTCTAGGTGACGATGCCAGTGTTTCTGTGAAACGTGTGTTGAGTATTTGTCAGACGTTAAGTTTTAAACCTCATTTCCTATCACGCATAATCAAATCTGGCCCTATACACCAGCCATCACCATTATCTTTAACTGATTTACTATGTTCGGTTGACACGTTTTTTTACCTACCTTTTTGTGGTAATCACTTCACTTCATTAAATAAACTTTTCTCTGGCGCTCTTTGCCCTTAGTCGGCCTTGCGCCATAAAACCCAACCATCCTCATCATCATAAACTGAACGTAACCGCTACTATGGTAGAAAAAATTCACAAGATAGGTAAGAAATCTGCCAGTAAACCTAGAGCAGATTTGTCAAATATATTTTACTTTAACTAAAAAAATGCAGGTTCTAAAGAATCGTTCTAAACTAAAGGTCACAAACATTTCTATCAGTCACGACTTCTCAAAATGTGCATTAACGAAACGTCCAAGTTGTGGCAATATGGAAAACAGGTAAAAGAGCAAGGTCACAAGGTGGTCCTTGATTATGACAGACTGCGAGCGAGTAACCCGCCGCGGCGGCTCAGTGGCTAAGGCGTTCTGCTGCAGAGCACTAGGACGCTGGTTCGATTTCCGGCCGTGGCGGCAGCTTTTCTGATGGAGGCCAAAAGCAAAAACGCCCGTGTGCTCGATATTTCGGGGCACGGTAAAGATCCCCAGGTGGTCAAAATTAATCCGGAGCCCTCCACTGCGGCGCGCCTCATGGCCTGTGAAGCGACGGTGCGTTAAAACCAACAATCAAGCAATCAGACTGCGAGCAGGCGACAATGTATACGTGTGGCATGAAAATCTGTTGCAGCCGAGGTGCGTCCACGAAAATAACCCGAAGATAACGTCTAGTTTGGGTGCAGGTACATCTCAGGACAAGACAACTCTAGCTACTAAGCCTGCAAAAATGAACTGCGGGTTTCCCTAAAGAACGCACGAGCTCTTGCCAATACAGCGTCCAAACTGGAGGAAACGCTAGTTCTTTACTATTCACACATTTTGGCTATTGCAGAAACGTGGCTCAATTACCACATCAGTGATTCCGGACTAGTTCCCCCCTCACAAAATAACTAGGCGGGATAGGGAAGCACCTGGAGGAGGCGTCGCTCTGATGCTGAAAAATGACAATAATTGCGTTTTACAGGCATAAATACCAAACCATGAAAGCGTCTTTTGTCAGCTTAACTACCGAAGTATTTCTTTTTGTTTGGTGTCGTGTACAGGCCCCCGAAAATCCCTTTGTAGTATATGGAATTTCCCTCTGGCCATCTCGAGCGCATGCTGAGGGAAGGGCAAAAATTTATTCTAGCAGGGGATTTCAACCTTCCTACTATAGACTGGAATACACTATTTGTATTCGCGCCACAGGAGACTGCGAGCCCGCAAATTCTTCTTGAAGCTTTTTTCCTTCACAACATAAAACAACTAGTGGTGACGCCTACACGTGTTGAGTATAACACGCAATTGATACTCGACTTGGTGTTTATAAAAAAATAACAACTGTTCTTCTAAATTGCATGCATCTACCTACAAAACGAATTGTAGACCTTCCACGGAGAGTTGCGAAAAACTCCAGTTTAGTCAAGTTTATTTGCCTTGATAACCCCGTTGTCGCTCCAAGGGCGCTTCCAACTGTTTCTATTTTCCGTGACAGCTGTTGCAAGGTGAGTCGCTTTTATTGTCCTAAAATGAGCAACGAGAACGGTGATCTGTTTGCGCTAGGATAAATTCCGATGGTTATAGTCGTTTTGTTTTGTTTTTCTTGTTTGGTGGCGCACTCAATCATTTTGGCCCTTGAACACAACCGCCAAATCGTGGCTGCGTGCCGTTCTTTGCAGGAACGAGATGTATGATATATTTCAGTTGCAGTGACCGCATATTAGTAATTTCGTGAACAGCCAAATACCAGCGTGGGGGCTGTAATATTTGCCAATTTCAAATAAAACGCGATCCGTCCAGTTAGGAATGAACGCACCATGAAGCTGATTATATCAGACGTGTTAATGACAGCAAAAATACGCAAAACCCATCACTAATGCCGAGGGATAGCGGGTTCGTGATATCTTTTGCAGTAAAACCACCCTACTAATTCCCGCAGGGGCACTAGTTGTCCCGCTAGTTACTATAGTATTTTCATGGCCAGCAAGTTTTATAGCCTGTGATGTTTCAATATTGTTTAAGCGCAAATGTGCTAATGCTAAAGTGACGACGTTGCCCATTTCTGTGCTTTCAAATGTAGTGTTGAAGAAGACATTACATTTACAAAGGAGATTTATCACGCGTCTGGAGCGGTCGTGGTTATGGAGAAAACTGAGAATTTGTTAACGGCGAAGAGATCCTCCTGATGTGCTGGTATTCGTTGGAACGCTGCACCGCTCGACCGCTTTGTCCTGCCTTTGCACCAAATACAGAGCACTGGGCTGCACTGGTCGCCTCCACTTTCGCTGGCATGCATGGATGGGGTGAGAACGTCCGGTTTCGCCTGTGCGCAGGTATGCAATGACTACCTTGTCGCAAATCGTAATTACGTGCATCAGGTGCTCCACAGTGCGAGCTGAGGTTTAGGCTGTGCGTAAAGTATTCGCGACCTTCGTGTGGGTGTCTCGATGGGGCCTGTACTAACGTTCGTGCTTTTATTTAACAGTGGAGCTGTTTAACCCGGCCGTAAGAAGTCCAACGCAAACAGAAAATCTCCACTCCAAATGATTGATTGATTGAATATTTTATTTTAGCAAGGAGGGCGTGTGCCATACGGGGGTAAGAGGGATGGATGTGCGGGGAATACTAATCAAGGTCCGTATTCAAAGAGAAGATTCTTTTTATGGGGGCCTGAAAGTCTACCCCGAGCTCAGCCCCAGTTAGACTACTTGCGCCAGACCACTCTTAACTGCAAAAGCAGCAATTGTTCGTAATAAAGATGCGTCTAATCCAGTATGTGCTATATGTAGTAGGGTTATATGTTGTAGGGTGTTGGAATTAATGAAAACTCTCCGGGCGATGTTTGGCTAAATTCGGGCACGCCCACACTAGGTGGTGGAGATCTGATTTGGCGTTAGTGTTGCAGTAGGGGCATCGTGGGTGTGTGTTGGGTCATTTTGTCCATTTCTGGGTAATGTGAGGAGTGTAGGCGGCATCTGCGCACAGCTTGTTGATAAATACTTCCTCGGATCTGCTGCAGGAGACAATGTTGGCAAGATACCCAGGGGTGTAACCTGTTGGTAACGTTGTCTTTTACGTTTCTTTAGTCGGAGAAGTAGGAGTGCTGGAGGAGTGGGTGTGGAATGGCAAAATCATCACAATCCCCACAGAGGTCAAGCAATTGTATCACCCGAACATGACACGTGGAGTCATCGAAGTCGAACCGCATGAGTCTAATGAAGACACGCTTAGGTGGCTCCGATGTGAGCAAGCTAAGGTGCTTAGCGCACAAAAAATTGGCAAGACCAACAGAGGTGCCGTCACGTTTGACTCTCCAACCCTCCCTAAAGTTGCAAGTACTATATGGCAATCGTCAATGTAACAGCCGACTCACTGAAGCGTATGGTATGCTATAATTGCCAAGAGATCAGGCACATGGCAAAACACTGCCCCCACCCTAGTGTCTGCCGCACATGTGGCAGGGATCATGATGGAGACCAGGAATGTGCCCCCACCGTTTTCTGTGCTGCATGCAAAGACGTCGGTCACATAGCAGTCAGCCGGAAATGCCCAAGCCGTATCCAAGCTCCTTCGAACACACCAGGTAACGGCGCAGCCCTTGGTGTCTGATGGCCTAACACAGTGGCACAGTCCAGCAGCACTGCGGCCTCTGATAGAGAGCTCCCCGTTGCCTCGAAGATAGATCACCAATCCTCGTCAGTCAGCGCAGAAATTCTTGCCCAACTTGCCTCTTTGCGCAATGAACTCCAACAACTTAGGAAGGAGAATCAAGAACTCAAAAAGGCCCTTGCCGAAAAGACAAAACCAGCGCATTCAGCCCAACCACAGTCCACACGTCCCAAAATTTCTTCAAGACGAAGCCGGAGCCCCATTCCAAATGGAAAGAATAATCGTGCTCCCCTCCGTCAAAGACGACGATGGTTTAACGGGAAGCTTTCTCGTGATGGATTCTTTGGTTGGCCAATCCCACAAAGCGAGTGTGCGCTACAATGGAGGTATGCATCACTTTTCTATAATACTCGCTGCAATTCTCGCGTGTCAACACTCCCTAGGCCTGAGGTTGGGGATGCGTTTTTCCAAACACTTGTCTGCACAGAGCATCCACGTGAGATGTGAAATGTCACTGCGCGAGCTATTCTTTTGAGCACCAGCTAAGAGGAGTATACCGTTCGCGCTCTGTGGCCTCCATGTATAGTACTGTTCGGGCGCTAACGGCTTGGATTCGAGCCCCAGCAGGTGTGTCTCAGTTTTTTTTTTTTATTACCTTTTTTTCTAAATTTATATTTTTTTCTAAGCAGAAATATACATGTTGTGTTCGTTAATAATCGTGATTCGGTATGTTTTAGGTCGCTTTAGGTTTGAAGCGCAGACAACGATGTTTAATTACCGTTCGGCATCGCGTGAACAAACATGTCACGTGGGATCTCTGTGCAGCGAAGCGTTTGGAAATATGTGGGATAAAGTCAAATACGCCCAATATGACTTTAAGACCGAAACAATCGATGCGTTATAACGCAACAATTCCGAGTAGGCATGGACGGCGATGGTTTGAAAATTGCGGGCGGAGCAAAGAAAGTGAAATTAAACAAACAAACATTAGAGTACTTTAGGTCAGATAATCAAAACCGCTACCTACACCATGTAAGTTGAGCACGCATCGCTAATGCCACGGCCAGTACTTGGTTCTATGTAACTGAAGGTGACGCAGTGAATGCATTGCCATCTTTTACTTGGAAAATGTGTAAGATACATAAACGGACACCTACAGGAGTAGTTTGAGCTCGCTAATCACAGAGGTAGCCAGGCGCGTTTATGGGAATACGGTGCGTGTGGAGCTTCCTACCTCAATTGTCTTCGGCATGACTCGAATCCGCATTTACTTCGAGAGGACGCTCTTCCATGTATCAAATACAAAAGCGGGTGTTCCACCCACAAGTCACTTTACTCTTATAATAAAGTTAGTCTGCAAGGATTATGACTGCTGCACACGCGCCTTTGCTGCTACTAGCGCACTAGCATAGAGGGTGCGGGGTGTTTGACACAAGATACCTCTACACCAACTAGGCAATGGCATATGTTCCCCGTTGGAGAGAACACCCGCAACCGATCTCGAGGTATTGTCATGAGTGATGAAGCACGAATAAAGAACAAGGTGAAGTTCGGCGGGTGTAATAAGGCTTCATTCTTGTGAAGTGCATGACGTCGAACTGTCCCGCGGTGCAAAGGGAACGCACCTTCTCGTTTAACTCATTCCCATTCCGACCTTCTCGTTTGTTCCCTTCCATTGCAACCTCGAACAAAATGCCGCTCCCTTTTCGTATCTTCCCATTTAGCCCCTTCCCGGAATAACGTACCCAGTTCGACTCCGGTGACTCGAGCGAGGCGTGCGTTTTTTGAAATTGAAGTTGCGTCGCACTGTACTTTAACTTTTACGGAGGGTGAAGTGCGGTTGCTACGCTTGTGACAGCGGTTAGCGAAGTGAACGTTTCGTGTGATTTGCGATGCTAAAACGGTCGATACGTCAAAAGCTGCGGCGCGCACGGCGTAGCCGCTGCGCATTGGAGCATCGCCTGACTGCACAACCGGGTATGATTGAGCACCAGTAGTTGTAATTAATTACTGTGACATTAGATTTAATCTTAAAAGCGAGCATAAGGCCCATTTCAGTGAAAACCAAAGTTTGACATGTTGCGGTATAAGAGCGCCGAAATGCGGGCGAGCCACGTCGCTTTTTTCCGCAACGTTTTCCGTGCACTTTGAGTAATCATAAAAACAGGTCTGAGTTAGTAATAAAAACGTGGTGACGGCATTAAAAATGTACCTTACTTTCGTAGCATTTAAGAAATTTATTATTAAGGGAAATAATGATACCATGGCGTTAAAAATGTACCTTAGTGCTGTGGCATTCAACAAATTGAATGTTTTAGGGAAAATATTATGACCAATGCATGCATCTATAGTTTAGTGCATGTTGTTTGTGCTTAGAGGAATACTTGATGCCCTGGATGTCAAGAGTACTAAAAGATGCATACCAAGCCTCAAAGTAGCTCGTTTGTATTGTTGCAGTATGTAAACTTTTGACAATCAGCACCTTCGCGTACGAGTACGAAGTTGCGGCTCCAGGAAAGGACATAAACCATAAAAGAAGTCAAAACTCAGTTTTCAAATTTAAGTAAAAAAGATTGCTTCACTTGTTGCCATGATAACTACACTGCAGAAGGAAGTTGTCCAGTGCAATCAGGCAACCAGCTAAACTACTTTGCATTGAAAGCTATCTCCCTCCGTTTGGTCCGCAAACTGGGCTATGTACTCTTCACAGAGGAGCGGCAAATGATGTTTTGTGGAAAGAAAAGGCCTAGAAAAGGCACTCCAATTTCAAGGCAAGGCATCCCAGAAGGTCCGTAATGAAAAGGACAGGAAAGCCTACAAACGTGGCGACTTTTGATGAATGAAATCTATGTTGCCACTTCGGAAGCCGTTTTCTCAAAAACTGCTTTTTTGCCGCCTACGTCTCTTCTTCCTGTGATTTCTCTGTGATCGCTAGGTCTATTTTTGATTCCGTTCTTGGCGTTACATTCCTTGATGAAAAGTTCAGGTCATGACACTCTTGGTTTTTCAGGTTGACTTTTTAAATTTTTTATTGAAATATTTGATCATAGTTTATATTACTCTTGTGCATTCACCGCTGAAAAAACCGAGGAATAAAAAATGTGCTTGAATTAAAAACCTGATTGTCATGACCCCGTCCATTCATCTGGAAATGAAAAGCACTTCGAACAAGTTCGCTATCATGTGGTATAGGCAGGTAAAGCTCGGTACAAAAGCAACAGAAAGAAAATTTTATAAATAAAAAGAGTCTAGCTTCACAATATTACTTTGTAATTTTCATGGTGCTATCACAGAAATATTTCTAGCTGCTGCGCTAATTGTCATCAAAATCTACAAAGAACTAAAAAATTTGATTTTGAAAGCCACGTGCCCCTTAAATTATTCCATATTCCATTCGATATCCGAATTTACATATTCGAATGCGATTCATATTCGAAAAAATGATGTTCGCACACCCCTAATTATAATACTATTGGTGCGAGATCAAGGTAATTGTTTGAAAATGAAAGTTCAAATTTATTGCATCTCCATACACCCCGAATCGAATTTTAAAAACCTACCCATTTATTTCATTCCATCAAAGGGAAATACGTACTTGTCCATTGAACTGCAAAACAAGTAATGCAAAGCACAGATCTAAGCTCCGGCGTATAAATTAGTAAATAAATAAACAATAACTTCAGATAACTATGAAGCTTAGTACGAGCATTATATACTTTAGTTCGTAAATTAGCCCTAGGTTAACTCTGCCTAGACATGCCTACACATGCCCATTTAACAGCGTCTGCTTAGGATGTTCACCCTCTGGAAAATGCTTCCTTTGCTGAAATTTTGCACAGTTGTCCTCATCTTTTAAGGGAAGCCTCTGTTTTTTAGACCAAAATATCAAGCAACATAACATCCTGATGGGTATAGTGCATTCAAATACAGCCTTCACTATATTTAGATCATCCTACCTTCGATTTGCCAACCGTGACTGCTTTTCTCGTCAAGCTGTCAAATGACTTGCTGCGCAGGTGTAGACGAGGATTTTACCGTACTGACTTTGCGAAACCCGTCCTCAAAAAGGATGGCTGAAAATAAATAGAGCACAGACCACTTTCAGCTTGAGACATGCGGGCATTGTAAACGTAGGGCATCGTCGCAAAGTTTTCCGGTTTCACGAATTTTCTAATAAGAATTTCAACGCATTTGACGCAAGCGAGGGAAAAGTTTTGGTTGGCTATAACGGCCATTTATTCAGTCTTTTGCCTCCTTTTGAGAGCAATTTAACTGCTATAAAGCAGAAAGCTCCAGAAGCCAACACTTCTCCAGTGTTCCAACAAGTTCCTTCGGCATGATCCATGCTTTGTGTTGCAGCAGGCATTTTCACTGAAGATTGCACAAAAAGCTGACACTTTAGCCTTTAAAGGAATCCCTTTTGATTATAAATTGAGAATACGCATACATTCTCGGAATGGCGACAAGCTTTCAAGAGGCAAGAAACAGCAACAACCTTTTTCTCTGAAGAAGGTTGTTGCAGAACAAGCAACAAAACTGATTGACTTGGATGACACAAGCGGTTGACGTAATCTTATAAATTTTGGCATCTCTGAAATTGATGGCGAAAACACTGGATCCTTAAAACAAAAAAATTTTCACGGAGTGTCTCAACATAAGTTGAACGTAAATAGTCCCATGGAACTGCAGAGGCCTTCTGAATAATCTTGACGACGTGAATGAGATTCTGCATGCCAAGCAGTCAAGTTTAATGTGTGTCCAGGAAACACATCTGAATTCCAAACACACAAATTTCTTGAATAGTTACCTGGTATACAGGAAAGACAGGGATGGCTGCACACATTCTTCTGGCGGTGTGGCCATAATCGCCCGCAAATCCTTAGCATGCCACCCTTTCACCTTGAACACCGTCCTTGAGGGTGTAGCCGTCCGTACAATAATTTTAATTAGGTTGATAACAGTATGCTCCATCTACATCTCTCCTGATCTTGAACTTCTGAGCTCTGACTTTGAGGCGCTGGTCGACCAGCTTCCTGAACCATACATCTTAACAGGCGACTTCAATGCACACAATTCTCTTTGGGGCTCTTTTCGAACGGATGCCCGAGGTCACCTGATAGAGAAGCTTTTAACATCCTCTGGAGCATGCCTTTATAACAAGAAACAGCCTACATATCATAACATAGGACACAATACATACTCAAATCTTGACTTGGCTATTGGTTCGGCAATTCTCTTCCCATTTCTTGAGTGGGGAGTGGGCACTGACCCATATGGCAGTGACCACTTCCCCACTTCACTAACATATATAGGTAAAGGCCCAAGCAGTTCATCTTCCCATAATAGGTTCAATCAAGCACGAGCTATCTGGAAGACATTTACAGAGACATCGAAACTACAACACATCCATCGGACACCTACACGTTGAAGAAGCTACCCAACTCCTCACGGCGCACATCCTCACCGCCGCCGAAAAGTCCATTCCCCACGTCTCCGGTGCCCCGTGCAACCAGAGGAGGCCGTGGTGGAATGAGGACTGTAGGTGGGCGCGAGAGGCCCAGAACAAGGCGTGGGGTATCCTTCGTCGGTACCCCACGTCGGGTAACCTTATTTTGTTCAAACGGGCCAAGGCGTTCAGAAAACGTGTGCGCCGTGAGGCAAAACGAGAGAGTTTGCACACCTTCTTGACAGCCATTAATTCTTACACGGACACACACAAAGTCTGGACACGTATACGTTATCTCAAAGGACAACAGACACACAGCCTGCCCCTGGTTAGCACAACAGGGGACACACTTGAAGACCAGGCTAACATACTTGCACAACACTTCGAACACGTGTCCAGTTCAGCACACTACACAAGCACTTTCATGAAACACAAAACATCTGCAGAAAAAAAGCCCTTACAAGACAAATACAAATCAAATACTTTTTACAACTCTGAATTCACTCTCTATGAGTTGAGGGTTACCCTGAGCACGTGCAAACCTTCAGCCCCAGGCACAGATAAGATTACATACACCATGATACAACACCTACACCCAGACACTCTTGAAACACTGTTACACCTATACAATAACATATGGCTTTCGGGGCACGTTCCACGCTCTTGGAGGGAGGCCATAGTAGTTGCTTTCCTAAAGGAAGTGAATGACCCTTATTCTCCCGCCAGTTATCGTCCATTGCCCTGATAAGCTGCCTGTGTAAGCTCCTCGAGAAGATGATAAACAGGCGACTTGTGTACTTCTTAGAGTGCAATGGTCTTCTCGAGAGCTGCCAGGCAGGCTTCAGGGCGGGGCGATCTACCAACGATCAACTCGTTGCTTTAGAGGCGTATATCAAAGATGCTTTTTACCACAAGCAGTACTGTATGACAGTCTTCTTTGATCTTGAAAAGGCGTACGATACTGCTTGGCGGTACGGCATCCTCAGCGATTTGAAGTCATTTGGCATGTCGGGTAACATGATAAACACGCTTGCCAGTTACCTGTCTGGAAGAATGTTTCGCGTGCGAGTTGGAACTGCACTTTCTAGGGTTCATGTGCAGGAAAACGGTGTGCCGCAGGTGGAGTTTTAAGTTGCACTTTGTTTATTGTGAAAATGAATTCTCTTCGGAAGGCATTGCCACCGTCGATTTTATGTTCAATTTATTTAGACGACGTACAATTATCTTTTAAGTCTTGTAACTTGTCTGTCTGCGAGCGGCAAGTCCAGCTTGGTGTGAACAAGCTTGCCGGCTGGGCAGATAGCAACGGTTTTAAATTTAATCCAGGGAAGTGCACTTGTGTTTTGTTTTCCAAGAGGCATGGCATTCGACCGTATCCAGACATTCAACTCCACGGTGTCTCCATTCCTGTAAAAAGGAACACAAGTTCTTAGGTCTTATCTTTGACGAAAAGCTGACATTAATCTCACACATAAAACAACTAAAACATAATGCTTAAAAAAATGAATATCCTGAAGGTTCTGTTGCACATCTCTTTTGGTGCTGACAAACAACTTCTCTTACGTGTTTTTACCAGCTTGATAGGTTCACGAATGGACTATGGTAGCGTTGTTTATGGGTCAGCAAGTAAAACATCCCTCAAAATGCTGGACCCAGTGCTCCATCTCGGGCTCCGCCTGGCGTGTGGCGCCTTCCGCTCTAGCCCGGTCGAAAGCCTCTATGTGGAGTGCAATAAATAGAACCTACAACGTCAGCGAGCATACACAGATCTCCTTTATGCTTTTAAAATTTCATCCATGCCTCACCATCCTTTCAAATCAGTTTTTCATGATACGTCCATGACTGAACTTCTTTTAAATCGACCATCGTTCTCTGCGCCCTTCTCTTACAGAGTTAGAGAGGAAGCGTCAAAGCTTGCTGTCTCCTTTTTAGATACAATCCAAAGTTCTCTAAGGGATTTTATAGCACCATGGAATCTCCGCCCTGTATCATGCGACACATCATTCACACATGTATATAAAAAGCGAGCTCCCACATGTGCAATTCTGCAGCATTTCTTGTATTCGCAGCAGAAGTATGAGTGTTCTGAATTTTATACGGACGCTTCTAGAACTGCCAGCTCTGTGTCATCGTGGCGCATGGGCCCGGCCATAGTGTCACTAGAACTCTGAATAGTCATACTAGTATCTTTACGGCAGAGCCTTACAGTGTACTTCTTGTCGTCAATCATATACTTCAAAGCCACATCCCACAATCCATTATCTATACAGATTCCTTCAGTGTTGTGCGATCACTGTCGTCAACAATGCCTTCGAAAAACCACGTTGCCAATCTGATCGTCAAGGGTATTATGCCTATGTATGTACGCAAATTTGAACTGGCTCTTTGCTGGGTTCCTGGCCACTGTGGTACAGCCGGGAACGAAGTAGCGGACCAAATGGCTGCTGCTGCTACACTCTTGAATACAGTAGACATAACCACATCACCCTTCACCGACGTGAAACCATACATCAGACAACAACTTCGCAAAACATGGCAAACACACTGTAGTGAACAAACAGACAACAAGTTACACGTAATAAAACCTCACTTGGGACCATACACCACCGACACACGCAGTAGATACTCTGAAGTCGCCTTGGCCAGATTACGGATAGGGAACACACATGCAACGCACTCGCACCTTCTCACTGCATCTCCAAGACCTCTGTGCTGCAGGCGCGGAGAGGCCCATTTCGTGATCCACATCCTCATACAATGTAAGGCACTTCACACAACACGACACAAACACTTCAGAGAACTCTACAGACAACATATCTAACTACATCCATCGCTGTTTCTAGGTGACGATGCCAGTGTTTCTGTGAAACGTGTGCTTGAGTATTTGTCAGACGTTAAGCTTTTAAACCTCATTTCCTATCACGCATAATCAAATCTGGCCCTATACACCAGCCATCACCATTATCTTTAACTGATTTTACTATGTTCGGTTGACACGTTTTTTTACCTACCTTTTGTGGTAATCACTTCACTTCATTAAATAAACTTTTCTCTGGCGCTCTTTGCCCTTAGTCGGCCTTGCGCCATAAAAACCCAACCATCCTCATCATCATAAACTGAACGTAACCGCTACTATGGTAGAAAAAATTCACAAGATAGGTAAGAAATCTGCCAGTAAACCTAGAGCAGATTTGTCAAATATATTTTACTTTAACTAAAAAAATGCAGGTTCTAAAGAATCGTTCTAAACTAAAGGTCACAAACATTTCTATCAGTCACGACTTCTCAAAATGTGCATTAACGAAACGTCCAAGTTGTGGCAATATGGAAAACAGGTAAAAGAGCAAGGTCACAAGGTGGTCCTTGATTATGACAGACTGCGAGCGAGTAACCCGCCGCGGCGGCTCAGTGGCTAAGGCGTTCTGCTGCAGAGCACTAGGACGCTGGTTCGATTTCCGGCCGTGGCGGCAGCTTTTCTGATGGAGGCCAAAAGCAAAAACGCCCGTGTGCTCGATATTTCGGGGCACGGTAAAGATCCCCAGGTGGTCAAAATTAATCCGGAGCCCTCCACTGCGGCGCGCCTCATGGCCTGTGAAGCGACGGTGCGTTAAAACCAACAATCAAGCAATCAGACTGCGAGCAGGCGACAATGTATACGTGTGGCATGAAAATCTGTTGCAGCCGAGGTGCGTCCACGAAAATAACCCGAAGATAACGTCTAGTTTGGGTGCAGGTACATCTCAGGACAAGACAACTCTAGCTACTAAGCCTGCAAAAATGAACTGCGGGTTTCCCTAAAGAACGCACGAGCTCTTGCCAATACAGCGTCCAAACTGGAGGAAACGCTAGTTCTTTACTATTCACACATTTTGGCTATTGCAGAAACGTGGCTCAATTACCACATCAGTGATTCCGGACTAGTTCCCCCCTCACAAAATAACTAGGCGGGATAGGGAAGCACCTGGAGGAGGCGTCGCTCTGATGCTGAAAAATGACAATAATTGCGTTTTACAGGCATAAATACCAAACCATGAAAGGGGTCTTTTGTCAGCTTAACTACCGAAGTATTTCTTTTTGTTTGGTGTCGTGTACAGGCCCCCGAAAATCCCTTTGTAGTATATGGAATTTCCCTCTGGCCATCTCGAGCGCATGCTGAGGGAAGGGCAAAAATTTATTCTAGCAGGGGATTTCAACCTTCCTACTATAGACTGGAATACACTATTTGTATTCGCGCCACAGGAGACTGCGAGCCCGCAAATTCTTCTTGAAGCTTTTTTCCTTCACAACATAAAACAACTAGTGGTGACGCCTACACGTGTTGAGTATAACACGCAATTGATACTCGACTTGGTGTTTATAAAAAAATAACAACTGTTCTTCTAAATTGCATGCATCTACCTACAAAACGAATTGTAGACCTTCCACGGAGAGTTGCGAAAAACTCCAGTTTAGTCAAGTTTATTTGCCTTGATAGCCCCATTGTCGCACCAAGGGCGCTTCCAACTGTTTTTATTTTCAGGGACAGCTGTTGCAAGGTGAGTCGCTTTTATTGTCCTAAAATGAGCAACGAGAACGGTGATCTGTTTGCGCTAGGATGAATTCCGATGGTTATAGTCGTTTTGTTTTGTTTTTCTTGTTTGGTGGCGCACTCAATCATTTTGGCCCTTGAACACAACCGCAATATCGTGGGCTGCGTGCCGTTCTTTGCAGGAACGAGATGTATGATATATTTCAGTTGCAGTGACCGCATATTAGTAATTTCGTGAACAGCCAAATACCAGCGTGGGGTCTGTAATATTTGCCAATTTCAAATAAAACGCGATCCGTCCAGTTAGGAATGAACGCACCATGAAGCTGATTATATCAGAGGTGTTAATGACAGCAAAAATACGCAAAACCCATCACTAATGCCGAGGGATAGCGGGTTCGTGATATCTTTTGCAGTAAAACCACCCTACTAATTCCCGCAGGGGCACTAGTTGTCCCGCTAGTTACTATAGTATTTTCATGGCCAGCAAGTTTTATAGCCTGTGATGTTTCAATATTGTTTAAGCGCAAATGTGCTAATGCTAAAGTGACGACGTTGCCCATTTCTGTGCTTTCAAATGTAGTGTTGAAGAAGACATTACATTTACAAAGGAGATTTATCACGCGTCTGGAGCGGTCGTGGTTATGGAGAAAACTGAGAATTTGTTAACGGCGAAGAGATCCTCCTGATGTGCTGGTATTCGTTGGAACGCTGCACCGCTCGACCGCTTTGTCCTGCCTTTGCACCAAATACAGAGCACTGGGCTGCACTGGTCGCCTCCACTTTCGCTGGCATGCATGGATGGGGTGAGAACGTCCGGTTTCGCCTGTGCGCAGGTATGCAATGACTACCTTGTCGCAAATCGTAATTACGTGCATCAGGTGCTCCACAGTGCGAGCTGAGGTTTAGGCTGTGCGTAAAGTATTCGCGACCTTCGTGTGGGTGTCTCGATGGGGCCTGTACTAACGTTCGTGCTTTTATTTAACAGTGGAGCTGTTTAACCCGGCCGTAAGAAGTCCAACGCAAACAGAAAATCTCCACTCCAAATGATTGATTGATTGAATCTTTTATTGTAGCAAGGCGGGCAGGTGCCGTACGGTGGGGAGAGGGATGGAAGTGAGGGGATTACTAATCAAGGTCCGTATTCAAAGAGAAGATTCTTTTTATGGGGGCCTGAAAGTCTACCCCGAGCTCAGCCCCAGTTAGACTACTTGCGCCAGACCACTCTTAACTGCGAAATCAGCAATTGTTACTAATAAAGATGCGTCTAATCCAGTATGTGCTATATGTAGTAGGGTTATATGTTGTAGGGTGTTGGAATTAATGAAAACTCTCCGGGCGATGTTTGGCTAAATTCGGGCACGCCCACACTAGGTGGTGGAGATCTGATTTGGCGTTAGTATGGCAGTAAGGGCATCGTGGGTGTGTGTTGGGTCATTTTGTCCATTTCTGGGTAATGCGAGGAGTGTAGGCGGCATCTGCGCACAGCTCGTTGATAAATACTTCCTCGGATCTGCTGCAGGAAGCAATGTTGGCAAGATACCCAGGGGGTGTAACCTGTTGGTAACGTTGTCTTTTACGTTTCTTTAGTCGGAGAAGTAGGAGTGCTGGAGGAGTGGGTGTGGAATGGCAAAATCATCACAATCCCCACAGAGGTCAAGCAATTGTATCACCCGAACATGACACGTGGAGTCATCGAAGTCGAACCGCATGAGTCTAATGAAGACACGCTTAGGTGGCTCCGATGTGAGCAAGCTAAGGTGCTTAGCGCACAAAAAATTGGCAAGACCAACAGAGGTGCCGTCACGTTTGACTCTCCAACCCTCCCTAAAGTTGCAAGTACTATATGGCAATCGTCAATGTAACAGCCGACTCACTGAAGCGTATGGTATGCTATAATTGCCAAGAGATCAGGCACATGGCAAAACACTGCCCCCACCCTAGTGTCTGCCGCACATGTGGCAGGGATCATGATGGAGACCAGGAATGTGCCCCCACCGTTTTCTGTGCTGCATGCAAAGACGTCGGTCACATAGCAGTCAGCCGAAATGCCCAAGCCGTATCCAACTCCTTCGAACACACCAGGTAACGGCGCAGCCCTTGGTGTCTGATGGCCTAACACAGTGGCACAGTCCAGCAGCACTGCGGCCTCTGATAGAGAGCTCCCCGTTGCCTCGAAGATAGATCACCAATCCTCGTCAGTTAGCGCAAAATCTCTTGCCCAACTTGCCTCTTTGCGCAATGAACTCCAACAACTTAGGAAGGAGAATCAAGAACTCAAAAAGGCCCTTGCCGAAAAAACAAAACCAGCGCATTCAGCCCAACCACAGTCCACACGTCCCAAAATTTCTTCAAGACGAAGCCGGAGCCCCATTCCAAATGGAAAGAATAATCGTGCTCCCCTCCGTCAAAGACGACGATGGTTTAACGGGAAGCTTTCTCGTGATGGATTCTTTGGTTGGCCAATCCCACAAAGCGAGTGTGCGCTACAATGGAGGTATGCATCACTTTTCTATAATACTCGCTGCAATTCTCGCGTGTCAACACTCCCTAGGCCTGAGGTTGGGGATGCGTTTTTCCAAACACTTGTCTGCACAGAGCATCCACGTGAGATGTGAAATGTCACTGCGCGAGCTATTCTTTTGAGCACCAGCTAAGACGAGTCTACCGTTCGGGCTATGTGGCCTCGATGTAGAGTACTGTTCTGGCGCTAACGGCTTGCGTTCGAGCCCGAGCAGGTGTGTCTCAGTTTTTTTTTTCATTTATTACCTTTTTTTCTAAATTTATATTTTTTTCTAAGCAGAAATATACATGTTGTGTTCGTTAATAATCGTGATTCGGTATGTTTTAGGTCGCTTTAGGTTTGAAGCGCAGACAACGATGTTTAATTACCGTTCGGCATCGCGTGAACAAACATGTCACGTGGGATCTCTGTGCAGCGAAGCGTTTGGAAATATGTGGGATAAAGTCAAATACGCCCAATATGACTTTAAGACCGAAACAATCGATGCGTTATAACGCAACAATTCCGAGTAGGCATGGACGGCGATGGTTTGAAAATTGCGGGCGGAGCAAAGAAAGTGAAATTAAACAAACAAACATTAGAGTACTTTAGGTCAGATAATCAAAACCGCTACCTACACCATGTAAGTTGAGCACGCATCGCTAATGCCACGGCCAGTACTTGGTTCTATGTAACTGAAGGTGACGCAGTGAATGCATTGCCATCTTTTACTTGGAAAATGTGTAAGATACATAAACGGACACCTACAGGAGTAGTTTGAGCTCGCTAATCACAGAGGTAGCCAGGCGCGTTTATGGGAATACGGTGCGTGTGGAGCTTCCTACCTCAATTGTCTTCGGCATGACTCGAATCCGCATTTACTTCGAGAGGACGCTCTTCCATGTATCAAATACAAAAGCGGGTGTTCCACCCACAAGTCACTTTACTCTTATAATAAAGTTAGTCTGCAAGGATTATGACTGCTGCACACGCGCCTTTGCTGCTACTAGCGCACTAGCATAGAGGGTGCGGGGTGTTTGACACAAGATACCTCTACACCAACTAGGCAATGGCATATGTTCCCCGTTGGAGAGAACACCCGCAACCGATCTCGAGGTATTGTCATGAGTGATGAAGCACGAATAAAGAACAAGGTGAAGTTCGGCGGGTGTAATAAGGCTTCATTCTTGTGAAGTGCATGACGTCGAACTGTCCCGCGGTGCAAAGGGAACGCACCTTCTCGTTTAACTCATTCCCATTCCGACCTTCTCGTTTGTTCCCTTCCATTGCAACCTCGAACAAAATGCCGCTCCCTTTTCGTATCTTCCCATTTAGCCCCTTCCCGGAATAACGTACCCAGTTCGACTCCGGTGACTCGAGCGAGGCGTGCGTTTTTTGAAATTGAAGTTGCGTCGCACTGTACTTTAACTCAATCTTTTGAGTTACGTCCAACGTAACCTGACAATTAAATTAAAGTGACGTCACACGTATCCCACAGTAAAAAGAGTTACGGCTGGCGAAACCAAATACAAACACGCGGTATTATTCTACGAAACCTTATTGCAGTAGTTTGCTTTACGATACGTGGCGTAAATTAACAAAAAAACAGGTAGTTTGTTGTGTTACGTCCGACTTGGTGAATTACAGCTGAATCTGCTCCCTTCTGTCTGCTTCCGCGTTGGTCGAGGGGTCTGAAGAGTTGCTCGCATGCGTACTTCGGCAGCAGTGTGGTTTAGAGTCCCGATAGTTGCATAGGATTTTTTAGGTATTGAATTGTTTTATATACGAATGCACAAGCGCTTCTTTCTATATGTAGCACCGAAAAGAGAACGAAAATACGGGATTTTACAAAATAGAACCTATTCTCATGGGCGCTGTGCGAGGTTGCAGCGTTCGTGTCGTACCGGGAACGAAGCTGGGTCATTTACCAAATACAATCAATAATTTATTTGGGGCAGTAAAGAGCTACTGTTTTACTTCTACGCATTAGAAGGTATCGCCCAACTGAATTAACAAATTTAACTAATAATAAGCACATTTTATGAAAGCCGTAACTAGGATGGGCCAAGCCAATGGATTTCCTATCCATTTTAATTTGGGGCTAAAGGTCCCTAAGTGTGCAAATATTTTTGGAAGGATGGCCATTGAAGTCTAACGATGAAATTTTGTGTCGGAGGAAATGACTCGCCCGTATTTGTCATCCAGGCATTAAAAACACCCTAAGGTCTATGCTTGTCCATGTCCATTTTAGTGGACACGTAGTACGGGTAAATAAATATAGTGCATAATATTTAGGTAGTCATCCATCTAATACTTAAAACATTTCTTGCTGAACCTTTTGAGGTTTTACTGTTTTTTCGCTGCGATTACCCGACTGCTGATTGCTTTTTTCTTTGTTCATGCCTTGTATCATTTTTTATCGTCATTCGTTCCGATGAACTTTGTTTAGTAGGCATTCACGGAACGTCTGTACCCTTGAAACGTTTTTTCGTGTATATTTTAGAGGCATATCGTTGTGAATTCTGATGCATTTCTGCGTAAAATACATTTAAACAGTGTTACATTTTCGGCAGTCGCCTCTACTGCTACCCTGCATATTGACTGCCACTGCTGCAGTTACTCATCGAGGGTCCCGTTGCAGTTTTTGGACTTTGTGACACTTGTCTACAAAACATAACCCCTGTAGTCATTTGTTGAAATAATAAATTTGATTTGATTGGATTTCATTTGAACCAGAGGCTGGCAATTTTTTTTGAAATGCCGGAAAAGATATACATCACATGCAATGCACGCAGTGCCTTCAAATGGCCCTATCAGTAGTTGCATTTCCTCTCGGGTTTCCGCTTCTTAATTTTATATATGTTATATATATATATATATATATATATATATATATATATATATATATATATATCATATATATATAAATATACATATATATATATATATATATATATATATATATATCTATATATATATATACATATATATATATTTATATATATATATATATATATATATATATATATATATATATATATATATATCTCAAGGTTGCAGTCGTCATTGCCATGCTATTCGGCTGTTTCCGAGATATTTAGTAGTGCCGAATGACGTGTGTTTCTCATGTTTCTTTAATACAGTGCTAAATAGGCGAAAATATAAGTCGAGAAAAAATCCGCCGTTTTTCCGGGAGCGGGAGTCGAACCCATATCTCTGCATAACGCGTGCGGTGCGTTAACCAATGAGTCCCTCGTCCCGTATCTTTCTGTTCTGCTACATGCATTACGAGGACTCTGGCTCCAGCAGTTCGGATATGCCAATTGCTAACCCCGACCTCCGACCACGTCTTACGTGGCGGCCGCTGGGAAAAAAGACGTTCTACGTCTCCCGCGGTAGTCGAGGGGTGGCGCTAGTTAACCGGGCTCAGAGCACTTGTAAATATAAATCCCCCCGGTAAAAGTCGAGAGGGGAGCCGCTGCGGGGTAGCGTAATTGGTTAACGCACCGCACGCGTTATGCGGAGATGTGGGCTCGACTCCCGCTCCCGGAAAAACGGCGGATTTTTTCTCGACTTATATTTTCGCCTATTTAGCACTGTATTAAAGAAACATGACAAACACACGTCATTCGGCACTATTAAATATCTCGGAAACAGCAGAATAGCACTGGCAAGGACGACTGCAACCTTGATATGTGTCCTTACTGAGTCCCTCGTCCCGTATCTTTCTGTTCTGCTACATGCATTACGAGGACTCTGGCTCCAGCAGTTCGGATATGCCAATTGCTAACTCCGACCTCCAACCACGTCTTACGTGGCGGCCGCTGGGAAAAAAGACGTTCTACGTCTCCCGCGGTAGTCGAGGGGTGGCGCTAGTTGACCGGCCTCAGAGCACTTGTAAATATAAACCCCCCGGTAAAAGTCGAGAGGGCAGCCGCTGCGGGGTAGCGTAATTGGTTAACGCACCGCACGCGTTATGCGGAGATGTGAGTTCGACTCTCGCTCCCGGAAAAACGGCGGATTTTTTCTCGACTTATATTTTCGCCTATTTAGCACTGTATTAAAGAAACATGACAAACACACGTCATTCGGCACTACTAAATATCTCGGAAACAGCCGAATAGCACTGGCAATGACGACTGCAACCTTGATATGTGTCCTTACTGAGTCCCTCGTCCCGTATCTATTTATATATATATATATACATATATATATATATACAGAAAAAAATGCCGGCAGTCTACAACGCCAAAGAAGGCATAGGGGAATGGTTAGACTATTTTTTACCGTTAGTGATATTACATTATTTTTTTATAATTACGTGTGCAAGAAAGAAAGAAAAACACGCGCCCAGAGTGGGGAAAAAACCCACGCCTTTCGATTAGATCTCGAATGCCTTAACAATTCGGCTATCTGGGCGACTCTGTTCTGCTTTATTTTCTGGGGTATTTATATTTACTACAACTGTATCTGACGCTTGAGGGTGGTAGCCAGCGCCACTCAGACTACACGGGGAGAAGGGGACCTTGTTTTCAAACCCCGGGGCGTGACTCGAACGTCTACAGCCTGTCATAAGCGGGTAACTGGGGGGAAACCCTCTTATGCTACCTTGGCATCAAGGCTGCCAGAACCGAGGCCCTCGCTAAGCTTTCGCTCGATAATATGGTTTGGAAATGAGGGGCTCGTTAGGAAATACAGAAATAAATGCCGGCAGTCTACAACGCCAAAGAAGGCATAGGGGAATGGTTAGACTTCTCCCTTCTCCCCGTGTAGTCTGAGTGGCGCTGGCTACCACCCTCAAGCGTCAGATACAGTTGTAGTCAATATAAATACCCCAGAAAGTAAAGGGAGAACACAGTCGCCCAGATAGCCGAATTTGTAGGGCATTCGAGATCTAATCGAAAGGCGTGGGTTCGGTCCCCACTCTGGGCGCGTGTTTTTCTTTTTTTTTCTCAAGTAATTACAAAAGAAAATAATGTAGCGTCACTAACGGTAAAAAATGGTCTACCATTCCCCTATGCCTTCTTTGGCGTTGTAGACTGCCGGTATTTCTTTCTGTATTTCCTAACGAGCCCCTCGTTTCCAAACTATATATATATATATATATATATATTTTATATATATATATATTATATATATATATATATATATACAGAAAGAAATGCCGGCAGTCTACAACGCCAAAGAAGGCATAGGGAATGGTTAGACTTTTTTTTACCGTTAGTGACGTTACAATATTTTTTATTATTATTAATTACGTGAGAAAGAAAGAAAGAAAAACACGCGCCCAGAGTGGGGACCGAACCCACGCCTTTCGATTAGATCTCGAATGCCTTACCAATTCGGCTATCTGGCGACTGTGTTCTCCTTCCCTTTCTGGGGTATTTTTATTTACTACAAGTGTATCTGACGCTTGAGGTGGTAGCCAGCGCCACACAGACTACACGGGGAGAAGGGGACCTTCTTTTCAACCCCCGGAGCGTGACTCGAACGTCTACAGCCTGTCATAACCAGGTAACTGGCGGGAAACCCTCTTATGCTACCTTGGCATCAAGGGTGCCAGAACAGAGGCCCTCGCTAAGCTTTCGCACGATAATAGGGTTTGGAAATGAGGGGCTCGTTAGGAAATACAGAAAGAATTGCCGGCAGTCTACAACGCCAACGAAGGCATAGGGAAATGGTTAGACTATTTTTACCGTTAGTGACGTGACATTATTTTTTTATTATTAATTAAGTGAGAAATATATATATATATATATATATATATATATATATATATATTATATATATAAAAAAAAAATCCAGGGAGCAGTTGAACTTTTGAAGATGGTAGAGAACACAAGAAAAGAAAAGTTTGAACAAGGTAAAAGCACGATTATTGCCAACATTTCAGCAAAGAGACGTGCTTTCGTCAGGGCAATCTCTCGCCTGGCTGGCACGCTTTATATAGGGGTAGGTCCCCAGGTGAGAGGGGAGAAGGAAAGAAGGAAGTGAAATTGAGAAAGCGGATGCTTTGGGAGGTATGTCGGGGAGATATTGATTGGCAAAGAAGGTTGTATAGTTTAAGCCGTGAAGTAGGTCATAGGGAAGTCAGCCGGTGGTTCATATTCGGGGAATTTTTGGAGATAAAGGATGAGAGGGTGTTTGTTGACCCACCGCTGGGAATAAGGAAAGGTTCTCAGAACCGCCGGAAGCAAGCCAGGCGGTGAGAGTGGGGTCCTTATCAGAAACTATCTGCAAGCCTCAGGTCAAAAGAAAGGGTAGAGAAGGGGGGAAATAACCAGGTCAAGGAAAAAAGAAAAAAAGAGAAAAAAAAAACAGGGAGGGAAATCACACAAACCCACACACAAAAGAAAAATCAATGACCGGGCAACTGTAATGGCACGTGTCACTCACGGCGACATTCCTGGAACAGGCCTGGTCTGAAACTCAAAAACGAAAAGATAAAGTTAGAGTGATGTACCGGGCACAAGACCACGCAGAGTAAAACAAAGAAAGAGAGAAAAAAAACAAAATGGAATTCCAAAAGCAATGGTTGGAGGGTGCGGGCGAGTACAATCTAGACGCTAAGGAAAAGAAAAAGTAAATTAGGTGACCAGGTAAGGGGAGCGGTAATAGTCTTTGGATAAGGTATATGCAAGACATTGCCTATTTGTGTATTCCCGGTGAATATCGCAAGGATTCCAAGTTGCCCTAGACGCATTGAAACTGACAGGCAGCAGTACCTAGACTATAAAAGCCATCACCCGAGACACTGCAAGAAAGGGATCTTTGTAGGACAAGCCACCAGGCTTAGAAGAGTATGCAGTGTTGACAGTGACTACGTAGAGCTCTAGATGAACTCAAGTCCACCCTTATTAACAGGAACCACCCCAAAAGTTCGCTCGATCAGGCGTACCAACGTGCATCTAAATCTCAAAAGGGGATGACGTGCTCAACAAACAGCCGACAAAAGAAAGCGCCAGGCCGCCTGCCCTAATAACTAAATTGTCAAACGCCCTCCCAAACGTAAACAATATACTGCGCAAGTACTACCCCATTTTAGCCAGTAACGACCGACTTAGAAGGACTTTCCCGGAAGCCCCAATGGTTACCTACCGGAGAAACAGGAATCTAAAAGATATTTTAGTGCATGCTAACAGGGCCTTCAAGCAACCAGTCATAGCCAGCTGCTCCCGCCCCAGATGCAAGACCTGCAGGCACCTGCAGACCGACTGCATGATAAAAAGCACAGCCATAATTATGTCCACAAGATTATTCAAGTTTTACGTGCACTTCATCCAACATTTTTTATATGTTGGAATGCTCAATGTGCCACCAACAGTTATAGGCGAAACGAGTCAACCTATGAGCTACGTCTTAATGGTCACCGGGATGATACTCTTAGCAAATCCTCCATAGCTGTAGCGCAGCATTTCAACCACCAGGCTGCCACATTTTTGATGACCTTAAGTGTATATACCTGTAGTCAAACTCGGGTCTCCTAGGGACAGGAAATAAACCGAGAATCCTATTTAATTCACAAATTCAACTCCATGGAACCTACTGGAATTAAATGCGTCTAGGGCAACTTGGAATCCTTGCGATATGCCGGGAAATACAGAATAGGCAATGTCTTGCATATACCTTATCTAAAGACTATTACCGCTATTCTGGTGCTTACCTGGTCACCTAATTGTTTTTTTTAATTCATTAGCGTCCAGCTTGATACTCGCTCGCATCCCTCCAACCTTTGATTTTGGAATTCCATTTTATTTATTTTTTTTTCTGTTTTTTTTTTACTGTTTGTGTGGTCTTGCCCCGTACGTCACTTAAACTTTATCTTTTCGTTTTTAGAGTTTCAGGACAGGCCTGTTCCAGGATTGTTGCCGTGGGTGACACGTGCCCTTTCAGTTGCCGGGTCGTTGCTTTTTCTTTCGTGTGTTGGTTTGTGTGGTTTCCCTCCCGGTTTTTTTCCTCTTATTTCTTTTTTCCTTGACCTGGTTATTTCCCCCGTTCTCTTTTGACATGAGGCTTGCAGATAGTTTCTGATAAGGACCCCCCTCGCACCGCCTGGTCTGCTTCCGGTGGTTCTCAGAACCTTTCCGTATGCCCGGCGGTGGGTCAACAAACACCCCTCATCCTTTCTCTCCAAAAATTCCCGGAATATGAACCACCGGCTGACTTCCCTGTGACCTACTTCGCGGCTCAAACCTATACAACCTTCTTTGCCCCTCAATATCTCCCCCGACATACTCCCAAACCAATCCGCCTCTCAATTTCACTTCCTTCTTCTCTTCTCTCACCTGGGACCTACCCCTATATAAAGCGTGCCAGCCAGGCGAGATATTTGCCCTGACGAAGGCAGTCTCTTTGCTGAAACGTTTGCAACAATCGTGCTTTTGTTGTTTTGCTCTTATTTATAATATTCTATTATATTATATATATTTATCTATAAAAATAATATATATATATATATAATATGTATTGTGGGCATCATTATCCTATTAGTATGAAGGAATAGAATAGAACATAATAGAATAACGCGCCGTCGTTTATTCTCACTGCTCTCGCGCAGCACCGAACTGCCCTGCCGAGAGACTCTGCCCACAACGGGTTCGAGAGCGAGCCAGGACTCTCACCGCGAGTGTACGTTGTCAGTCACTTCACCGGGAAGCGATACCTTTCATAGTACAGGGGTTTATTACGCGGGAAACCACGAAACAAACGCTACACTGCACTACGCACCTAGCCCCTGGGGCATACAGCCGTCAGCGTGTGCCCAGCCCGTAGTCGGGCAGCAGTTAGCGTCCGCCGGCGGTGGCCGGCCCGCAACGCTCGCTGACGTAGGGGAAGGGGGCTCTCTGTGGCCGCTACACATTTCAAGCCACTGGACTCGAGCGGGCGGCATCGGCGCTCGTCCGCTGACCTTAGACGGCGCCAGCCGTCACATCGCGGACGCGGGGGCAACCCACCAAGAAGTGGAATATGCCCGCGGAGACTCGCCGGGCATCCTAGATAAACGCAGTGACGCAAATCGAGGCATGCGCTAATCGACACGGTGGGTGCCGTGACCCACGGAAGTGGGAAACAACGGCCAATGCAAGAAACAGCCAAAAGTGGCCGAAGGGCATTTACGTACCGTGCGATCGCTGCGCGTCCAAGGGCGGTCTCTCCCCGGGGAGTCTCCTGCGCGCATCACCCCGTCGCCTCGTAAGGGAGAGGAGGGAAGCGGCGAGGATCGCCCTCGCCCCACCAAGGAGGAGGACGTCGCTAGCGCCTCCTCGCCCCGATATGAGGGGCTTGGCCCCCACAATATATACTGAAAGAAGTCGACTGACACGTTTCCCGTTTTTTGTTACCAACAGTTTGGGAGTTAGAAACTCCATCTTCAGGGCTGTATTTTAATTTCTCACATTTCTCCTTTTTTTTGCCCCTTTTCCCTTCCCGCTGGATAGTTTTACACCATTTACGGAGCGCGCAGGACTCACTCTTGTGTTTGCTTGTGTGCTTCTTGTTATCGTGTTTTCGTGCTGCCTGTTTTGCCGAGTTCTTTCCGCTTCCCTCACCTTCCACCTTTCTAGCAAATGGGAATGCCTCACTTGCTCAAACTGTTTGAAACCCCCCTCATCAGCGACCTCTCCGGGAGGGTTGAGGGAAGTGACCGTCGCTCACAGAAGTTTTTGTATGAAGGCGAATTTTGAGAAATTAAAATACAGCCCTGAAGAAGGAGTTTCAAACTCCGAAAATGTTGGCAATAAAAAACGGGAAACGCGTCAGTCGACTTCTTTCACTATTTATATATTGGCCCATCGACCCTCGTGTTCTCTATATTTTACTATGGCTGCCAGCAAACCCGTGACGGAACGTCTGTCCCAGAGATTTCCGAAATTCAAAATCAAAAGAGCAATCGTTGGTGATTCACTCATCGGACACGGCTTCAATCATTTCGACCCAAGCAATACCTCTGCACCGGGATTTGTGTCCTACGGCGGAGCGATGTTCGAGGATGTCCTTGCCACCCTGGAGTACTTGCCGCCCGGAGTTGAGACTCTTGTCCTGAACGTGGGTACGGTCGACATTGCCCGGCGCGGATCGGCGGCGGCGGTGGCGGACTTGAAGTGAAAGGTGGAGCGGATACGACAACGTCACCCGGAGATGAAGACCATCCTTCTCAGCCTCCCTCTTTCCCGCGCCCCCAACCGTCGCAGAGGGGATGCCAACCGGAACTTTGTTCGTTGGTTTAACGCGGAGGCCCAGCGCTACGCACGGGAGGTTCGACAGCTCTGCCGTGGAGGGGTACTGGGGCCCCGGATTTTCTACATAGATCATGGGTTCTTGACACTTCCCCCTTGGCGCTTCCTCGCCGCCAACGGGCTGCACGCGAGTTTCGAGGGCGTCGCAGTCCTGGCGCAACACTTTAAGTTACGCCTGCGCTATCATCGCCCGCGTTGGGCCTCCACGCCGCGACTCACACAAGAAACGGACACCCATGACCAAGCGTCTCCCCCGGCCGGCCTGCCCCCCCTGTCTTCCGTGCCAACCGTGCCCGCCGTGTCCACAACGTCCGCCTCGTCCCACGCCTTCCCGAGCCCCCCCCCCCCTTCCCCCCGTCCCAGAACGCCACTACATGACACGCCTGGCCACGCAGGCAGCGTCGCAACCACGCCGGGAGGCTGAGAATTGATTTGCAGTGGAGACAGGTACGGCTCGCCCTTATCATGCATGGTCGCCCTCTTTTTTGTCAATTAGGAAATTAATCGACAAGCGTGTTCACTTTGATTTGCATGCTGCTCACTTGGAAACATACGTCAACCAGAACACCGCACCAAAAGGCCTTCGTCCAGCCTGCACACCCTTGATGTGCACATTTAATCCGGAGGAAATTACGAAATGGGAGAAAGTGCTGTCCGATGCGTCGGTGGGTCTCATGGAAATTGTTTCGCAGCACAGCCAAGACGGGCCACGGAGCTTCTAGATGCCGAAATTCTAGAGAGGTAGCAATCGAATCTATCCGAGTTAGAATGTAATGAACTTAAAAACTTTGAGACGACAAAGGGGAAAGAAATATCACAACAAAAGATCAAGAAATTGCAATGCGATAACATTTCCCCCAGTTTTTAGTCAACCCCGTGCAACCAACCCATCCCGTAGGCGTCACCCCAGGTCCCGATGCTATATCTCGCCCCGTGAACACACAACAAACGAAGGTAGTAAATCTGTCAAGCAAAACATTATCCCCGGCTCAAGAAAAACTTCTCTCAAAATGTTTGACATTTTTCCCAGCGTCCGGAAATTTGAATGAGTTCCAACGATATCAGGATCTGGACACATTCGCACGTAATCTGCGTCTCCGGGAATACTTCCATGACCTCCCCAACACCAAAACACAACTGCCTGGTGCGTCAAACAAATCCTGGACACCAAAACACCAACGAGACCAGCACTTAGATGTGTATATTGCGGCTGTACAGAAGGATGTTGTCCGGGCATATGCACAGCACCAACCCGTGCGCAACAGTGTGTCAGTAGAAGAGCGAGCAGCTTTAAGTTCCGTTCAAGCGGACACCAGTATAATTATCAAACCAGCGGACAAGGGGGGAGCCATTGTTATTCTTGACAGGTCTGAATACTTGGAAGAGGGAATGCGACAACGAAGCGACAGACATTTCTATAATGAGCTACCAAATGACCCCACAAAATTCTATGAAAGTGAAATTCACAACCCCCACATATCTCTTGTCACGGAAGGTAATATAACTGCCGCGATGATTAAAATTATGTCTCCGGAGCTACCTGTCCCTGGTCGATTTTACTTGCTACCCAAAATATATAAGAGCAACCACCCGGGCAGACCCACTGTATCCAGTAACGGGACGGTGACAGAAAAAATTTCAAGCTTCATTATTCAAATAATTAAGGGCATCCCCCCTACGTTCGGAAACCAAAGGGGAGGTTGTGGTGGGTCATTGAAACAGATGAAGAACTTTTTGAGTCAGAAAGAAAGTGGTGAAAAATGCCCGCCGTGTGGGATCCGAACCCACGGCCTCCAGAATACCGTTCTGGTACGATAACCACTGCGGTACCGGCGGGGCTGTTTCCCCACCACTTTCTCGGGTGGGGAAACCACCCCCAACTGCAGGAAACAAAAATACCTTAACATTAATACCAGGAAAGTGGTGGGGAAACAGCCCGCTTAGCGGTGGTTACGCACCAGACCCGGTCATTCTGAGGTCGTGGATTGGGATCTCACCCAAGCGGGCCATTTTTTCACCACTTTTTTCTGATTAAAAACTTCATCGTGTTTCTTTACCCACGACAACCTCCCCTTTGCTTTCCAGGTTTCTTGACTGCCAATCCTAATTCTCTCTCACTCTCTCTATCTCTCTTATATATATATATATATATAAGCGAAACTGACGGGATTTGAACCCACACCGATGCGGGATGTTCTATTCAAAAGTTTTTTGACAGCAAAGTCTTCCCGGCCCTCACTGGTTAGTTCGCCGTGGTGGCATCTAGGATAATTGGTACAGGATAAACTTCTTTCGAGAGTATAACTTTTTTGTTTTTCAGCGCTGATTGTTCAGGTTTTCTTGAGCAGATCATGAATATCGATGAAACGTTTTTTTCCTAGAAATAAATATAAATATAGTATATATTATATATATAAGCGAAACTGACGGGATTTGAACCCACACCGATGCGGGATGTTCTATTCAAAAGTTTTTTGACAGCAAAGTCTTCCCGGCCCTCACTGGTTAGTTCGCCGTGGTGGCATCTAGGATAATTGGTACGGATAAAATTCTTTCGAGAGTATAACTTTGTTTCAGCGCGATTGTTACTTTTCTGAGCAGCCATGAATATCGATTTTTAATTTTAACATTTTTTATTTTTGGGAAAAACCAATTTACCTAACCACTTCCCAAACCCCGGAACCGAAACCCTTATAGACCATGTCTTATCGAACTTGCCATCTATTCCAATAGCTGGGGTAGTACAAACTGATATTACCGACCACTTTCCAATCTTTGCTACTTTTGACACTCAACCACTTTTTTCCCGAGGGATGTTGCTCACTTCAGTTTTCAGCGAAGATAAATTTATTAAAACCATCAGTGGCATGTTTGGTCTGTTGTCAGTCACGTGCGTGATCCAGTCGATGCTCTGAATTCTTTATGCTCATCGTTCTTGAACGCTTTTAAAGTTTGCACTACTACCATACGATGTAGAAAGAAATACAAGTTTCTGTGCAATCCTTGGATGACTAAGGGCCTATCAAAAAGCATAAGCAGATAAGATAATCTTCATGAAAAATAAATAAACCTTTGAACAACCACCTTGCTTTGTGCTGTAAGAACTATCGTAATGTTCTTAACACTGTATTAAGACAGCCAAGAAACAATTCTAGGAAAACGCCTTTTTACAAGTTAAACATGATTCGAAGAAACAGTGAAAGCTTTTCAATGATTTCTTAAACAGATCTATACAACACTCTCCCATATCCAAAATCAACTTCAATGACACCATGCATCACCAGCCTGTTGACATTGCCAACGCCTTCTGGGATCATTTTTCCTCTGCCATCAACAAGGAACAAGCCAGTGTCATCCTGGAAAATTTGCGCCGCACCCCCAATCATTCTATCTTTTTACTTCCACCGCCGAAGAGATATACCTGATAATTTCGCATCCTAAAAATTCCAGCCCAGGTTTACACGGCATTTCTGGGCGCCATTTGAAAGCAGCTGTCGATTAATCTCAGTTCCCATATGTCATATCGTTACGCCACCAAAGACGAAGAAGACGACAGCGGCGTGTGGCGTCCCGCACGAGTTGCGACGACGACCCCTTCTAGCCACCATAACGACGGAAAGCTGGGGGGGGGCCCTGTTTCCTGGCTGGTCTTTACCCTGCGCGGTTTGCCTCCCTACGAAAAAGATTTGGAAAACCTTTTAACCCAATTGGCCCACCCAACTCACTTTTCCTCTAATATTATCATTCGGGGGAAAGTACGAGTTTTTGCCCGGGATCTTGCCGCGCTGTACATTCATTCATTTGAATCACGCCGTCTCCGTGCTAGCCGCTAATTAAAAATGGCGGGCTGCTCTTAAAAAAAAGTCTGCGCCTGTATCCTCTGCCTTCCCGTCACTGCCTCCCCTTCGTTGCCGAACTTCTTTCTTTAATTTTTCTTACCCAATTTCACGAATGTCCTTCGGCAACCCTTTTCCCTATTCATTGTGCTGATTTGTATTTGGGTGAGCTCTATCTGCTACCGCACCTTATTTTCGGCAGTTTACTTATCATCTTTTACTCCCCCGCTCATACTCACCTTTTTCTGTAATTATCACCTTCTTCTTTAAATCCAAATTAGTTTTTCCTCTTCTCTCAGTTAGCGCCCATTTCCTGGCCAATCCCCGAGTGGGTACGACCCATTTTTTTGGACCCAACAACAACAACATGTACTGTACATAGACGGTGTGCAAATAGAATCGTTCATAATCCTTCGCCATGGCTCGCCTCATCAGTTCTGCCACCACGTTACAATAAAATTAACCTTATCTTCTCGTCTGGGTTATTACCAAACAGTTGAAGCAATCCAAGATTAGCCTCCGTATTCAGAAAGGGCGACAAAGAAGGTATCGCTCTTTATAGGTCGATTTCTATTCTTTCCTCTCTAAGCAAAATATTCGAAAAATTGTTTTCGAATAGATTAAACAGCTATTTAAACACATTTAGCTTATTGAAACCTTGTCAATACGGATTTCGCGCCCCTCCCCCGAATAAGTCCTTGCGGCAATAAAGTTTTTCTCTCTCTCTCTCTCTCTCTCTCTCTGTCTCTTTCTCTCCAAGAGTCGTTTATTTAAACCGCCGTGGTAGCGGAAGGAAAAATGAGGAAATGGCCAGCCGATGGTAGTAGCCGAAGGAGAACAGCAGAATCAAAACAGAGATGAAACACCAATAAAACTAAAGGGTATTTTCCTTATTACGACCTCTTACATTCGGCACATTATGGGTCTTGTATGCACCCACGTTACGTGCTCGAGGAGACTAAAAGGTCGAGAAAACAATCGAAAGTTAAGCCCTGGCCAATCCCCCACCGTGGGTACGTGTCAAATTCCTCGCTAGTAACACCATCATCGAACAACGCTATAGACTGCTCCATCGCGGAAATCTATCGAATGTTACAGAACAGCCTAATTTTACAGCTTATCGGCCAATCCCCCACTTTGGTATGTGCCACGATCCGAATATATACCAACTGTGTATTGCCACATCGTTATTTATTTATTAAAATTTTTAACATTACTTTCCCCACAATGTCTCAGTTTGATTTTAGCTTAGTTTTAATTATTAACCTCCTTCCACAATGGGACTCAAGTACCACTTGGCCGATCCCCCAGAATTGGTAAGCGCCTGTGTTATCCTGGCTTCAACGAACCATCTAACCAGCTAGCCAGGGGGCTGCATCGACAAGGCGAGGCACATCTTCGACGCCACGTCTCAGAACATGCCTCGTCATAGTGCGAAAAATCCAAAATGAAGAACCCAATAAGCTGACGTGATTCTGTCGACAGTTCGCTGGATATCCGTCGACTTAGCGAGGAAACGATGTTCCGGCACCGCCTCATGACCACAGGTCCGGGAGCTGTGTTTATCAGGCTTGGGTGAGCCGCCAAGCATTTGGAGCCTGTGATTACTCTCGACGCAGAGCCGTGTACATTTACCTTTAGGCTCGATGCGTGCTAGAGACTCTTGCTTATCCGTTTCCAGTCTAGGATTTGGTCCAACCTTGTTGCTTGCAGGGTTTCGACAACCGGCCGAGCTGGGTGTGTTGTACTGCTGGACGCAATTTTTTGAAAGGTCCGAAGGAAGAGTAGGGATGGGTTGCTGGCTGATCGCTGCCTCTCGTAAAGGCAGTTACCCTCGTTGTGAACTGTTCTTTTCTAGTGTGCCTCTCCTGCTTCCCCGCTAAAGATAAGATCTCGTGTGCTGCTTTGACCGCTGTCTATAAACGTGGCGTGCCAGGCCCCTGGCATCTCATATTTCGGTTCCTACACTGACAGCCATGAGTGCGACTTTAACCTCCAGCATCGCCTTTGAGGTGTATCATCACTAATATTCCCCGAATGAAAGCTTATCCTATTTTCTCCCCGAATTCCCAACTATTTAGGTACATAGCTGTAAGTTGATTTGCACCTTTTTGCCCATGAGTAACACAAACCTTCACAAAAAACAAAAACACACTTTTTGACAGGTTGTAAATAACAATAAAACACCGTTTAAAAGGGGTTATTGTGTTTTTGCTAGGGTGTAAGGGTGTTATAGACAAGAAAACACCCTTGAGGATGTAAATCATTTGACAGTGTAAGGGGTAAGAAAGGCGGGTTAAAACAGGAGCTAAAGGCTCCCTAATTCTCAGACGCTGTCAATATTTGCTTGGTTTCTAATCATTGTGCAGAAAGTGCAGCATGAGAAGGCAGCTGCTTGGTAATTTCCCCGAGTAGTCACGTCCAATTTGTGACATCAGAAAGGGACCAGTCATTACGAACAATCAATTAGATTACGTATTATTCAAAGTGATCAGAGGTTAAGAATACTTTGGGGGATCTCCTGTAGATCCGTTACTGGGCCGTAAGCGTATACGTTCGTTTTTGGAGTTCGTTTGAGCCACATTGATTTGCTTACGATTAGACATGTGCGAATATTACGTTTTGAACTGCGAAACGAATCGAATAATTTCGAATACGCCTTTTTTGCTTTAGCGTAGAGAGAGCTTACACATAAGAACCACGAGAAAAGCTAACTTAGGCAGTCAGGACTTGACACACCAGACTGTTCATGCCATAGTTCTGAAACATGCAACGAAAATAAAAATGGTGGTATAGGACAAGAAGGCAAAATAATGGATTAAAATAGGCGTACACTGCCATGAAAAAATGAGGATTCTGATACATGATGTGAATACAAGGAGTTTGTCCGACTGGCGTTCCCCCAGTCATCGAAAAGAAGCTATAGGCGTGGCTATGGCTGGTGTGACCAGTAACGTTTTGCTAGCATTGTCAATAAGTAACAGCTCGATTCCTTCCTCGCTAATTCTACTATATTGACAGGAGATTTCGGTTTATAACTTTTACATTAGCATGCATAGCGTTGACTTGTACCGTACTCATCTTACACGTACCTGTCTTTTATGCACAGCTTTAACGTTGCGCAAAAAGCCAACTCACAGTAGCACGTCAACTTTCTTTGGGGTATTATTCATGTTTCGAAGATTGGGAAACTGATTATTTTGATCAGTAAAATGCTTTGGAATCGAATCAAAAAGGAGACAGTCTTCTCCAGGTACCCGAAGTTTCAAATACTCGCACACCTTTACTTCCGCGCCAAGTCCCGCAGCCGGGCACTCCGCCGCTGACGTCACGCTTTTTCACAGTGCATGCGCAGGCGCCCCTACGGAGATTTTTCCCATCACGACGAACACATCTGGCCGGTTTAAACCCCCTGTACTTACGCACAAGGAAGGGTCCTTAGCTCAAGTAAGGCAGACAAAAAACGGGGCCATGGATGGGCACAAATTCGCTTTGTCATTTACATCTTTCCGCCTTAATTAAACAGCTTAATTAGCTTCACTGCTTGCGTGTTCGCTTGTTCTACTACGACTACGTACACGCCGACGGCTACCCCTCACCACTGCTCGCTCTATAAACGCTTCGTGCCGTGAAACGCTTGCGAAGGAGAATCTGTTATTTTTCTGTGAAACAGTAGTCCTGTAACCAGCCAAAGAAATCTTCCTGTCTGCGTCAGCAGAAAACTCACAGGCTACTACTGGCTACACAAAGAAACATCCCAGGCTACTACTGGCTACTGGCTACACCCAGGCTACACAAACTACTGGCACCGCCAGGGATCGGACCTGGGCCCGAAGAGAAGCGGAGCCAGAGCCCGTCGTCTTGCGGACTAAGCTACGCACACACGTGGAGACGGGGAGACATACGATGGTTTGGATTCAGTGCCTAGGGGAGGGAGAGGGCGCTCTTTGGAGGCACCACATGAAACAAAAGTGAGTGGGAGGCAGTGAGAGAGATGACGCCATAGCCTCGCGACACACTTCCCTCCTCACCATTCGAAGGACGCTGCTCTCCGTTTTCTTTCCGCCGACGCTGCTGCGTTCGGGATGCCGCCCAGGCGAGCCCCAGGTAACGGCTAGCAGACTCCCCGGTAACTGACGCCGCATGGGTAATCATTGTGGGTGTTGTCTACAGCTTCGCAGTCCAACCCACTTCAAAGCGTGAATAGGGGCAATTTTAAATTTTTTTCTTTACAAGATAGTGTGTAAATGAAGTCCAGGCAGGAGTGGAAAAGGCAACAATGAACAAAAATGGTAGACATCACTCAAAGTTACACCAAGGAATAGTTACAACGGGTAAAAAAAGGGGGTGGGGGGTGAAAATCCGGAGAAAAAAGGAAAAAAGGGAGGGGGGTCATAACGCTGAAAGAAAGCAATGCAACCAGATAATAGCAGAAGGAAGGGGATAATTTGAAATTCATTGTTACGTCAGTAAATATTCATGTACATCAAGGCATCGTCGACAGAAGAGCGGCAAATGGTAACATGTTCCACTCGGAGATCGGACGCAGAAAAAAAAACGAAAATTTGAAAAGATAGTTTTTGCGAGTTACATGCAAGCGAATGTGAATGACGACCACGCCATTTTGACATACGGCTAACGTAAGGGCTAGAATCTAGTAGAAGTTTTCGGATCGCTAATTGAAAAAAAATTCAGGTGGAGTGGTTTGCATCTCGATTCTAATGTTCGAATACCATTTCTTTCCATCACAGCAGATACGGGGTCTGTTCGCTCGTACATACCGTAAACAAAGCGGAAGGCTCTTCTTTGGATTCTTTCAGGATGGTCGCTTTTATCTCAAGGACGTTGAAGTTCGACCCCGCGGCAATACGTATACAGCTAATCAATCAAAAATGAGAGACGAAATGGGTTAAAAAAACTGTGGTTGATGTCTCTTTCATAGAAATCGGTAAAACACGAAAGTTAAATGTGCAGCGAAATCTGCAGATGAGCATGATTTGCGGGTCGGCCGGTGTCTTGTGGGTGTGCTTGGCGAGCGACGTCCTGCTTGCGGGTCGCTTCTGCAAAGGTTTACTGGCGTCATTTCCGTGACAGATATGACGTGAGTGAAATCTTGGTGTATACCGCCATAAAACACCTTCGCGTTAAAATATAAAACCCAAAAACGAAAAACCCTAAGTATAACGTACTAAACATTGCTTCCCCGCAAGAAGCCCCCTGTGTGCAGGGGTGAATCCTTTGCAAGCCGCCTGCTTCGTTGTAGTGGTGTTACTTCCGTGAAGGATATAGTTAAAATTACGTGGATGGACGAAGTCGGTCGATGTTGAAGATGGCTTGCAGATCGAAGGCACATAGCTGACGACGGTATACTTCACAAACTCTACACTTTATTACAATATTTTCAGCTTGGTTACAAGAGACATCAAAGTACCATTGTTCGAGGAGAGCTAGAGACGAGCCCGCATCAAGCTGGGCTCCCTCTTCCTTCCCTACAACAAACCCCTCTGGCCATTTATACTACACACAGCCGCCACAGGCGGAGCTCATATTTAAGCAACTGGCCCACCTCTTGTTCCAAACTCCTTTCCCATTCTCACGCAAACTAGCCGTCAATACTCGGAAACGATACGCACCACAAGCCGCGAAACGAAAAACAAAATACCCAAGTCTGACGCGTTGTTACACCGACTTCGGAAGTGGCCTCAAAAGGCCCGACAAGGCCTACACTCTCCGAACACCATCGCCGCTTGTTTACTAAAGGTGCCGCTGCCGCACCATGCCCGTTTCCGGTGCCAATGGTTCTGAGAATTTATGTCCAGTTGACGCTCCGTTTCCAGTCATCCCCGAGTTGCCCATTGAAAAAAAAACAGAACTTCTTACTGTTTCACAGAAAGCCGTCGCCGCAACTGCCGGCGCTTTGACATTCCGCGTCTTCGTGACGAGTCCACCCAGCAACTTATGACCCGGCCACTGCGCAGCCGCTACCGGTCCGGAGCCGCAGCCTGGACGCTCAACGCGTCCGGAGCGAGACCACATGGTCCCCGCCCCTCACATACATTCCGAGAATGAGGGCCAACCGATTTCTAGTTGCTGCCGATGCGCTAAGCGGCTTCCGCCGTCCCGAAAAAAGATTAGAAAATGCACTCGAAGCAAGTGCTTCCATCTGTGGCCCGTCGCGCCCCTAAGCGCCTGTAGGCCAGCTAGTTGACACAGTCCGAGCCTCTACGAAAATGAAAAAAACAAAACAGTGCAAGCCAGTCTTAGCATTTAGGCGATGCAGCCCCCGAACTTAACATCTGCCGACCAAGAATGTTGTATGTACACTAGTTGTACCTACAACATAAACTTCCTCAGAGGAACCTATAGTAAACCACAAATTCGGAAACTATGAAAAAACTCAAAACAAAGCACAAACCACTGTAGCTAACATACGCTTCATGCATCCCTTTAAAGATTACAGTACCCTTAGACGATACAGCACAACGAATGCAAACTTCAAACTGTCGCAAAGGACACACACTACAAAGTATACTCCTCACTAGCCTCCAAAACGGCAAAAGCATTCAGCACCTCGAAACACAAGAGTGATTTCGCTTTATGCCCAGCACACACATGCGAACACAGAAAAAACTCCCAAGCATTTCCCCGAGGGTGAACATGGTTAAGTGCGAATGCACGGGGTGATGCTATGAGGGGGAGTAAAGTTAAAATCCGTTGGCATTCGCCCGTGAGCGCACGCGAGCCGACCCACGGAGGTCTGGCAGTTTATCCCTGCATATAGAGGGGGGTACGCTGCGCCGAGCGCGCCGAGCCAGGTGGCTGAGAGAGGAGGCGAGCGCAAGGGGAGAGGGACAGCGGCGCACGGCAGCTGCAGCCGAGCGAGGGCGAGAGGAGAGAGTGTGACGTCACGGTGGAGAGAGAGGCGCGCGGCAGCTGCTGGGGAGAGGAGGCGCGCTGTGACGTCATACCATGACGTCACGGCGCGAGGAGCGGTGCGGGGAGCGGCGCGCACCCGCGCAGCCACGGCGAGGAGGCGGAGCGAGCGCGGTCACGTGGTGAAGTGACGTCACCGCGCCGTTGCTACCGACGCTCCTCTCCGCTCCACGCCGTTGCTAGGGAGAGGAGGACTGCGGACGCCGCCGCCGCCGCCGCCGCCGCCGGCAGTGGAAGTTTGGGGTCGCTTATAAAGTGCATTCGCACTTAAAAAACAAACGAAGCAATAATAAAACCCCAATGCCGATAAAAACGCATGCAAAATCATTCTCTCACTTTAAAGAGAGAAACAGACACACCACAAACCCCAAATGCACCAAAATTCGGCCAGTTCTGTAGCAGTTACAAAACGTAAAAAAAAGTTCATCGTCTCTTGGCGTTCTCGTGCACGACTCTCAGAATGCACAACAGGAACTCATAAGTGTTCAACCAGGCTGGGAGTTCACTTCGGTGCATTGCGAGAGTTCAAACTGTACGGCGTTCAGGCCACCAAACACCCACAGGGTGGGACCCCACTTCTAAATTCCATGGCCCACCATGACCACACGCCAGCACAACAATGGGAGTCACTTGATCCTTTCACCGCAAGCAAGCGATCTAACGCACCGCACGCGCTCACAACTGTTTATCGAAAGCTATAACCAAACAGGACCCTACAGATCCTACGTGCGCAACAAGAGCTGAACCACCCGATATCCAAATGCGCATAACGCAAACTTGCACCAACGTCCTCCACTTAGTACATTAACCTAAGCTCAGTGACGCTCAACCGCGGATATAATGCGAAGAAAAGACTCCAAAAACCACCGAAATGTAAGATGAACGCTCGACACAAAAATTCAAGTAACTAGAAAATTACGATCCGACCCTACGCTAACCCTCCAACAGAGACAAGAAAAACCTCTTTACAGCCGAGTGTGCGCAAAGCATCGCTGACTCCAGGGTTTCTTACCCCAAGTTTTAGTTAGCATGCACGCTTTTTCTATGGCGGAACACCACGACCGTCCCACGGAACCTCATCCCATGACATGCCCATCCAGCTGAACAATCCATGGTGATGCTCGCAGTGTCCTTTGCTCCAAGGAGAAAACGAACAGCCCACTCTGCGGAAACGAGTACGTCGTTGCCGCACCTGCGACTCTACACCTTGCCCCGACTTACGCTTTCTCTGCTTTGCCACTGCTGACCTACGGGCAATTGTGGCACTGCGAGTAGGCTTTCTGCTTTTTCGCAACCCCTCGTGGCAATCAGCCGGCCAGTCTCACTGCATGCACCATGCATCGACTCCGCCTGGTTGGCACTGACCTTACTCTTTAAGGCTTTCCTACCCCTTGGCGCTTTGCCTTGGTGTGAGTTGAGGCTCAGTTCCATTCCACTAGGAACCCGTGCATCGTCTCCCACACACTCACTGGGCGCCAATTCTGTCTGCAGTCTTTCTCCTACCGCTTTTTCGCGGTCAGCCCTTTGCTCTATGCCTGCACACGGAGTAGTGCTATGCACAAACCACGGCTGTTCTGAGTCACCAACTGACAGCTGTTCAGTATTCGCGCCCACTGGAGTGGCGATAGATGTTAAGGCCGCTATCGTTCGAGAAGTTACGACCTCTTCCGTCACAACGGGGACGCTAAGTAGTTGCTGGACCACTGGACCGGCTGTCTCCTCAACTGAAAACAGCTCATTGCTCTCCACAACAACGGGAGCGCTACATGGATCCTCTACGGCCGGAGCCGCGTAACCTGCCTTCTCCGGCTCGTTAAGCTCGCAAGCTTCTCCGCGTGTCGCTCCGGCCTCACACTCCTTAGTCAGAGGTGCTCTAAACGCCAACGATGGAGCGAAAATGGTCAATACCCGCGTAGGCTCTGGGCTATCCTCTGTGAGCTGACCATTCTGACGAAACTTCGCTTTTTCAAAAGTGATTTCGGCCCTTCCGACCGTCAGTTGAGCACTCAGCTCATCGCCTGACCAATCGGAAAGACCGCCAATGCCCCGACTACGCGCTAGCCTTGCCTTTTCTAGCGCATTCTGGGCATTCTGAAGAGCCAGCTTAGCTCGAAGCTCTTCAATCTCCCACACAATTGCCATACGGCTCTGGTCGGAACCCCGACCTTTCGCTAGCGTAGTGGCCATGGTGAACCCAGAGAAAACAAATCAGGGCCCACCTGTGGTCACGCCGCTGTCCGGCCTGACGCCACGTCGTAGACGTTTCTTCCTCTGGTAGAAAGCCAGATTCTCCTGCCAGCGGTCCTAGTCCTCGCCTTGCCGATGAGTCTCGTTCACTCCAGGCTCGAACTTCCGCCGTCGCTCGATCCGGGTGCTGCCTCACAGAGTGCAGCCCTATCCCGTCCTAGCGTCGTCCTCGTCGCTGCAGCCTGGAGCTTCTGCTGCCTCGGAGTCTCTCACGGAGATGTCAGGGCGGTTCTTGCCACTGCAGCTCGGAGCTTCTGCTCCCTGGGGCCTCTCACTGGGGGGTCACCCCAGCCGTGGAGTAGCTTCCCGTCATCCGCCAGAAGCCTCTAGGTCCATCCTGGTCACGGCACCAGTTCAAATTATCGATGGGGATGGATCGATCATGAATGATGTTGATGAAGATATTGAAGATGGTTCGCTGATCGAAGGCACATAGCTGACGATGGTCTACTCCACAAAATGTACACTTTATTACAATATTTACCGCTAGGTTACAACAGACATCGCAGTACCATTGCTCGAGGAGAGCTCGAGACGAGCCCGCATCAAGCGGGGCTCTCTCTTCTCTTCCTACCACAAATCCCTCGGTTTTATTAAAAAAAACCACGCCTCTTAGGAAGGCGCAACTGTGTGAGGCATGCGCTGTGTGCCTAAACTTTATCACGACAGCGCGACACGCGCAGTGCTCTTGGTTGTTATCACGCTCTTGCCTATATAACGACATGCCAATAAACCCACCACTCATTCTTGTTCCTGCCATCATGTAGTTGTCTCGATCCTTTACGAGCCGCAAGTCGCTTACAATACATGGTGTCAGAAGTGGGATCGGGGCAACGACCACGATGGAATTACTGAAGGCTCCGCCACCCTTGCAACTGACCGGGAACCTCTCCGAGCAATGGGAACGCTTCAAACAGAAGTTTGACCTGTTTCTCGTGGCGACCACAACGAAAGAGCAACCTCGGAGTGTAAGCGGCAAAAGCGGCGCTTCTCCTGAGCGTGGCGGGTGACGACGCCTTGGACGTTTCAACACCTTCACGTTTTGAAGCACAGGAATGCAAGGGAAGACTACGCAACCGTTGTTAGCAAGTTCGAGTCCTACTGTTCCGAGGTGAGCAACGAAGTGCATGAACGATATGTGTTCCGCTCGAGGAAGCAAGCAGACGGAGAACCGTTTGAAAAATTTGTTTGAGACCTCAAGAAGCAAGCTGGGTAGTGCAATTTTGGAGACCAGCGTGATTCTATGATACGGGACCAAATAGTGTTCGGCACGAATAACTCGATGTTGCCCGAAAAAATGCTTCGGGAACAGCAATTAACGTTAGGGAAGACAGAAGAATTTTGCAAGGTAGTCGAATCTGTGACGCAAAGAAACGAGGTCTGGGGCGCTACGCACAGCAATATTGATACTATTACAGGGCCCGCATATGTACCAAAAGGCGAAAATGCCCGGGATAGCAACACTCTGTACCGCTGCCAAAAAAGTGCGACCGGCGCCACAGACCGCGGCAGTGCCCGGCATACGGAAAGAAATGCAACGTGTGCCACTTGCTTCACCATTGTGCAGTGTGCTGTCCAGGAACATCTAAAATTGCCGATGTCAGCAAAGACGACTTTGATGATAACTTCGCCATCCTTGAGGTCGGCGCTCGGAAGGGAGGAAGCAAAGACTGGATTGTTGAAGCTGAGGTTGCGGGCAAAAAGGTGTCTCTCAAAGTAGACACCGGGTCACAGGCCAGCCCTCTCCCATTTTCAGTGTACAGGAAAGTGCGTGCTGCCGAGCAACTGACGGCTACCAGCTCGGTGCTACGGGCCTACAACGGAGGCGTCATAGCGCACTTCGGAGCAACGTCGCAGAAAGTGACCATCGGCAATGCTTCCACCACAGTCCGGTTCTTTGTCGTCAAAAATGGTCGTCAAGCCATACTCGGACTGGATGCGAGTGAAGCCCTGGGCCTTTTTCAGCGCACAGTGGCCAGTATAGGTCCTTAAGAGTATGTGCCGGTTAAAAATTTCAAGCACCTCTTTCAGGGTTTAGGATGCCTGAAGCAACCGTACAGCATTGTCTTGCAAACAACAGCTGTTCCTGTGGTGCAACCAGCACGGCGTGTCCCCCTGTCCCTGCGGGAGCCTCTTCAGGACGAGCTGCAAAGACTGGAGCGCGAGAATATCATCGTCAAAGAAAACGAGCCTACAGACTGGGTAAGCCCCTTGGTCACTGTCAAGAAAAAGGACGGCAGAATTCCGATTTGCATGGACCCGAGAAAAATTAACGAGCACATCAAAAGAGAGCACTACCAGCTTCCGAGACGTGAGGACATGGAAGGGGAATTGGCGGGGGCCACTGTGTTTAGTTGCTTGGACGCGCATTCAGGCTTTCACCAGATTGCACTTGACGAACAGACATCCAAAATATGCACTTTTGCTACTCCATTTGGCAGGTACCGTTACCTCCGATTGCCATTCGGCATCGCCTCAGCGCACGAAGTTTTCCAAAGAGCGATGAGTCAAGTATTTGAGGGCATTCCCGGTGTTCATGTGTACATCAATGACGTGTTGGTGTGGGGAGTAAACAAAGAAGAACATGATCAGAGACTGTTGGCAACCTTGAAGGCGGCCGAAAAGGCAGGCTTAAAGTTTAGGGTTACGGAAATACAGTTCCTTGGCGATATAATAGGGCGTGAAGGCATATCGCCAGACCCAAAGCTTGTAAAAAGCGTGCTTGAAACGCCGGAGTCCAAAAACAAATGCGGCGTTCAGCGCATGCTCGGTGTGCTCAATTACTTTGCCAAGTACGTGCCACGCTTGTCTGAGCGGACTGCGCTTTTGCGTGCGCTTATAAACAGCGCGCGGTGTTATAATGGACTGACAACCACCGCAAAGAGTGGAAAACCATTTTGCAGATTCTAAGCGCGACGCCCGTGCTTGCTATTTTTGATCCCCGGAAGCAGTCCAATATAACGTGGATGCATCAAAAGACTGCGTGGGCGCAGCCCTGTTGCAGTATCACCATGGTAGCGAGTGGCGACCGCGCGCTAACACAAACTGAACAGCGTTACGCGCAGATTGAAAAAGAGGCCCTCAGCATTTCTTTCGGCTGCGAGAAGTTTCACCAGTTCGTGTACGGTCACAAAATCATCATTGAAACTGACCATAAACCCCTCCTGTCCATTGCTGCGAAAGGGATTTGTGAGATGCCACCCCGCCTTCAGAGGTTCTTCTTGAGGCTTTTGAAATACGATTTCCTATTGCAGTACGTACCAGGAAAACACCTCATCCTGGCTGACATGCTGTCTAGGACGTCACCGGCTACGCTGGACGACAGCGCTGGTGCCGCAGATGACGTGGAGGTGCACGCTGTGCAAATCCTGACTACTTGGTCACGGATGCTACGCGGCAGAAGCTGGTGCACGAAACTGCTCGTGACTGCTACCTGAGCACGGTAATATCCAACCTGTCAAATTGTGAAAGCCTGCAGGGGGAGCTGAAGCCATTTTCCTCGGAGCTTTCCATCGTGAACGGAATACTGCTAAAGGGAACAAAAGTGGTCATACCAAAAAGCATGCGACGTGAAATCCTAGGACGAATTCATGCCGGGCACCTAGGATTGCAAAAATGCAAAGAGAGAGCACGGCGTCTGGTTTTTTGGCCTGGGCTCAGCAACGACATCTCCCTGATGGTTCAGAGTCGCTCTACGTGTCGGAAGTTTTCATACAAGCAACCGAAAGAGCCATTAATGATGCGCCCAGTCCCATTGTGCGCATGGTTCCGTGTTGGTGTGGACATTTTTTTGTTTGGGGGCAGTTCGTACATCGTAGCGTATGACGCGCATTAAACTTCCCTGAAGTCCAGCAACTACGAGACACCACTGCAAACACATCGATTGCGGCACTCAGCGCCATGTTCGCCAGGTACGGCGTGCCTGTCGAGGTGTACACAGACAACGGGTCGCAGTTTTCAAGCTACGAATTTGCAGAATTCGCAAGAAAATATGACTTCAGTCATGTTACGTCAAGTCCGCACTACCCACAGTCTAATGGTCTGGCAGAGAAAGGTGTACAGATAGTGAAGCGCCTCCTGAAGAAAAGTGAAGACTCGGGCGAACACTTTTGGCTAGGCCTCCTTGCCTACCGTTCTACGCCGCTTGAGGACGGCAGATCCCCCGGAAAACTTCTTCAAGGTAGACGTCTCAGATCTGATGTACCAGACTTCGGCGACGTGTAGTCTACGGCGGTCAAGAAGCATCGCCAGACCAGCAGCGGGACACCTTTATCGCCCTTAGGTAAAGGGTCGGTCGTAAGGCTTAGGAACGCAACATGGTCACCGAAAGGAACTGTGACTAGAACTTCTCCGAGGTCTTACGAGGTGGAAACGGAAGATGGTCGTGTGTTTCGACGTAACAGACGGCACCTCCTTGCGACTCGCGAACAGTGTGCAGCAGGCGCAAGTGACGATGACGACTACGGTTCACCCGACAGAACGTCTGTCGATTCTAGTGCACCTTCATTGAGCAGCGCCAGTGGTGTTACAGTGCCTGCACCGTCGCAGCAACAGCCGTCGTCCGCCGATGGCGCGGACCCTTTACGGGCCCCTCAAGCAGTGCTGGCAACCCCTCCAAGACCAACGCAGGTGCCAAGGAGGTCGGGGCGAGCAGTCAAGCCACCAAACCGGCTTCGTTACGATGAGGACTTCAATCAACTAACGTGAACTGTTGTGCTTCTGTATTCCCTCCAGAGGATGTATCGGGCATGCGCTGTGTGCCTAAACTTTATCACGACAGCGTAACACGCGCAGTGCTTTTGGTTGTTATCACGCTCTTGCCTATATAACGACATGCCAATAAACCCTCCACTCATTCTTGTTCCTGCCATCATGTAGTTGTCTCGATCCTTTACGAGCCGCAAGTCGCTTACAATACAGCAAACAAAGAGACAGAGAAGGACACATAATGAAAATATCTGGCCATTCTTACTACACACAGCAGCCACAGGCGGAGCTCATATTTAAGCAACTGGCCCACCTCTTGTTCCAAACTCCTTTCCCATTCTCACGCAAACTAGATGTCAATACTCGGAAACTATTCGCACCACAAGCCGCGAAACGAAAAACAAAATACCCAAGTCTGACGCGTTGTTACACCGACTTCGGAAGTGGCCTCAAAAGGCCCGACAAGGCATACACTCTCCGAACCCCACAAGCCAACAAACGCCTGCGGCGTGTCGCCGCTTGTTTACCAAAGGTGCCGCTGCCGCACCATGCCCATTTCCGGGGCCAACGGTTCTGAGAATTTATGTCCAGTGGACGCCCGTTTCCAGTCATCCCCGAGTTGCCCATTGCAAAAAAAAAAAAAAAAAAAAAACCGAGCGTCTTACTGTTTCACAGAAAGCCGTCGCCGCCACTGCCGGCGCTTTGACATTCCGCGTCTTCGTGACGAGTCCACCAAGGCGATTTATGACCCGGCCTTTCCAAAGCCTCTACCGGTCCCGAGACGCCGCCTGGACCCTCATCGCGCCCCCTGCGAGACCACACGGCCCCCGCCCCTCACATACTTCCGAAAATGGAAGCCACCGATTCATATAATCCGTTTCATACATCAAGTGCAACGCTGTGAAGGCTACACAAGTAGTCCGCAAAGTAACAAGGTGTATCGCTCCGCGTGGTTTTGTAGCCATGTGGTCTAACGCGTCGCTCTGGAGAAAAGACGCTGAGTTTTGAAGTACGTGGGTTCGAAACCGCGTTCCGACGTTTCTTTTTATTTTTTATCACATGTTGTGCGAGTTCAATTCTGAATCTTATTTTGTTCCCAGTAACTTAAACATTACGCACATGCGCAAATGAACTGCACGTATGGGTTCATTGGATGCATACCATGCTCATTTTTTTGCGTGCCGAAACAAGCTCCGACCGATGTTTGACCAGTAATGATGATTTTGTCGCGATGCTGCAGCATTGTCAGTTTACCTCGTTGATTCTAGCGGGAACTTTGTGTAAGAAAAACACGTTAATTGATTGATTAGTTAGAACAGCTGTTCCAACCAGGGTGAATTACCAACAGGTGCTCACTTTCAACTTTCGTTTTCGCCGTTGCCTTGATGGTCCACTTCTTTTTGGGCCTCGCTTAAAATGCTCAGCATGTTATTGATCATACCGGGCCGCCAGCAGAGCAACGAGTTCACTTTTTAACGAAACAGTTTGGAACCGACTTTGGCACTGCACTGTGGAGTAGCCCGAAGCACTTGGTGCGAATAACGTATCATTTGGTATTCATGGGAAAGGCCAGAAAGCAGATTTCTGTACCTTAGAATACTTATTTCTGGCACAGAAACGCATAATACCTATTTTAAATTTGTTATTCGCCCCTTTCCAGTCCGAATATATGCAACATTTTTGTGAATTCTTGTGTGTGATTTATTTATTTCTTCACTGCAATGTTTCACCCCAGAAACAAGAAACCCCAGATACAAAAGAGAGTTCTTTAAGCTAGGCTCTTATTCGCAAGAGAATCATGGCTAGGTCAATTGTTTTTACATACGGAACCGTGATATGGCCTGTTTTTGTGTTAAGTAAATTCTGTGACAAAAAACAGTACTCGCTCATGAGTTGGAGATTAGTTGCCATACATAAATGCATACAGGGGCAATACGGATTGTGTTTCATACACAAATATTGTAAGAGGAGGCTGACTTTCGCGGTTTAAGAAACAAACTTTATTTATAGGAGAGCACGTCTGGTCGATTTCCTGGTGGGTTCCGTCTTCGTCGTTTCGTTCCTTTCTTCCACCCAGTTTTTGCAGAAGTTATATGACTGTTGCGGCTGCATACACTTCACGACCGAACAGGACAGCACTACAATGTACTGTCTTTCATAGCACGGGTCACTTGGTCACTTTAAACCCCACAAACAAAACCACAGGACAAGACACCCACCGCAGTTTGCTTTGTCGCGGTAACAAAGCCTTCTCGGGGAAACGGTTCAGCACGAAGCAGCGCGAGCAGGCTGGATAGAAAGGTGTCCACGCTCCAGCTATGCCACTTGACCCTTGTGAACAAAGCCGCCACTGACAGGTTACACATTCCTGGGAAGTTCATCAACAATTCCCCCCTGCCCTGTCTTCGGAATTCCTTGATCGCCCGCAGGTACCTGCGGCGCCAGACAATGATGCCAAGATTCCGTATTCTCTTATCATAGGTGAAGCCCATATCCTTCATTAACCTCCACAAGGTGGGTTTCGTGAAGTTCGGCAAGTCGTCGTCTTCGTTGACAGCCTTTCGCACACTGTCCAGTGTCGGGACCTCCCTCTTGGCGTACATGCTCTGCACTTTCAGACGGATGGCATAGACTGTGAAGCTGTCATGCTTTTCGGTTCGCGTGCTTGATATCGTCACGTCGCGAGGTCTTTTTGGAGACACCAACTTCCCACGCAGACACTCCGCCTTCAATTTCGCCACGGTACGAAGAGATGCTCCGGTGTCCTCGCTCACAACACTCAGTACTTCCTGAACAAATTTCGTCGGGAAACGCACCCTGGTACGGGCGTACACATTTGCAATTACTTGATTGGCGTTCTTTGGCAACTTTTATGTGCACACCCTCGAAAAAATGCGCACAGGAGCTCGAAGCCCGAGAGCTGGACGCCATTTCTTCAACGCTGCCTCAAAGAGTAAACAAAAAATGGCGTTCAAGGTTGCGCAGAGAGCGAGAACCTGATACGAAAGCGACAAACATAAAATACAACCTCGCATATTTCGATCGTTTGTCCGGAAACACGGATGTTTTGTGTCAAGCTGATGATAAATATTTATGCTTTAAGGTTGCCGGCGAAGCATTTATTGTTTCTGGCTCACCGCAAGCAACCCACTACTTTTGGTCGCGGAAGCACACAGCGCAAACAAGAGCTCTAGCTTTGACAGCGTAGCACTTGATGTATGAAACGGAGTATAGTTGCCGCCGAAGCGCTAAGCGGTATCCGCCGCCCCGAAAGAAAGACAACAAAATGCACTCGAAGAAAGTGCTTCCATCTTTGGCGCGTCGCGCCCCTCAGCGCCTGTAGGCCGGCTAGTTGACACAGTCCGAGCCTCTACAAAAATGAAAGAAAAGAAAACAGTGCAAGCCAGTCTTAGCAATTAGGCGATGCAGCCCCCGAACTTAACAGATATGATATTAGTGAAATCGTTGTATATACGGAAATAAAACAAGTTCGTGTTCACATTGGCGGAAATGGGAATCGTTAGAATGGGAAGCTTCCATCGTGACATACCTGGGTTGAAAGTAACTGGAGTGTGGCGTATGTTTAGAGCGTTATTGTGCTCGGCTTATTTGTTGCTCATTCAGGTCGGTAACGACGCAGAGGCCAGTGCGTCAAGAAATACCAGACGTGAGTAGAATCGTTCAACGTTTCAATCTGTCTGACGAAGAGGATATCAACTCCAAACTCAAAAAACGTGATAGACGCAGTATTTTAGGCCTCCGCAGGCTCCCCTTCCCCCCTTCCCTTATGAGTCACCTTTCCTGGCCACGCGGGTGCGATAAGCGGACGCCAGCATTCGTTGTCGGGCGTAAGGTAAAACCCAGGGGCGCACGAGGCCAGAAAGCACCAGCAGCGTCCCCCTCTTAACCTGGCAGTACAGCAAAGGAAAGCTTCGCTTTAAAAGCATAACAGAACCACGTGTTGAAGTAAACGTGCTGCATTCTAGTATTGCTCCGAGTCAAAATGCTACGTGAGTTTCCCCTTCCTCTCTTCTCTTCCGCAGGGTGGCCGCGTATTGCCAGAAACTGGATGAAGGGGCGGCGCAATCTGAGAAAAAGTGGCATCGCAAGGAGATGATCGTCTCGGTCGTAGTCGGTACGTTGTCTTAGGGCAGCGCAGTGTTGCAATGGCGTGTCAGTACGTGGCCATCTTACTAGGTTCTGCTGGAAGCCTTCTTTGATGATTATGGATGGAATCACGGACGACAAAAAGAAGCGGGCCCTGCTAGTGACGGCACTGTTCACCCACACCGTGGACGTACTCAGGGATTGGTCCAGAATTTCGATATTTTGAAATCTTCGGAGGGGATACAAATTCCTGGAAGGGGTTCCCGTGGTTTTGAAAACATTTTTGGTGGGTGTCGAAATCCTTCTCGGGGGGGGGGGGGTTGTTGGGGGGGGTGTATAGATCCCTGAACGTACTGAGCGGACGTTGTGCTTCGGACGAGGTGAATTAGCTTTCGTACCTCCAAGTGGTAGCCTTGCTAAAGAAGCACTTTTCACCGAAACTGAACGAGATAGAACAGTCTTAGAAGTTCTTCACCCACAACTATATGCCCGGCGAGACGGCCGGGAGCACCTCAACTCCCGTGTTCCGTCCGTCGTGCCGGCAACGTAAACCCCCAGGCCGTTACTCACCGCAGGGGGAGCGAGAATTTATTTGTGACGTCACGCCATCCGAAGCCGCCGTTATCACACCTGCTCCTTCACCTCCCCTCCTCTTTAAGCCCTCTCGCACAACACCACATTAACCCGAGCTCTCGCAATAAACGCTTTGTCCTGGCCCAGCCACGCCCCGGCGTCTTTGTTTCACAAGCTGCTGTCATCCGACTGGCAGAGTAAGCCGTCAGGAAGCATGGTTTTCTGACCGCCGTCTCATGGGACGAACACACAGGACATTCCCGCGCAGTGAATTCGTCTTAAAGGGGCCCTGAAAGGCATTTTGAGCACACTAAATGAACTAGCGCAACTGTTAGATTGGGTCGTCAACGTCCTCTGTGCCAAATATTACTCTTTTACGCGCAGCGGAAAGCTCACACTTTTGTTGCAAAGTTTGTCGTTTTTTTCTCACCGTTCCCTTCGTGTTTTTGGACGCCGCCACCTTCACATGTCTACATCATCGATTCCCAGATGTTCGTCATGAGCTAGACATCCTGTTATTGGGCGGCTTTTTCACGCACTTCCGGCAAAGAGATAAGTCGTCTGCTCAGCGTCGGCTCGCCGGCTGATCTGCCAGCGGAGTGCCGGAGTGCTTGGGCTTTTTACAACAAACGAAATAAGTGTAAAACAAACGCTTAACCGTTTGTATTGAATGCAACACGGCCATAACACGACATGGATATTCTGTTACCTGAGTACGTTCCATAAAGAAAGCGTTGAAGCCCCGTGGCACTTCTTTCGTGCAATCGCAGAGAACGCCCTCAGCCGAATGCCCGGGTTTGACACATACATTTTATTCAACTTCAAAATAATCCAGAGATGCGTTTCTAACAAACCCAACGTCACAACATCCGTTGAAAGTCTGAACCACGATTGACAGAGGATGGGTTGCCTCCTGGCCGTCGTAAATTCGGTACTCACCTCGCGTGCGGTTTGCGGGGACGAACAGCAAGTCACTTAACTCTGGCGCACAAGCCGATGGCTTTTAGCCACGCACACTTCACATACCCCATGCGAGGTTGAGTCGTACGTCGCTCGAGAAAGATAATCCAGACCATGGGAAGCACTATCCACCCGCAGAAGCACAACGTCGCATTTCATCGCGAAACAAAGGCGTCCACAACACACACACCATCGCCTCTTGTAATGCCAAACGCATCTCGCACTTCCCAATAGGAGTGAGTGGTACGCCTGTAGTGCCCACATGTCGCGAAGTGTGGCCCCAAGCTGAACCGGCATCACGCAACCGTAACTGACTTCTGGAGCGGTTTGTGCCTTGTTGCCAAGGCAACCAATGTTTGAGATTGTCAAAGAAATGGCGCTCGCTCCAGCGCTAGAAAGCTCAGAGCCGCGACGGAGCATGTTTTGCCAACGTTGCCGCTCTCCACCACGCGTCGCCCCAAGCTGAACTGGTCACATGATTGAAGTGTTTTGTGCACGGGTTCTGTATCGGTTTAATATGACTTTTTCACATGCCGCCGGCAGGAATTACCACCGCCGCAAAATAAGAGCCGGCACCGGCGGGGCCACATCTGATACGGCGCTTTTTGGATAAACAGTGCGCGGTGCATCAAGGGAACGAGCGCACGACCCTCCCCGTGCGTCTGCGAGTTCGCCGCCGATAAAAAGCCATGTGCCGCCAGCAACGTACACCGCGAAAGGGCAAGGCCAGGCCGCCGCATACATGCGGCCAGATTTTGCGTTCGCTTTTCCAGCCTTGAGCGGAGTGCGGGATTCATGGTCTTAACAAAGCTTGCCCGTAGCAGACGACAGTCTGAGCAGCACAATAGCGGAAGTACGTCACCGCTGCGGAGCGCAGCATCATGGGAGGCAAGGCTCGCGCGCCGTCAACAGCTGAGAGTAAGTCGAAAGGAGGAGGAAACGCGGAGCGACGATAATGCGCGGTTTTTGATTTACGATTTCTCAGCTAATACTCATCGCTTTAACATAATTCTTGCGGGAGGAGATTGCAAATACATTGCTTTATTTCGGTACATGTACATCCATGCATCGGCGGAAGGTATTTCAGGACCGCTTTAAATGGATGACAGTAAAGTCGTCTCTCTCCCCCTCTCTCTCTGAAGCGTACGTGAACGAGGAAAACATGCGGGGTAACAGTTTGCCGGCGTCTTCAATCCCTGTTGACAGGAGGGAATCTTCATCAGTTAAAGCATGGTTTTAGGCAGCATCGCTACAAAATTGCACGGCAAGCACAAGCGATATCTTCGCGAAGCCGGTAGATAGTAGACACTTCACAACTGTTGAACCGAGCTGGAGCAAGTTTCTTTGGAAGTTGTGACCGACTAACGGCGGAAGTGTCATGACACAACAGATTCCTGCTGTGCTCAAACGTTCATTGGTGGACAACTGAGCCCCAGCAGAGTTAAAATATAGCCGAAGCAAAATCACGAAAGGAGCTTTGGGCGCCGTAAATGGTACAATGAAAATAGTGCGCCCGCTGCTTGCTGTGCCCAACGCCAGGCTTGTACCATGGATTTTCAGACAATAACGGTATGAAACTCTCTTGCCAACATCGGTCCTATTTACTCAATATTCTTTAACAACATTGATTATATAAGCAAGAAAACATAGCACAGAATGAAGAGGCATATATAATTTCTAGTAATGTATCTTTGCACGCTTTCGCAATAAGAGTACTTCATTTAAAGCTTGTTATTTTTAGTTTCGGTTTTCCTTTGCTGAGGTCACATTCGATGCATTAGTCCCGAACGGTCATGCGGGCAATCCTCGTACTTTTTCAGATTAAAAATCGCATACACCAGAACATCTAACATTAATTTTGGCTGCTCAAATAGCACTTTTTTTTCTGCATTCCCCGCTTGCCCACAGTTGGCGGCAGAAGTGCCGCTAGAGGCGCCAATTCCCTTAGATCAAAATTTGCAAGCGAAGTAACATAATAAAAAAAGGACTTTGAAATAAAACTTTCCCCATGCTTTTGTTGTATAGGGGCGTTTTTTTACTTGCCATTTTCAGTTTCGGTTCAATTTTAGTGGGGGCATGTTCGATGCGGTTATCGAGGATTCTGTGCGGGCAGTCCTCGTACTGTTTTCAGATTAAAAATCGCATTCACCATAGCCCCTTTTATTATTTTGAGTTCTGAATCAGTACTTTTTCTGTCTGCATTCCCCACGCATGTCGAGAAATGGCAGCAGTGCCGCAAGAGACGCCGAATTTTTTACAACAAAACTTACAAGCGAGAAAACGTAATTGACAAAACAAGGAATAAATTACTCGAAAATAAAACTTTTTACCTCCTTTTGTTATATAACGGCTTTGTTTTTAACTTGCAATTTTCAGTTTTGGTTAAGTTTTACGGGGGGTACTTTCGAAGCCTTATTCCGAGATTTTCTGCGGGCCGTCCAGGTACAGTTTTCCTACTAGATATCTTATACATGAGAGCCTCTTATATTATTGTGGGTGCTGAATCAGTACCTTTTTTGCCTGCATTTCCCCGCTTGTCGAGAGTTGGCAGCAGTGCCACTAGCGGCGCCAATTATCTTATAAGAAAACTTCTATTCTCGGTTACAGTTACATCCAACTACAATACCAAGTATTCTAGTTCACTGCAGTTGCAATTTAAAAACGGCAACGCAAGTTTCCGCTGTTTCTCATCAACGCAGCCGGATGTTACTCTGCGCGCGGCGAGTAGTGCGTTACTGGGAATATTTTGAACATGGCACGAGCCGTTTCCGTAATATTCTGTATTTAATATGCTTATAAAGCAGTGCAGCGACTGCAGACAAAGTACGCAAGGAAAGGCAGACAATATCAAGCATTCATAGCGTCTCTGTACAAAACGCGCGTGCTCGTTGACATCCGACATCCGTGTCCGGCGCTAAGACGGTGTAAGATCCACTTATGAGGTCCGTGGCCAGGCGCGCAGATTCCGCATGAGAACCCGCCACTCTGTCTGGTAGCTCAACACTGTGGACTATACGCGGCAGCCGTCGCCAGTTCGTCACGGCACGCATGGGCGCCGGATGGTCTCGCCCACGGAATACCGCGGGGATAATCCCCCATTGAGAACGCAGACGGCGCCGCCGGGTTCCGACAATCGTCCACGTGACGCGCGGGGGAGGTGGAATTACCGGCGTCGAAGCGTGCGCCGCGCGAGACACCATTGTTAACGCGCCCCGGTCGGCACAGTGCCCTGTCGCCGCCTTTGGCCCTCACCCCGCGGGGTCGCACGCACTTGCTCGTCCGCATGCGGGCCGTTGACCCAAAGATGGTGGCGCCTCATTGAATATTCCGTAGCGCGCTGAGTGACAGCTGTCTACGTGAATTTGGGCACTCCCTTAGGCGTGTACGAATAATACATGGGCGTCCCCGAGAGTGCGTGAGCTTAAGGTGTTATAAGGCCGAATTTGGCCGTTAGAAATGGTTCTTGTCTGAGCGCTGAGCTGGGCAGTTCCCGGCGGGACAAGGAGTCTCGACCGTTAAAGCTACGTTGGGATTTGTGAGCCTCCTAGGCTAGAGGTTAGGATCGCGTTGGAAGTTTAGGCTCCAGCGCCGTACCGGGCAACTAGACGGATCCTGCAGCGATACAGGGTCTCGGCCGTCGTTTCTCGAGCGGTTTGTGTACGCTCCGAGGATAGGAAAGTTAGACGAAGTTGGAGAAGCTTGAGCGACTTGTATGCACTTAGAGCTAGCGTCTAGCTGCAGTGTGACGTTTTTCGTTCTTATTACTCATTTACCCAGTTTTCGTACTGTAAATAGCTGTATATAACCTATTCGTTGCACTTAATCAACCCCAACGCCTCGAGTTCGTCAATTCGACCGCCGTCTCCAAGAACTTCAACACCATCGCCCTGCTAGCTTCCTGCCAAATCACCAGGCAACAACCATCTTTACTGGCGCAGCCGGCAGGATTTGGCAGAAGAAATCACCAGGCCACAACCAGGGGCAGCAAGCGGGGGCAAGCCCGCCTTCATCGGCAGCAGCCGAGCTCCGCGTGGAGTGGAGCGGCAGAGCCAAGCCAGCGCACAGGGCCAACGAAGCGGCAGCCGACCACCGAAGGTGCGGGTGAGTGCGATTTCTTGCGCTTCGTTGTGGCGGTGTAGGCTGAGTCTGGGTTTGCATGGTAGTCACGCGGAGCATGCAGGCGAACATGGCGGAAGGAGACGGAAATGGTCAGACACATGAGGCGCCACCTCAAGGAGGAACGGCGGCAGGAGGGGTGGTCCAAGCGGAGTCTGAAACAATAATTTTTAGCCGAATGGAGTTTGGGTTTGAAAAAGCGAAGCTCGAAACAGAGGCGCGAGAGATAAAAGAAGCGCGCGAAGCGGAGGAGCGAGAGAGAAAAGAAGCGCGCGAAACGGAGGAGCGAGAGAGAAGAGAGGCGCGAGAATCAAAGGAGCGTATACAAAAGCTTCGGCTCGAATATGAAGAGCGGTTGCGAATGTATGAGTTGGAGCTGGAGCGGAGAAGGCAGACGCCCTTGCGCTTGGACATCCGCGAGCAGAAGCAATGGGGCACAGACCCAGCTAGTTGTATAGCGACAGAGAAGTTGAATGGTTCCAGCCAGTCTTTGGAAGTCGAACATTGCGATGACAAAGTAAGCAGCCGTGACTCCCTACACGAGGCTAGCATTTCCGCCGGTGTCGAACGCGTGGAGATGGACATTGGCTTGAGGAGTGACGAGGTAAGCGCGTCCGGTGATATCGTAGAGTGGTGTAATGAGGTGATGCTTGAACATGACGAGCAGCCTCGCAGGCAAAGTTCGGGGACGGAGCTGCAGCGCATAAGGCAGAACCCTTCGAACAGGCCCAGTTATGCACTGACAGCAAAGTTGAACGGGGGCAGCCTGTTTTTCAATTTGAAGCCGAGTGAAATCGAGATAAGCGGTCGTTGCTGCGCACAGGAAGCGAGCGGCGCAGCCCGGAACACCTGCACGAAAAGGGAAGCGAGCATGAGGAGTGTTCCATTGAGCGCGTCCAGTGTAAGAGCAGAGCCAAGGGGTCGCCTTGTTGTTGCGAGTGTAGGGCCTCAAGTTACGTTTACACCAGACACTGAGCTAATGCATGCTGAACTTGCTAGAACGGGCAGTGCCCAAACTCTAATCGGTGGACCGGAGGAGATTGGCGTCGCACAGGAAAGTCCTGGGGCCCGCCGCGCTCTAAATTCCGCTCGAAAGTTGCACGAGGAAGTGAACTCCGTGTCGGCGTTAAGGAGCTCGCCCAGAAGAGAAAGGAGATAGAAGACGAGAAAGCAAGTGACCAGGGTAGGAACGATACGAGGAGGTCGTTTGGGTTAGGTAGTCTTGATGGTGAGAGTGTAACCGAGGAGGCTGATGGAGAACACCAAAACGCATGCGTGGAGACTGTGAAACCAATAATGAGAGCTCCCGAGGAGGTTGTGAAGGAGAGGGAAAATCCATGTGAGGACGCAACTACAGTTGAAACACAGGAACGAGACGCAATCGGCGATCTCGCGAAACCGGTGTCTGAGATTTAGCTTCGTAGGTTTAGTGTCGGTTGCGGCCGTTACCGAGATTTAGTCGGGAGCCGCGCTGGAAGGGTTGACGCACTAAGTTCTGCGACCTGGCCGTGTGTCACAGGCCCGAGTTCTGAGTTGTGCCAGGACGAGTGCAGGCCGGGACAGCTAAAAAACTGTCTTGGTCAGGCCGCTGCTCAGAATGCCCATAGCATGTTCGAGCGGTTTTTGGTAATATCAGATGCTAGTGAGGTGGTTGCAGTGGGGCACTCTATACGTAAGGCAAAGAATGACCCCGAGAAGGTCGTCGGGTTAGCGGGCCGACATTCCGCTCCAGCAGCAACCGTTCATTCACGCTGCCAGCACGCGGCATTGCCGTACGTTGGGGCACTGGAGAGGCATGGCCGCGTGGCCTATGAGGCAGGAAACGGTGTCGCATTTTGTGATACCACTCCGTCTTCCCCGAAGTTGTGTTTGCCTCATGGGGCTAAACTGTCGAGACTTGCGTTGACATTGCAACGCTACACGGTGCGCATCATCTGCAGATGGGTTGGAAATACTCGAATGCACTACCCTGTTTTCTGAATGTTGCTTGGGGAGGCCATTATTCAATTGCCTCCCAGGCTTAATACCGCTACGACGGACGTGAACGTTCCCGTTCACCCGTCCTTTTTCGTCGGTGGTGTGTATGTGTGTGCCGTGGCCGTGCGCGACGAGATTCCTTGGGCGCTCGATCCGAGCACCGAATTGATCGATCCGCGCACCGAACCGAACTTTCTGTGCACCGCAAGTGAGCGAAAGCACAGCCGAACATTCTTGAAGGAACGTTATCAGGCTACGCCGTCAAGGTGGACTTTTGCGCACGTGCGCATAGTGGCAATGCAAACTTTCTTAATGTTTTATTTTTGTTGACTGCAAAATTGCCCGTGTTATTTGCCAGTCCTTATTCTTTTTGTTCTTGTGGTCGAGTGCCGGAATGTTTGTGCGTGTTTGCAGTTATAGCGCGCATCAGCGTTATAGGTGGAGTTGTCTCGTTGTTCGTGGAGTTTACGCGCCCCGGAGACACGACCCATTTTCTTTTTACTCGCAATTAGTGTTTTTAGCATTTTTTGGTGTGTTTTCGGTTTGCTAGAGTATTCCGTCCCTGTTGAACGGCTAGTGAATAGGTTGTGTTTTTAATTTAGGTGAGAGAGGGTTCGGATCAGCTGAAGAAATGGTAGGGGGCTCATTTGTGGTTATACCTAGCTCCTTCCACGTGTTTTTTTGTTTGTTTGTTCCACTCTTATTGCTGAAGGAGAGGTGACGCGAGTGGCCCTTTAAAATTCTTTTCGGATTGACTGAACCAAGAGGTCAGAGTAACCCTCTCAAAGGGGAAAATTGTAAGGTCCACTTATGAGGTCAGTGGCCAGGCGCGCAGGCTGCGCGTGAGAACCCGCCACTCTGCCTGGTGGCTCAACACTGGGGACTACGTTGCAGCCGTCGCCAATTCGTCACGGCACGCATGGGCACCGGATGGTCTCGCCCACGGAATACCGCGGGGATAATCCCCCATTGAGAACGCAGACGGCGCTACCGGGTTCCGAGAATCGTCGACGTGACGCGCGGGGGAGGTGGAATTACCGCGTCGAAGCGCGCGCCGCACGAGACACCATTGTTAACGCGCCCCGGTCGGCACAGTGCACTGTCGCCGCTTTTCACCCTCACCCCGCGGGGTCGCGCGCACTTGCTCGTCCGCGAGCGGGCCGTTGACCCGAAGATGGTGGCGCCTCATTGAAAATTCCGTAGCGCGCTGAGTGACAGCTGTCTACGTAAATTTGGGCACTCCCTTAAGCGTGTACGAATGCTACAGGAGCGTCTCCGAGAGAGCCTGAGCTCGAGGTGTTATAAGTCCGAACTTGGCCGTTAGAAATCGTTCTTGTCTGAGCGCTGAGCTGGGCAGTTCCCGGCGGGACAAGGAGTCTCGACCGTTAAAGCTACGTTGGGATTTGTGTGCCCCCTAGGCTAGAGGTTAGGATCGCGTCGGAAGTTTAGGGCACAGCGGCGTACCGGGCAACTAGACAGATCCTGTGGCGAGACAGGGTCTCGGCCGTCGTTTCTCGAGTGGTTTGCGTACGCTCCGAAGATAGCAACGTTAGACGAAGTTGGAGAAGCTCGAGTGACTTGTATGCACTTAGAGCTAGCGTCTAGCTGCAGTTTGAAGTTTTTCATTCCTATTACTCATGTACCCAGTTTTCCTACTGTAAAAAGCTGTATATAAACTCTTCATTTCACTTAATCAACCCCAACGCCTCGAGTTCGCCAATTCGACCGCCGTCTCCAAGAACTTGAACACCATCGCCCTGCCAGCCTCCTGCCAAATCAGAGCCCGGGCGATTTTGTTCCTAATCGACACCGGACTTCGGTGAAACAAACCACAACCATCTTTACTGACGGAGTGATACCGTATATCAGCTATTGCAGTTCTTAGCTTTTTCCCGAGTATAGCAACTTCGATAACCCGCAGCGGCGCACACCAGGGCACACCGGTACGCCTTTTTATCCTCGATATACTGCACCGGTAGGTACCATCTGTTCTCGATAAACCGGGGCACGCCTTTGCCTGGCAATTTTTGGTTTCCTCTCCGCGCACCGAGAAAGCCGACGGGGTGCCGGGGTGCAACCCCGAGATACATCCGAACGACGCAGGGGAAGCGGCTTCCTACGCCGTCTGCTGCAGCGACGGTGCATCGACGCATTCCAGTGAAGGCGAAGAAAGCTGTATATTGTTGCTGAATAGGATTACTTGCTTGCGAATTCATCGGACAATGATGCTACAGGCTCCGAACGGGCGGTAACAACGGCCAGAGAATATGAATCAGGAGACGAACTTCGCGTACCGCAAAGAAGGCTACATACATTGCCATCCAGTTAAATGTTTGCATTTGTTTAGTTCGATTGAATTATCATGAACATTCACTGGAGTGCCTAGACCGTGAAGACCTACATGCTGTAAAGGAAGGGCGAAAAAAAAACAGGCACTCGCATATGACAGATAGGGGGTATAATCATTGGCCTCCAATAAATATAACTTCCTAGTAGCGCTGTGTCACGTTACGCTGCTTTATTGCCACTTGTGAACGTTTTTATGAGTTGAGGTTTTAGCTTAAGAGATGGTGCTTGAGTAGAACCACCCACTTTGTCCTTGATCAACGCGCAGTGCCGGCCGGCACCGTCGTCAGGCGCTGTGCATCGGGCAGTATTCGGGGCAACGCCTTTGCGTGTTTCCTCGCTATTATGCGAGGAAACAATACTAAAAAGGAGGATGAGCAGGAGTAAGAGGAGGACGAGAAGGTAGCTTTTATTGTGGTAGGAAGATTCTACGTCAAGTTGGGGAAGTGGGAGTAGAAGGGGCGGATGAGTTTGTAGCTTGGGACATCCTATAGGCGGACACTTACTTTGAGTGGCATGACTGTGTTGTTCATGTCGTAAATGTGAAAATCCAGGCAAACGTTGCGGAGCATGATCTTCAGTCCCTCGCTGAGCATAGATTCCTCTCACAAATGCTGTTGAGAGACTGCGCTTGGCGCCCTCTGGCACACAGTGAGTGCTCATCTAGATCAGCGTACCCCATGTGAGCTCATTCAGCTCGGGCTTTTTTGACCGCCTACCACACCCCGCCCAGCTGACTTGCATCGATGTGAAGGGCATCTCAGGTGCCTTACTCTCACGGATTTCTTCATTCATCTGCAGCCGAATCCAACGCGTCATCTATCGGTTGCAACCTCTTCCGGCAGGCAGTCTTCGCAGGTGTCCCTCAAGGAGGCGCACTCGAACCAACACTTTTTACTTTGTATATGGAGTGTTACTCTCAATCTTAACAAAATCCCATTTCTTTAAGCTGATGGCAGTACGCTGCTCCAGCCCAAACACCGACCTGCTGGGCTACACCTCCGTCCAGGCTGACCTTAACATGTGTCACCACTGTACTGCACAACACCAGTTACCTGTAAACACGGCCACATAATGCACTATGACATTGACTGGACTGCGTCAACGTCGCGAGGCACCTCTGGTCACTCTCGGAGGCTGTGAATTCAGGCTGATGATATAAGCAACTATGCTTGGCAGCGAACTGGATTTGCGCATATGCTTTATGGCACATGTCCACCGCACCGTCGCCATTGCCGAATGCTTGGGTTTGTCACATGCATCACCGTTCGTATGCCACCAACGGTGTTTCGGCAGCTGTACGCCACAGTATTATTTTGCCAGTCCTGTAGTATACGCCCCTGCCATCTGGTGCCACTATGATTCCTTGGAATTCCTCCTTTGCAGTGTGCAACGCAATGCAGCGTACACACAGTACTCTCGCACCATGCCAAAATCCCTGCGCCTATCTTATACACATTCAAAGACTTCTACCCTGCTGCAGTATACATCTTGGCAGCCCCTCATATCATGAAACCAGGCTGCTACTGTCCACCTCTTATGCCGTCTCCTTGGTCCCGCCCGCCAGGCAATAGTACTTGCACCACACCTCACCCACCGCACCAAGGGATGGGAATGGCTCCAAATCCCCTCTGACCCGATTGGAGAAACACGGTTCCTCATGGCTCCCCTTGTAGTTGCGCTGTGGTAGCGGCTTCCAGCAGACCTAACCCTGACATTCCCTCGCGGAAATGACATAGGACCAATTTCGAAGGCCGCTCAGCGCCGGCAGTAGTCACCTAACCTAGGTGGATCTTCTTTCTGTCCTGTTTACCATTATGTCTTTCCGCCTCCTCTTTCTCTCCACCTACAACCCCCCGTCCTTTTTTAAGTGCAATGCACTTCTTAAGCGACCCTGAACCTGCGTCCACCGGCGATGTCCGCATCACATACCCACGTGGGGGATTGGCCAGGAATCTCCACGTCTTCCTTGGCAACGGGGGGAGATGGGCGCGCGCTGCCTGGCCGCTGACATGGCACATACCCACGTGGGGGATTGGCCAGGAATCGGGCGTGAGAAGGGCTAATGCACCCGCTTAAATGCATCTTTCTCTTTTTTGTTTGTGTTGTGTGTGTGTGTGTGTGTGTGTGTGTGTGTGTGTTCTCTCTTTTGCGAGCATTACCGAACCGCGCAAATTCAACTCGTGCATTCGCACTTTCACATTCTTCCCCTCGGGGAAATGCGGGGAATTTTTTTGCGTTCTCCTTTCTTTTCTTCTCCCTCCTTGCTCTCCTCTCGTCTGCAGTTTGAGGTGTTACTGCAGTTCCCAGGTTGGGTAAGCAAGCCTCATTGGTATGGGCAGTTGGCCCTTCGCGGCTCTGTGCGCCTGGCTATACCCACCCTGAGTAAGAGAGAGAAAGAGAAATAACCGTTTATTGCCTGAAAATACTAGCCAGGACTTGGTCCTTGCCGGTCTGAGGTGGTAGGTCTCCTCAATCCGGGAAATCTCTGGTGGTGGCTGCCGTATTCACCCGTTCACCGCACACTTCTTGTTCACCGGATCCTCGTAGACGAGCAGTGCCTCCCACTTTTCAGCAATGTCATGTTGACTGGTTCTATGCACGCTTGCATATGCACGCGTGCGGCAGACAGGGTTGTTGAAGAGGCTGGGCTATCCACAGGAGGGTCTGGGCGGCGGTCTTCACAAGGGCACTTTACGGTCATAAGCGGCAAGGTGTCGGGTAGGTCGCAGTAAGGGGAGACATGCAGAAATTGCGTTGGGGTAATGCGGTTCATGAGTATCCCGTCGGCGTATGTGTTTGTTTGGGAGGCGAGGAAAGATTACTAATGGGAGTCTTCTTCTTCTCTGTCTTCTTCTTCTTCTTGGTATTAATATTATTAATAATATTAATATCATCAATAATATTAATAGTGATATTATTATTAATATTATATTATTATTATTATTATTATTATTATTATTATTATTTAATTATTTATTATTAATATTATTTTTTTTTCCAAGCTGGCGCCCAGTAAGGATGCGTGTGTTCTGTGCTCGTGCGTTTTCTACGGGAAACAGAAATTTCTTGGTTCCGATGAGTGCAACAGGCGTGCTCACGCAAAGTGCATAACGTTGCCGGACGAGGACCTACAGTCTATTAAGTCAGGCGCGCGTCGTTTTGTGTGCAATGCCTGCAAGTCTGCCTCGTCGCCGTGTGTGCTGGCTAGCCCTAACGACGACTACGGCGGCGCTGCTTCGGCAGCAACCCTTTCGTCGAGCCCTCCCCGCACAGCCCCCGCCACCCAACCTATTGACCTTGCGGCCGAGCTGCTGTCCCTGCGCGCCCTTCTCGTGGACGCCCTGGAAGGAATTTCCTTCCTCTCCGATCAGGTTACCAAGTTGGGAGAGGACAATGAGCGGCTGCGCCGGGACAACGCGACAAAGGCTGAAGCTCACGCCGATGTCGTGAAGACCCTGCGGCAGGAGGTGCGTGCACAGCGCACAGATTTGACTCGGTTGAGGGGCGACCCTTCTTCCCCCCTCTCGGCTAGCCGAGTTCCCGCCGCTTCCAACCGCGTCGTCCGCGGAAACAATACCCCCCACTCCGCTGTCGCAGAGCGCTTCGCCTGCCGCATCGCCTCTCTCGGCCGACCCCAACTCGAAGGTGGTTTCTTCGAAATCCCATCGCCTGGACCATCCGCCCCTGCACCTACCCCTGCAGCAACGCACTCCCAAGAACTCCGTACCGCGTCCCCTGGCTGTTGGTGTATCTGAGGGATCTGGTCTTGTGGCTGTCAGCCGTCGCAAGCCCCCAAAAGCTGTGTTTGTAACAAAACTGGTTCCGTCTACAACTTCAGCTCAAGTTTTCGAGCACCTGTCCGGTGTGGGGGCCGCCCCGATTGTGTGCAAACGTTTAAAGACGAGGCATGACTCTTACGCCTCTTTCTACGTCGCTGTGGACGACGCTTGTTTTGAGCGGCTCAAAGACCCTGCGCTGTGGCCTCGGCACTGTCTTTTCAAGCCCTTCCGTGGTGAATTGCATGAAAAAATGATTCATGCAGAGCAGCAACGACTTGATGATGATGGCAGGTAATAGTAGCTTTGATTGCTTTTATCAGAACGTCCGTGGACTTCGCACAAAGTCAGCTGAATTTTTCTCAAGTGTCGTTTCTTCTTGCTGGCCTATAATTATTCTGACAGAAACTTGGTTGTGCCCGGACATAAGTTCCAATACCTTGTTCCCTCCGCATTACCAAGTTTTCCGGCATGACCGTGACCCGTTGCACGATAAACAACGGGGCGGTGGTGTGCTTATTGCCCTACATGACTCCATCAAGTGTAAACGCCGCCTTGACCTTGAACTAGAGAGTGAGTGTATTTGGTTAGAGGTGTTTTGTGATCGGGGTGAACAGCTCTTAGTGCGTACATACTACATTTCCCCTGAGACACATGCCAGTGAGTTCAGAAATATCCTTAACACAATCGAAACTACAGTAATATCTCACAGTGATCACCATTTCCTTGTCACTGGGGACTTTAACGCACCGGGGATTTCTTGGGAGACTCAGCGGGTCAGTCAGGCGTCTCATCCAATATCTCCGAAGTGTGACTTTCTATTTGATTTTATTTCCTTTACTTCCTTGCAGCAGTGCAACCTCATTAGGAATTCATGTGGGAACGTCTTAGATTTGTGTCTGACTAGCTTGGAAGCTGTCGACGTCTCGCGCAGTATACTAACCTTGTAAAACCGGACAAGTTTCATCCGTCATTACATATTTCATTGCATAACGTATCTCTCCTTCATTACAGTCCCCCTGTTTGCACACCAGGAAGCAGTAGTTACGACTTTGCTCGTGGTGACTACATTGGTTTATTTCACTTTCTTAGTAACACTGATTGGTCACCAATAGCTAACCTCAACGACGTTGATGAACAGACCGATTTTTTTACTGAAGTTGTTCACGATGGCTTGAGGGGCTTTGTTCCCCGAAAATTTGAAAAGAAAGGCAATTTTCCGCGTTGGTTTTCTGCTGAACTTAAACGAGCTTTGGGGAGGAAAAATCGAGCGCACAAGCAAGCTAAGAAAACGGGGCAGGAAAGGTGGCAGAATGAGTTTCGTCAACTCAGATCTCTTTGTAAATGTCTGGTTAGGCGCGATAGGTCGAATTACATTGCCGCGGTTGAGGCTGATGCAACACGCAATGCAAAAGCTTTCTGGGGCCACGTCCGTTCTCAAACATGTAAAAATTCACCTGGGAACATTAACCTCATCGATGAACGAGGAGAGAGCATATCGGACGTTGCCAATGCCTTTGCGCGACAATTCCGTTCCACTTATGGCAACAACAGTGCAGCTTGCCCCCCTCCACAATCTCTAGGTTACTGTAAAAACTCAGAAGTGTTGGTTTCGGAAAGTCTCGTTTTGAAAGCTCTGAAACAATTGAAATCGTCATTTTCATGCGGCCCTGACGGCATTCCTTCTGCCGTACTGAAAGCGTTTGGTGATATCCTAGTTCCAGTATTGACGTGTATATTTCAAATATTTCAAATATATATTTTTTTTCATATATATTTCAAATATATTTCAAGCTCCCCGCTCGATGGAAGAATGCAAGGGTTGTTCCTGTATTTAAGACAGGTTCAAAATTGGACCCCACGAACTACCGACCGATATCTATTCTATGTGCTGCTTCTAAATTGTTTGAGTCAATACTGCATAAACTACTCACATTCAGTATAAATACCACATTAATACCTGAACAGCATGGTTTTTTCGCGGGCCGATCTACCACTACCAATCTCGTCAACTTCATGCTGCATGCTTCGGAAGCTGTGCAAGGGAGAGGTCAACTTGATGTAGTCTACTTTGATTTAAGCAAGGCTTTTGATGTCGTCTGCCACGAGCTCTTAGCCAAAAAACTATCTGAGCTTGATATACAACCATCCCTGATATCTCTTATATGCAATTATCTATGTGATAGGTCATGTTTCGTGCATGTAAATGGACAGTCTTCTCTTTCCTATGAGGTCACCAGTGGTGTCCCTCAGGGCTCAGTGCTCGGGCCACTTCTCTTCTCAATCTTTATAAATGATGTCGCGACAATATTTAATGATTGTAATTTTCTTTTATATGCCGATGATGTAAAATATTTAAATCTGTTTCCAACTCTGCCAGCTGTTCCGCTCTCCAGAGAGCAATCTCGTCCTTCTCGCATTGGTGCTCATGCAACAAACTCCTCATTAATACATCTAAAACTAAGGTAATGACATACACAAGAAAGACTGACAACATCTTGTTTCCCTATAACATCAACGGTGAATTACTCCCACGTGTGGTAGAGGTTAATGACCTAGGCGTCACTTTCGACAGTAAACTGAGCTTCTCTCCACATATTCAGGTAATTACTCGTAGAGCTCTTCGATCGCTTGGCGTTGTCTGTCGCGTGTCCAAGGAGTTCAAGGAGCCGCTTTCTCTTCTCAAGCTCTACACAACTATATGTCGTCCTCAGCTTGAATATGCATCTGTTGTCTGGAACAGCACGAGCAAAACAAATCGTAAGCTTGTAGAAAGGGTCCAAAATAAGTTCATATCTATCTTCAACCATCGCTTTGGCGATAGTAGTAATTATAACCCTGGATCGCCCTCTTCATTGACGCTATCATGCTTAACTTCCAGGCGGAACAAGGCTGATATTCTCTTCCTCTTTAAAATTATGCACGGCATAGTGTCTTGTGGTGAGCTGCTACAACATGTTCGTCTTTATGTGCCGCAAAAGTGGACCAGGAAACATGATAACTTTTGCAACCCCAATTGTCTGCGTGTCTTGTGCCCTGTGTTCCGACTGCAATGCACGTACAATCGGTACTCGGATTACCTTGATATATTTAATGATTGCCCTACTCTGTTTCGCAAACATGTCTGTGAGTTTGTATTGGCGTAACTGCCAACTTCTGTTATTCTGCATTTGTCTTTTATCCTTAAGTTCATGCACTTAAATGACTTTCATTCCGTAACTTCAACATAAGCTATCCTTTCGTTTATTTTCCCCCTTTGTATTTTGTATTTTATTTTGTATTTGAGAGTTGTGTACATTATGTTTCGTGGGTTTCTGTTTCCGTGCGCCAGCACAAAGGCCCCCCCGGCTGTTCCTGGGCACGCAAATAAATGATTGATTGATTATTATCATTACGAGCTTTGCTCAGTACTTTCATTCTGTCTTTCAACTGCCAGATGGTCAGGACGAACGCCTATTGTATAATATTATGTCTAATTTTAGTACACTTATGTTCGATGAAAAAGTTGTCAATGGTAGCCTTAAACGAATGAAACCGTCATTTTCCTGTAGTGCAGATGGAATTCCAGCAGCCCTCATGAAGGCTTACGGCAACATTTTTGTGCCTGTCTTAACTTCCATTTATAATAACTGTTTACTTTTCGGCAAATTTCCTCGTGCATGGAAGATCGCTCGAATTTTTCCAATATTTAAGTCTGGTGATAAGTCAGCCGTTACTAATTATCGCCCAATCTCACTCATTTGTGTCGCCTCAAAACTCTTTGATACAGCTCTGCACAACGTTCTTGCTGCCTGCGTCAAGAACGTTCTGATACCAAATCAGCACGGCTTTTTCTCTGGTCGATCGACGGTTACAAATCTTGCAAGCTTTATGACACAGGCTTCGGCTGCAGTTTGTGAAAACGGCCAGTTGGATGTTATCTATTTTGACCTCAGTAAGGCATTTGATGTAGTGAACCATCAATTATTAATTAACAAGCTTACTACGTCCGATGTAGACGCAAGCCTTGTTGCCTTGTTGTCCAACTATCTCCTTGACCGGTCCTTTTACGTAGATGTAAACTTTAATAGGTCAAGTGTTTACACTGCAACGAGTGGGGTACCTCAGGGTTCTGTGCTGGGTCCACTATTGTTTTCTATCTTTATCGATGATGTGTCAACAGTGTTAACAAAATCTTCATTTCTTCTCTATGCTGATGATGTGAAACTATTTAGGCACATATGCGGTTTTCAGGACTGATGTGCCTTGCAGAGGGATGTGTCGGAATTGTCGGTCTGGTGCAGCAAAAACTGTCTAATTTTAAACCCAGCTAAAACAAAGGTTCTCACGTACAGCCGGAAAACCCACCGTCTACTGTTTTCCTACAGTATAGAGGGAGCTTCTTTGCAAAGGGTTGAGGAGATTAGGGACATCGGGGTTCTTTTCGACAGTACCCTCTCTTTTTCTTCTCACTTTAGGCTCATCACCCGGCGAGTGCTCCGAAGTCTTGGAAATGTGTCTCGGATTACAAAGGAATACTCTTCTCCAGATCCATTTCTAATGTTATACAATGCAATATGTATCCCTCAGTTAGAATATGCTTCTATTGCCTGGAACGGCATCTCCAAATCTAGTAGTGAATAATAGGACGTGTGCAGTAGTTTTTATCCGTATTTAAGCACCGTCATCACAATCACAGTTTTCATCCTGATTCTGATTTACCCATAGTTCCTTCCATCCCTTCGTTGACCTGCAGACGTATGCGTGCAGACCTTACATTTCTTCACAAAATTGTTAATGGTGACCTTTCTTGCGCAGACCTGCTTAACTGTTTAGAGTTTCGTGTTCCACAAAGGCCCACCAGGTCGCATCGCCCTTTCTTGACCGCTGCGCGCAACTCCAATCATTCTCCTGTGCGCAGAATACAGAAGTGTTACAACCGCTTCTCTGAACGCCTTGACATCTTTCAAAGTTCCTTTACAATTTAGCGTACTGAGCTGTTGAATACAGTATGTTAAACAGCTATGATATCTCTGTCGTTCGTTTTTCTTTTTTTCATTTTCTGAAATTTCTTTTCTCTGCGGTTATGTTTAACCAATAGATAGTTGCCTATTTTTGAACCTATTTACTTATCATGCTTGTCTTATCATTTGTCTCTATACTCTTGTCATTGTTTTTGTCGTCTTACTGTCAAACTTTGTTCTCTGCTTGTTGTGTATTCATTACAATAAGCTGAGCCACAAAGGCATGTTCTTTTTTCTTTGTTACCTGTACCCAGGCTGTGCCTGTGCTTTATTTCTGTAATTTTCGCTAGTTCAATTTGTGTGTGTCTTGTCGCTTGTTTGTTTCTTGCAATATGTTTCTTGTATTTTGTTTTCATGTAACTATCCGTGCGCCAGCACTCAGTCCTCTGGCTGTTCCTGGGAACGTGAATAAACATGATTGATTGATTGATTGATTGATTATTATTATTATATAACGACTCCCCGATGAATTTTGTGCTCTCGCTAGCTTTCCAGGTGGCGTCACGAAAGCGAGATAAATTGCCGGTTGTGTGGTGTCAAAATCGAAAGAAATTTCGGGAAACCGGGGCATTGCATTCTTTTCATTGTAACATTGAAAACTTTGCTTAAGTTGGTGGAATGATCTGCTAGGTTTAAAGGCTATATTTGTACTCGCTGGGAGAAAAAGAGAAGAAACGTTATTGTTCACAGGACCTAAATACAGGTCCAAGTTGCGGTCTTCAATTCACCGGGTCCACGTAGTACTGAAGAATATTGCTGCAAATCCGGTGAACTTGTTCAGAGACAGCTTCCTGGGAAGTCTGTATGCTCACTGTGAGGGCGTGGGAGATGGCCAGATCTCCCAGTGCATCCCTCCACAAACACAGCGACTGCCAGTCTGCTCCATTTTGTACTCTGAGAGCTCTTACTACAGCTTTAGCCAATGAAGGAGCAAGGAGACTAAAAAAACGCTCCATATTTCACTGCAATGAACATTTCGTTACAAACAAAATTGTGGGGAGTTATGGACTGATGATTATCCCCCGACTAAAAGCAATTTTCCATGTTTCCTCTGCGGTCCAAACTGGTGTAAACGAAAAAAAATATTTTTTATCAAGTTAACTTCTGAGAATTTGGTTAGCGCCATCCATGCAAGATTTGATGCTGAAACAATGAGTAATCATAAAACGCAAAACGAAAATCACCGAAATTCACACCGGGAATTTTTCAAGTACAAAGTGAGAGCTTGTTTCCGCGAAGTATGCCTTGTAATTAGGGGTGTGCGAATATTCGAAAAATTCGAATATTTCTTGAATATTAGGAATGTTATATCGTATTCGCTTGCTTCGAAAACTATGTATTCGGAACATTTCGTATATTCGGAAGGGTTCAAAAAATCTTATATTATCAAATATTTGGATTGATTAGTTTAATGGGGGGACGCGACTTTAAACTTCGGAAAATATGACCAAAGCATCGTTTGTTTGAAAGCAACTAATTCGGTTTCGATGTTTTATGTCCTGTGCTTTGCCAGAGTTTTCCCGCCAAAAAGCATCGCGAAGTGGCATAAAAAATACTTTTGCTAGCCGCTGTGAGAAAATGTCACCAAAAAAGTGCGGAAAAATGGCAATTTTCGGAGCGCTGTATCTCCGTAACGGTGCCACAGGGCGCGGCGGCCATTTTGGTACCATTGGATCGGCGAAGCAATCCTCTTTCCGGTTTCGGGCATCTCTTATATCTTCGTTCACTCACAGACGCACGAACGCCAGCAAAAGAAAGAAGCAAAAACGAAGCCAGAAATATAATCTGAAGCGCGTATGGGCTTCCGGTCGGCGCGCGTGCAAACGGCCGTCCTGATTTGGCGTCGCCGCGGCAATGCGAAATGGCGGCCACCTGAAATACGTAGCGCGCATTTCAGAGTTTATTTTCGCGGCTTCACTCGACCAAGTTTCTTTGCAGTCATTTTCTCTGCTGTGATATTTACCGCGGACATGATCGAGATAGGGATGCCTCAGATTACAAGAGATTACGGGAAGTTGCGTGGCTCGAACGCTTCATGGTGCGCGTGACTTTATCCCGAAGGGTGGAATGCGGTTTGTGCGCTTGTGACAGCGATTCGCGAAGTGAACTTTTCGTGTGATTTGCGATGCTTACACGCTAAAACGGCTTGCGCACAACCGGGTATGATTGAACGCCAGTAGTTGTAATTAATTCCTGTTACATTAGATTTAATCTTAAAAGCGAGCTGAATGGCCATTTAAGGGATAACCAAAGTATGACATGTTGCGGTATTGCAAGCCAGATTACAGGAAGTAGCGTGGCTCGGAAGGTAGAGGTAATGGATGCTTCATGGTGGGCGTAACTTTATCGCGGAGGGTAAAATGTGGCTTGTGCGCTTGTGACAGCGATTCGCGAAGTTAACTGTTCTTGTGATTTGCGTTGCTTACACGCTAAAACGGCCGACACGTCAAAACCTGCAGCGCGCTTGATTGGCGTAGCCGCTGCGAGTTGGAGCATCGCCTGACTGCACAACCGGGTATGATTGAACGCCAGTAGTTCTAATTAATTCCTGTGACATTAGATTTATTTTTAAAAGCGAGCTTAAGGCCATTTCAGAGATAACCAAAGTATGACATGTTGCGGTATACGAGCGCCGCAATGCGGGCAAGCCACATCGCTTTCTTGCGGAACGTTTCCCGTGCACTTCGAGTAATTATAAAAACAGGTCTCAGTAATAAAAACGTGGTGACGGTACTAAAAATGTACCTTACTTTCGTAGCATTTAGCAAATTTAATTTTTTAAGGGAATTAATAATACCAATGCGCTAAAAGTGTACCTTACTGTTGTAGCATTTACAAATTGAATGTTTCAGGGAAAATATTGTGACCAATGCATACATCTATAGTTTAGTGCATATTGATTGTGCTTCGAGGAATACTTGATGCCCTGGATGTCAAGAGTACTAAAAGATGTGCATGCATTGAAGTTGGGGTTATGCAGAATAATATACCAAACCTTAAAGTAGCTCGTTTGTATCGTTGCAGTATGTAAACTTTAGCAATTAACACCTTCGCGTACGAGTACGAAGTTGCTTCTCCAGGAAAGGTTATAATTTATTTATTTATTTACAAGTACCCTCAGGGCCGAAGTATTATAGAGGGGAGCGGTAAGTACAAGGAATAATATTATAATAATAGTGAATATAATAATCAATCAATCAATCAATCAATCAATCAATCAATCATGTTTATTTACGTGCCCAGGAACAGCCAGAGGCCTGAGTGCTGGCGCACGGTTAGTTTCATGAAAACAAAATACAAGAAACATATAGCAAGAAACAAACAAGCGACAAGACACACAGATTGAAGTAGTGAAAATGACAGAAATAAAGCACAGGCGGAGCCTGGGTACAGGTAAAAAATAAAAAAAGAAGATGCCTATGTTGCTCTGCCTGTCGTAAAGGCCACACGACAGCCAGAGCAACAAAGTTTGACAGTAATAATAATAATTAATAATATTACTTTATTGCAGCTCTCGATTGGCGCGGCATCAATATTTATTTATTTATATATTTATTTATATTAAAGCATAAAAGAAGGCAAAACTCAGTGTTCTAATTTAAGTAAAAAAAGTGTGCTTCAATGGTTGCCATGATAACAACACTGCAGAAGCAAGTTGCCGTTGCAATCAGGCAACCAGCTAACCTACTTTGCATTAAAAAGTGATCTCCCCTTGTTTGGTCCGTAAACTGGGCTATGTACTCTTCACAGAGAAGCCGAAAATGATGTTTTATGGAAAGAAAAAGGCTGCAAAAGGCTCTCCAATTTCAAGGCAAGGCATCCCAGAATCCCCGTGTTGAAAAGCCAAGGGAAGGCTACAACCCTAGCGACTTTTGATGAATGAAATCTATGTTCCACTTCGGAAGCCGGTTTCTCAAAAACAGCTTTTTTGCCGCCTACGTCTCTTGTTCCAGTTAGTGTTTTGGGATCGCTAGGCCTTTTTTAATTCCATTGTTGGCATTACATTCCTTCAAGTACAGGTCACGACACTCTTGGTTTTTCAGGTTGACTCTTTAAATTTTTTATTCAAATAGTCGATCATAGTTAAAAGCCTTTTGTGCATTCACCTCTAAAAAACCGAGAACTAAAAAAATGTGTTTGAATAAAAAGTCTGACTGTCAGGACCCCGTCCATTCATTTGGAAATAAAAGTTCTCTATCATGTTTTATAGGCAGCTCAACTCGCTTCAAGGTGAACCGAGCTTCCATTCCACCATAAAACGCACCTTGTTTCCTGACTTTCACAATACTTCTTTGATTTAACAACATGTGTTGTGCCTAAGAGTGTGGTGCTTTGATTTTGGCTTGTGCTGCAGGGTGTATGCATTCTGCCCTATGAAAAGGCGTAAAGGTTTATGGTGATTGACATCTTTTCCTTACATTTGATGTATCCTAGTAACAATTTTGTTGTAACTTTGTTGTACCTTTGTTTTACCTTCGAACGTGCTGTACCTTTCCTGCTTGGACCTTAAATGGTTCGCAGTATATGATAAATGAAAAAATAAAAGAACAGAGAGAAAATGTTATCAATAAAAAGAGTTTTCAAAATATTACTTTGTAATTTTTATGGTGCTATCACAGAAGGATTTCCGGTTGCTGCGGTAATTGTCATTAAAATCTACAAAGAAATAATAAAGTTGATTTTGAAAGCCACGTGCCCCCTGAATTATTCGATATTCGAATCGATATTCGAAGCTACATAATCGTATTCGATTCGTATTAGAAAAAATTGATATTCGCACAACCCTACTTATAATACCACTGGTGCGAGATCATGGTAATTCAGCAGGATGGAAAGTTCGGGGTTTATTAGGTGGGGGTTTACGGTTGGGGTTTATTAGGGCCACCGGGAACGCAAGCCAAGCAGCGGCACCTTTTCAAGCCGGCTGGTGTGTGTATTGCGGGCATAGCCCGGTTGAACACGAACGGTCCCTGGATTTCTTTTTTTTTTCGAGGGGTGGGGGCGCAGACTGTAAGAATTAGTGTTTGCAGACAACTAGTAAGGGCCACGAAATTATGCTTTTTTCGTCGTCGTAAGAATCCCGCGCCAAAACCGTTCTCCGATACCCGGGGCCGTAAGGTAAATTTGACTTGCTTTATAGACAGGATTCGGCTCCCCAGTGCGGCGGCCATTTTAGATTTCCAGGCGAAAAATGAAAACGCTTGCACATGTGAGGAACTTCCGTTGCTGTAATGAGTACCGTGGTGCCGTAAAGAAATTGCATTTTTACACGCCTTTCGTTGTCCAGGTCAGGGCACATAAAACCCAGTTTGAATTTTGTATTTTTCAATATTCCATGGCCACTGCTTGTCACTTTCGGTAGGAGTAGCAAAAAATTAGCTAGCGTTTTTTCGTAACTACGTTTTGGCGTAGTCGTTTCAGCTAGTGACTTTTCTGTAATGTTGAGTAGCCTGGATCCTGTGGCGATTTGTAAACTTTATTGCGGTGCGTTTAAGTTGTAAAGTTTTCACATGAAGCAACATTCATGAGTAACATCAGCCCCCATCTTGCTGTGTTCGGCACGGTTGTCGTCTGTCTGGAGTGTCAAATCGCGGTTTGCAGAAACATGATAACATTGGCAGCGCAAACGCGGCACGTCGCCGGCGTGGAGGTCGCTCGAGCGGTGGATTCTAATGCTGTTACAGATGCGCGGGCTGTTGCTCGGTGGGCGCAGTTTACCTATGCTTTAGCAAAATATATTGCTGGCCATTTTGTTCGATCTTGAATAAAATGTTTTGCACCATACTATTGGTGGAAGTTGGTTCATAAAAAGAAACTAGCGCACATTACCCTGCGCATCTAACAGGGAACAGAGATTCTTTACGACGTCCAATTGACGTGTAGGCGTCAAATAAACTTATGGCAACGTTTTCTCGCACGCCTTTGCACTGAAAAACGCTCGGCCTTCCTATGTATCTGAAGAAAACGTCCTTTTGGAGAGCGTTTGAATCTACAAGCAGTATGAAAGAAATAATTGCCTAAACTACAGCGATGCACTTGCCTGATTTATATTTTCACATATCTGGTAACGCGTTGGTGATACTTCTGCTGCGCCCCTTGAGGCTATACTGTTATACCGCCGATAACGGCACCATTTTGTACCTGGTCACTTTTAAACCTGCCGTTTTTTTTTCTTCACGCAGTGCCAACGCAACAGATTGCTACCCGCGACTCAACGTTTTTGAAATGTTTACAACGCTGCCTCCATTCCAATGCGATAAAATTCCAAAAGAAGCAGCTCCTGGGCCAAAGATTGCTTGGGGCGATTTTACCAAGGCCATCAACATTATCGCGAGGGGTGTACCTGGATCATAATTGAAGCCCAGAGAATGTACTTTTTCTTTGTTTGGTGATATATTACATTAAGGGCATGAGATACCCGTCAGCTTTAGGCCAAACGTTGGGCGTTATACAGTCAGTGACCTGCAAAAAAGACGAGTTTCCTCCCTGTTTTGTAAGCAGCAAGCTGCTGAAAATTCCATACATGAAAACAGTAATATTATCTTGACAGGTCGTTATTTGCTCTTCCACAAAAAAGATTTTCATTTGTATGTTCCATAAGGGCAATCTGCTAAATTTGTATTTGTTATTTCAGCATAAGTCGTTTGTTCACATTTGTATTTTGGATAACAAATAAAAAGAAAAGATCGTTCCTTCGACATGGTGTCAGTTATGTAAGTTTCATCTCACACTTGTGCATGCTCATTAATTCGAGAATGACAAAATACTTAACATCTACATACCAAACTCAGTTCTCTGTTCGTGTCCGAAGCTTCTATGAATAGGCTATTACTTCAAGATCCGGATAGGTTTAAGGTATACAGATACTTGCTTTTGCAGCTTTGCATGCAACATGTCATTATGAATATAGGGAGCTTTTTTTCATTTTGTTGTGTGAATTGAGGCCTGATGAATCTGGTGGCAAACACTGAGATTAAAAGGGTAAAACCTCATTGCACGAAAAGTAAGGCCATGAAGATGTTCCAGAAGTGCAGAAATTACAAATGTGTTAGTGCAATTGGGTCCATTGCAACCCATTTATTTGTGGCATTGTTTTATATGGTCTAAACTTCCGATGCCCAAGGGTGCGTTCATGCCCAAGTGCTATGGTTTTGGTGACCTGCCTTGAAAACGTTGAAAATGCTGAACCGCGACCTTGCGCTTCCGCGTACAATACCATAACTCGTTATTAACGGAAGCCCCAATGAAATGAGGCCACTTAAAAAAATTGCATAAATTCAGAGAATTGTCTACTAATGCACAGCATTTTTATGCCGTGTCTGTTGAGTGTGAGTCTCTTAGAACCACTTTTCTTGGTTTTTCTAAGTCCTGTCCGTCCAATTATCTCTATTTACCCTATTATAACGATTACAGGTGTTACTTGCGCCAAATCTGCATTTCTTGTAAATGAAGGGCGTCACAAGGCTCAGCATTTTTCGTATTTTTTATATTTTTCTTGTTCTTTAGTTTTTCAAAATTTGTTCGACCAATTATCTCCATCTACTCTATGATAACGATTACAGGTGGAATTTCCGAGAAATCTGCATTACTGTGGAAATGCGGGGTGTTTTACGGTTCGCCATTTTCCGTCGTTTTTTTATATTTTTCCTAATTTCTAGTTTCTCATAATTTCGTTTGACCAATGATCTCTATTTACGACGTTATAACGATTAAAGCTGGAACTTCCGCGAAACCTGCTGGTTTCTGGAAATGCAGGGCGTCACAAGTTACACGGCCGAGCGCTTATCCGGTCTGCGCGAGAAAACGCTAATATATTCTTTGTGTGCTCGCGATCCATAACAAAAACGCAGTATCTAGAGGGCTGACCGACGGTTCTTTACCTGGGCGTCGACGCAGCAATTCTGCAGGCGTCGCGACACAATGTTATGCACAGTAAATGATTTAATATTGGTTCATTACATTACCAGATGTGTGATTTATTACCGCCCCCCTATTACAAAAACAAAGGTCAAGGCATGTAACCGCACCATCAGAAGAGTCACGACGAGCAGAAAAATTCAATACACCATTTCATGCTTGGTATACTTGCCACTCGTGACGAGACAGCTCTTATTTTCTGCACGACAGTGCGCTTTACGTGTTAGTTATTTGCAAGCATTGTCATGGGGGCACTTTCCGCCAATGTCCAAGAATGCTTTTAGGGAACAAGGCAGAAGAACTGTTATCAATTCCGTTTGCATCTATGGAATGTATCCCCCATGGGACATCATACTGTTGGAACGGGCACACAGCATGACAAAAGGTTTCCGCTCGTAGCATTGTACTTAAATTCCCGCAAACCGTAGTATTATGCCTCTTTGGTAGAGCGATTAAAAAACGGTGGTCTAAAGAAAGCCAGTCGCCGCCGAATGTGGCATTTAAGATTCCTGCTTGACGCGCAACAGCATGCAGAATACTTATCAGCCGATGTATGCACTCCCAGCAGCCCGTGGGCCGTGGCGCGGTGGTTATGATATCCACCTTGTGAAGTGCTGTAGTAGACCCAGTTTCGATTCTCCGTAGGGTTACGTCTATGTGCTTACATGTCTTGCATGATGTAACATGTGTTAGAGCATTCGTCACGGGGTGCTGGCATTGGCCTGGCAATGCGAGCGAAAAAAAAAACGGATAAAATCAATTCTGGCCAAGTGGGTTTGTTTTTTCTTTTTTTGGTGAAAAGCAACAAGGCCGCTTATTTGAGGGGCCGTATGATTTGGGGGCCGCTTCGTAAGCGGGAATAGATTAGCATAACGGGCCACGTAGAAAAATTACGGCCAGCGGCCCACCGAACACACGGCCCGGGGTTCAGGTGGCTGTCTGGTTAGGCGGCCCTCAAGAAGGCCGCCTGGACGCTGTGCCGCGTGTTCGGTGGACCGCGTGTTTGGCGGGCCGCTTGCGCTCGAGGCCGCCTGAACCGCCGCTTTATAAGCGGCTTTAAATTGATGCTGCAGCCCGCCTGCATGCGGGTCGGATAACCAGGAATTGATTAAGAGTGCACATTTTCTGTCTGCATTCTCCGGCTCGTCGAGAATTGCCAGCAGTGCTGCTATAAGCGCCAAATTGATTACAACAAAACTTACAAGCGAGAAAACGTAATAGAGAAAAGAAGGAATAAATTACTTGGAAATAAAACTTTTTGCATGCTTTTGTTATATAACGGCTTTGTTTTTAACTTGCAATTTTCAGTTTCGGTTCAGTTTTACTGGGGGTATCTTCGATGCCTTAATTTCAGATTGTCTGCGGGCCTCCTCGTACAGTTTTCGGACAAGACATCGCATACACGGGAGCCTCTTATAATATTGCCGCGAACCATGTACGGGTTTGTTTATTTATTGTTTGTTTTTTAATGCCCGGACGTGCCCGGCTCTGTCATCTGTGTCCCATGCGAAGCGCGCGTTTCATTCTTTATTTTTATGCCGCACGGGCTATCTCATTCAGATAAGCAGAGTGTTTCGCCCTAACGCCGCTAGCCCAGAATAATCTTCTGTGATCTACAATGTTCTGGATGTGAATCGACGGTTCCAGAAACTGTCGCGCCGAAAGATAAAAACCTGCACAGCAGACGCCGCGGCATTCGATTCTGCGACGCTCGCCGACGCAAGTCAGTTTGTTGACCGCTGCTTCGCCGCCTCTGTATTCTTTTGAGTTGTTAGGCGAGGACAAGTTCGCTCCAATAAACTTGTTTCTCCTTCAAGACAACTGCGCCGTCCTTGTCTTCGTGACATCTGGTAGAGGTGCGGGGTACTCACCCTTTATGCTCCCTACGACATCTGGAAGCCGCCAAGCCAGTCCAACCAGAGAAAGCCGCCGACTGCAAGGATTGCTACCCGAGTTCGGTCTTATGCCAGAAGGGCCCAAGAGAAGAAACGTTGCAACCAACACCATGGTGCAAGAAACAACGTCGCCAATCGTCCTGCAGTAGCCCCGGGAACCGCCATCGTTCCAGGGAGCCCCCGCTGAAGACCCCGAGGAATGGTTGGAGAAGCTGGAGCGCGTGCGGACCTTCAACAGGTGGATGAAGAAACCTTCCGGCATGTTTTCTTTTACTTGGAGGATGCAGCTCGAACTTGGTTCGAGAACCACGAGAGCGCCTTGACCGACTGGACGCAATTCAAAAGCGAGTTCCTTAGGACCTTCACGACCGTCGTGAGAAAAGAACGAGCTGCGCTTTTACTGGAAACTCGAACGCAACACCCGAACGAAGGAGTCGTAATCTTCGTTGAGGGAATGAAGCGACTATTTCGTCGCGCGGACCCGGATATGACGGCAGAAAAGAAACTGAGGTTTCTGATGCGTGGAGTAAAGCAAGAACTTTTTGCTTGCCTTGTCGGCAACCCCCCCAAATCGGTGGCCGAATTCGCATCCGAGGCGGCCGCCATGGAGAAGACGTTGGAAATGCGCACGAGGCAGTACGACCGTCCCATCAATGCGCTAGTTGCGGACACGATCGATGCCGGGGCTCTTAGCTCTGACACACTACGTGATACAATCCGCGCTATCGTCAGGGAAGAACTGCGGAAACTCTTCCCAACAACGCCGCAACCCCAAGTCCCCTCTATGAGCGACGTGATTCGGGAAGAAATTCAACTCGCTTTGGGGACTTCTACGCCTCCCGAAGTACCACGTGAGCCTCAAGCTATGACCTACTCCGCGGCTGTTCGACGACCCCGCCCTGCTCCAACCCGCCCGTCAAGAAGTCCCGCCGTACCGCCGTCCAGTGTCGCCCGCCCGACCCCTGCACGCCAAAACCAGGCGCCGAGGAATACGGACGTATGGCGAACCGCCGATAATCGTCCGCTGTGCTACCACTGCGGAGAGGCCGATCACACCTACCGTCGCTGCCCGTACAGGAGACTCGGACTGCGTGGTTTCTCCGTCGACGCCCCACGTCCCCGACCCGGCCAGCGCCCTACTGAGATCGACGAATACCTGTCCAACACTAACCGCGGCCCAGCCCGCTTCAACCGATCGCCGTCACCCTACCCATACCACTCGCCCAACCGCCGAAAGCAGTGCTGATTTCGCACGTGGAAGGTCCCCCAGCCCACGCGGGGGAAACTAAAAGCAGCAACTTCTGGAGGTAAAGTTGCACGATCGCGGAAAAATGAAAACCCTCCAACGACGCAACGACTCACGGAAGACAGTGATTCACGACATGCAAACATCCCGACGACCCGACCTAACCCTGACGAGACTCACGAACACGACGACAGGTACACGGCGCGACGCGTACCCGACCTGACCGAGACGTCCCCTGAGAAGAAGACGACAACGACGACGCACAGTGCCCGACAGTCAACACACACAAGCCGAGATGCGACGCCCCGACGAACCCGGAACTCGAGGAAGGCGGCATCCGACGTCAAGGTGTCCATCGACGGCTTTGACGTAGTCGCCCTCGTAGACACGGGAGCCGACTACTCAGTAATGAGCGGACCATTTGCGTCTAAGCTGAAGAAAGTTATGACCAGATGGGACGGTCCGCACATACGCACAGCGGGAGGACACCTCGTGACGCCAAGTGGAACGTGCACATCCTGCGTCACCATAGACGGCACGACGTACCCTGCCGCGTTCGTCATCTTGCCTAACTGCTCCCGCGACGTAATTCTCGGAATGGACTTTCTGACGGACAACGGCGCAATAATTGATCTGCAGACCAAGTCGATAACTTTTTCCTCCGATCACTCCATGACGCCGGAACCGAACCCAGAACACCGTGCAGCTGTAAGGATCGCCGATGATCATGTCAACCTGCCACCCCGCGCAAGTTTGATGGTCACCGTCTACTGTGAAGGTGCTGCTCCTGACGTTGACGCTATCGTGGAGAGTGACCAAAGGTTGCTTCTCGACCGCGGTGTGTCTGTCGCAAGAGGCATTGCGCGGTTAAGCAGCGCAAATCCCACGTTTTGGTCACCAATTTCACTGAGAGTACCAGCATTTAAACAAGGGCGCTTCAATTGCGTTCCTCGAAGAAACGCAACAAGCAAGTGACGTGATCGCGGTTGCCGAATTTGAACGCGCACCCGAAGATACCTTCAAGTTCCGAATCCCTTCGGCGTGAATCCGACGTTACCGCAAGCAGAACGAAACAAATTATTGGCTTTGCTGCGTCGCTACAGGGAGGGTTTTTCGTCGAACTCAAAACTACGTCAGACACCTCTAGCGAAGCACCGAATAATAACCGAAGATGGAGCCCGACCTACCCGACAGTCACCGTACCGCGTCTCTTCACACGAGCGGAAAGCCATCCGGATTCAAGTCGACGGACATGCTCAGCGACGACATTACACAACCATCGAAAGCCCCTGGGCTGCGCCGGTTGTACTGGTGAAGAAAAAAGACGGCACATTAAGGTTTGCGTTGACTACCGGCGACTGAACAAAGTCACCAAAAAGGACGTATAACACCTCCCACGAATCGACGACGCCCTCGACCACCTCTGCCATGCGAAGTACTTCTCATCGATGGATCTGAAGACCGGCTACTGGCAAATTGAGGTAGACGAGAGAGACCGAGAGAAGACCGCATTTATAACCCCGGACGGCCTATACGAGTTCAAGGTGATGCCGTTTGGGCTGTGCACGGTGCCAGCAGCGTTTCAAAGAGTCATGGACACTGTGCTAGCCGGCCTGAAGTGGCACACCTGCCTCGTATACCTCGACGACGTTGTGGTATTCGCCCGGACTTTCGACGAACACCTTGCAATGTTGGAATCTGTACTCGAGGCCATCCGTACGTCGGGGTTAACGCTGAATCCTGAAAAGTGCCGCTTCGCTTACGAGGAACTCAAGTTTTTGGGACACGTCGTCAACGCCGCGGGAGTCCTGCCTGACCCGGCGAAAACAACAGCCATAGCGAACTTCCCAAGACCGAAAGACAAAAGAGCGTGCGAAGATTTCTCGGACTGTGCGCATACTACCGGCGCTTCGTCGCAAGTTTCGCACGCATCGCAGAGCCACTCACGCGCCTGACAAAAGATAGCACCCCTTTCGCCTGGGAAAACACACAAGAAAAAAAGCATTCTGCGAGCTGAAACAACGCCTGCAAAACCCGCCCGTGCTCGCTCATTTCGACGAAAACGCCGAAAGAGAAATGCACACGGACGCCAGCGATATAGGTTTGGGGGCCGTCCTCGTCCAAAAGCAAAGCGGGTGCGAAAAGGTAATCGCCTATGCAAGCCGTGGTCTGTCGAAGGAGGAGAAAAACTACTCTGCCTCCGAAAAAGAGTGCCTGGCAATCATATGGGCCATTTCAAAATTTCGCCCATACGTGTATGGTTTACCATTCAAGGTTGTGACAGACCATTAGGCACTGTGTTGGCTCGCCAATTTGAAGGACCCCTCTGGCCGTCTTGGGCGGTGGAGTTTGCGCCTGCAAGAGTTCGACGTTACAATCGTCTACAAATCCGGCAGGAAACACTCCGACGCCGACTGCTTGTCCCGCGCCCCCGTCGATCCACCACCACAAGACTCCGCTGAAGACAACGCGTTCTTCGGAGTTGTTACGGAGAGCGACCTTGCCGTCCAGCAGCGTGCCGACCCCGACTTGCGCGTAATGATCGACTATGTACCTCGAAGGACGAAACGTCGCCGTGCCTAGAGCGTTCAAGCGGAACTTACCAGCATTCAGCCTCAAAAACTCCGTCCTCGTGAAGAAGAATTTCAGCCCCGGAATGAGAATGAATTATCTGCTTGTCATCCCCGCAGACCTTCGTGACGAAATTTTGGAAGCGTCCCACGACGACCCGTCTTCCGGGCATCTCGGCACAGCTCGCACTATTGCAAAAATTAAGGCGAAGTACTTCTGGCCCCGCCTTACATCTGACGTCACCCACTACGTTCGGAGTTGCCGTGACTGCCAGCGACGAAAAACGCCGCCGACAAGACCCGCCGGACTTCTGCAACCGATCGCCGTCCCGTCGAGGCCCTTTCAACAGATTGGAATGGACCTTCTAGGCCCGTTCCCTACGTCACGATCAGAGAACAAGTGGATTGTCGTAGCGACAGACTACATGACGCGCTACGCAGAGACCGCCGCTATTCCGAGGGGGACAGCACAAGAAGTCGCCAAGTTCTTTATAAACCAGGTTGTGCTGCGACATGGAGCCCCTGAAGTCCTAATCACAGACCGCGGAACGGCCTTTACCGCGGAGCTCATGCAAGGAATCTTACGATACAGCAACACGGATCACCGAAGAACGACGGCGTACCCCCCCCAAACGAACGGACTAACGGAACGTCTGAACAAGACGATTGCGGATATGCTGTCCATGTACGTCGACGTTGAACATAAGACTTGGGACGAAGTCCTCCCGTATGTCACGTTTTGCGTACGATACAGCGACGTAGGAAACTACGCAGATGACACCGTTCGAGCTTGTTTCCGGAAGACGGCCGACTACGATGCTCGACGCCATGCTTCCGCATGTAGAAGACGACGACCTCAACGCCGACGTCCAAGGATACCTTCAACGTGCGGAGGAGGCCCGCCAGCTCGCTCGAGTTCGTATAACGGACCAGCAGCTGGTGGATGCCGGCCGCTACAACCTCCGACGCCGAGTACCAACCAGGGGATCGTGTGTGGGTTTGGACTCCCATTCGACGACGCGGACTCAGTGAGAAGCTTCTGTGACGGTATTTCGGACCCTACCAGATTCTACGACGTGTTGGCCAATTAACCTACGAAGTGATCCCCAGTGGTGATTCCGGCACATCACGACGACGCACGCGACCCGAAGTCGTCCACGTGGTTCGCCTCAAACCGTACTTCGCAAGATGACGAACTCTTTTTGTTGTTGTTTTGTTGTGGCTGTTTGTTCGGACTGTCGTTTTATTTTAGCATCGGGTCGATGCACTCTTAGAGGGGGGGTAATGCCGCGAACCATGTACGGGTTTGTTTATTTATTGTTTGTTTTTAATGCCCGGACGCGCCCGGCTCTGTTATCTGTGTCCCATGCGAAGCGCGTGTTCCATTCTTTATTTTTATGCAGCACGGGCTATCTCATTCCGATAAGCAGAGGGTTTCGCCGTAACGCCGCTAGCCCAGAATAATCTTCTGTGATCTACAATGTTCTGGATGTGAATCGACGGTTCCAGAAACTCTCGCGCCGAAAGATAAAAGCCTGCACAGCAGACGCCGCGGCATTCGATTCTGCGTCGCTCGCTGACGCAAGTCACTTTGTTGACCGCTGCTTCGCCGCCTCTGTATTCTTTTGAGTTGTTAGGGGAGCACAACTTCGCTCCAATAAACTTGTTTCTCCTTCAAGACAACTGCGTCGTCCTTGTCTTCGTGACAATATTTTGGCTGCTGAATCAGTACTTTTCTGTCGGCATTCCCCCGCTTGTCGAGAGTTGGCAGCAGTGCCGCTAGAGGCGCCAAATATCTTGCAACAACACCTATATACTCGGTTACAACTACAGTGAACTAGACTACCAAGTATTCTAGTTCACTACAGTTACAACTTAAGAACGGCAGCGGAAGTTGCCGCTTTTTATCATCACCGCAGCCGGATGTTACTTCGCGCGCCGCAAGTAGTGCGTTACTGGGAATATTTTGATCATGGCACGAGCCGTTTCCGTAATTTTCTGTATTTGATATGCTTATAAACTACTGAAGCGACGGGAGACAAACTACGGGAGGAAAGGCAGACGATATGACGCATTCGTAGCATTTCCGTGCAAAGCGCGCGCGCCCCTTGCCATCCGGGTCCGGCGCTTAGGCGGAGTGATACCGTATATGAGCTATTGCCGTTCTTAACTTGTTCCCGAGTATAGCAGCTTCGATAACACCGGTGCGTGTTTTTATCTTCGATAAACCGCACCGGTGGGTACCATCTGTTATTGATAAACTGGGGCGCACCTTCTCGGGGCAATTTTTGGTTCCCCACCGCAGACCGAGATAGCCCATGGGGCGTCGGGGTCGAATCCCGCGATACATCCGAACGACGCAGGGCGAGCGGCTTCCAACGCCATCTGCTGTAGCGACGGCGCATATACGCACTTGTGTGAATCCGAAGGGAGCTATATATTGTTGCTGACAAGAATAACTTGCTTGCGAATTCATCGGGCAACGATGCTACAGGCTCCGAATGGGCGGTAAAACGGACAGAGATTGTAGATGAGGACACAAACTTCGCGTACTGCAAAGAAGGGTGCATGCATTTCCAGCCAATTAAAGGTTTGCATTCGTTTCGTTCGATTGAATTAACATGAACAGTCACTGGAGTGCCTAGACCGTGAAGACCTACATGCTGTAGAGGACGGTGTAAAAAAAACACGCGCTCGGATAGGGTGGACAATCATTGGCCTTCAATAAATATAACTTTCTCGTAGCTCTGTGTCAGGTTACGCTACTTTATTGCCACTTAGGAACGTTTTTATGAGTTGCTTTCTTAGGTTAATAGATGGTGCTTGTGTAGAACCACCCACGTTGTCCTTGATCAACGCTCCTTGCCGGCGCGCACCGTCGTGAGGCACTGTGCATCGTGCCGGTTTTAGGGACAACCCGGGTGCGTGTTTCCTCGCTATTAAGAGAGGAAACAATACAAAAAGGAGGAGGAGGAGGTGGACGTGAAGGCTGCTTTTATTGTGGTAGAAAGATTGTACGTCAAGTGGTGGAAGTGGGAGTAGAAGGGGGGGGGTGTTTGTACCTTGTTACATCTTATAGGCGGACAGTTACTTTGAGTGGCATGAACCATGTCCCTGTCGTAAATGTGAAAATCCAGACAAACGTTGAGTAGCATGACCTTTAGTCCCCGGCGCAGCATAGCTTCCGCTGCAAGCGCAGTTGTGAGACTGCACTTGGCATCCTGGTACACACATTGAGTGCTCATCTCGATCAGCGTACCCCATGTGAGCTTATTCAGCTCGAGCTTTTTTGACCGCCTACCACACCCCGCCCTGCTGAGTTGCATCGAAATGGAGGGCATCTCAGGTGCCTTACTCTCATGGATTTCTTCGTTCATCAGCCGCCGAACCCAACGCGTCATCTAACCAGGCGCAACCTCTTCCGGCACCCAGTCCTCGCAGGTGTCCTTCAAGGAGGCGTACTCGGACCAACACTTTTTACCTTGTATATTGAGTGTTACTAACAACCTTAACTAATTCTAATTTCTTTAGGCTAATGACACTACGCTGCGCCAGCCCATCCACCGACTTGCTGACTTCACCTCCGTTCAGGCTGACCTTGACTGGTGTCACCGCTGTACTGCACAACAAAAGCTATCTGTAAACACGGCGACATCGTGCACTATGACATTGACTGAACTGCGTCGCCCTCGCGAGGCAGGCACCTGTAGTCACTCTCGGAGGCTGTGAACTCAGGCAGGTGATATAAGCAACTATGCTTGGCTTTGAACTGGATTTGCGCCTATGCTTTACGGCACATGTCCACCTCACCGTCACCATTGCCAAATGCTTGGGTTTGTCAACATGCAGAACTGTCGGTATGCCACCTTCAGACTTTCGGCAGCTGTACACAAGCCTACTATTTTGCAGGTCCTGTAGTATACGTCCCTGCCATCTGGCGGCCCTATGCTTCCTTTGAAGCCCTCCTTTGCAGTGTGCAACGCCATGCTGCGTACACACACTACTCTCGGGGCATGCCAAAATCTCAGCGCCTGTCTTATACACATTCATGGACTTGTACCCTGCTGCACTTTATTTCTTTGCAGCCCCTCATATCATGAAACAAGGCTGCCACTGTCCACCTCTTATGCCATCTCCTTGGTCCCGCCCACCAGGCACTACTAGGTGCAACACGCCTCACCCACCGCACCAAGCGATGGGTGAGGCTCCATATCCCCTCTGACCCGATTGGAGAAACACGGTTCCTCATGGCTCCCCTTGTAGTTGCGCTTTGGCGACGGCTTCCAGCAGACCTAACCCTGACATTCCCTCGCGGAAATAACATAGGACCAATTTCGAAGGCCGCTCAGCGGCTGCAGTAGTCACCTAACCTAGGTGGATCTTCTTTCTGTCCTGTTTACCATAATGTCTTTCCGCCTCCTCTTTCTCTCCACCTACAACCCCCCGTCCTTTTTTAAGTGCAATGCACTTCTTAAGCGACCCTGACCTGCGTCCACCGGCGATGTCCGCATCACATACCCACGTGGGGATTGGCCAGGAATCTCCACGTCTTCCTTGGCAACGGGGGAGATGGGCGCGCGCTGCCTGGCCGCTGACATGGCACATACCCACGTGGGGGATTGGCCAGAATCGGGCGTGAGAAGGGCTAATGCACCCGCTTAAATGCATCTTTCTTTCTTTGTAGTTGTGTGTGTTGTGTGTGTGTGTGTGTGTGATCTCTCTTTTGCGAGCATTACCGAACCGCGCAAATTCACTCGTGCATTCCCTTCACATTCTTCCCCGGGAAATGCGGGGAATTTTTTTGGTTCTCCTTTCTTTTCTTCTCCTCCTTGCTCTCCTCTCGTCTGCACTTTGAGGTGTTATTGCAGTTCCCAGGTTGGGTAAGCAAGCCTCATTGTTATGGGCAGTTGGCCCTTCGCGGCTCTGTGCGCCTGGCTATACCCACCCTGAGTAAGAGAGAGAAAGAGAAATAACCGTTTATTGCCTGAAAATACTAGCCAGGACTTGGTCCTTGCCGGTCTGAGGTGGTAGGTCTCCTCAATCCGGGAAATCTCTGGTGGTGGCTGCCGTATTCACCCGTTCACCAGACACTTCTTGTTCACCGGATCCTCGTAGACGAGCAGTGCCTCCCACTTTTCAGCAATGTCATGTTGGCTGGTTGTATGCACGCTTTCATATGCACGCGTGCGCAGGCAGGGTTGTTGAAGAGGCTAGGCTATCCACAAGAGGGTCTGGGCGGCGGTCTTCGCAAGGGCACTCCACGACCATAAGCGGCAAGGTGTCGGGTATGTCGCAGTAATGGCAGATATGCGAAAATTGCGTCGGGTTATTACGGTTCATGTTTATTCCGTGTGCGTATGTGTTTGTTTGGGAGGCGACGAAAGATTACATATCAACGTATTCTTCTGCTTCTTCTTCTTCTTCTTTTTATTGTTGTTATTATTATAACGACTCCACGAAGAATTTTTCGCTCTGGCTAGCTCTACAGGTGACGTCAGAAAAGCGATATAAATTTGCCGGTTGTGTGGTGTCCAACGTGGAAGAAATTTCGGAAAACCGGGGCATTGCATTCTTTTCATTGTACCATTGAAAACTTTGCTTAAGTTGGTGGAATGCTCTGCTAGGTTTAAGGGCCATATTTCTACTTGCTGGGAGAAAAAGAGAAGAAACCTTATTGTTCAAAGGACATAAATCCCCGTCCAAGTTGCGGTCTTCAATTCAATGGGACCACGTATAGTGCTGAAGAATGTTCCTGCAAATTCGGTGAACATGTTCCCAGACAGCTTCCTGGGAAGCCTGTATTGTCACTGTCAAGGCAAGAAAGACGGCTAGATCTCCCAGTGCATCCATAAACAAACCCACCGACTGCCAGTCTGCTTCATTTTGTACCCTGAGAGCTCTTAGTACAGCATTAGCCTATGAAGGAGCAAACATACTAAAAATATGCTCAATATTTCACTGCAATGAACATTTCGTTTGAAACAAAATTGTGGGAATTATGGACTTAGGATTATCCCCTGAATAAAGCAATTTTGTATGTTTCCTCTATGGTCCAAAGTGGGGTACAAAAACAATTTTTTTATCAAGGTAAACTCGGAGAATTTGGTTAGCGCCATCCATTCAAGATTTGATGTTGAAAGAACGAGTAATCATAAAACGTAAAACGAAAATCACCAAAATTCCAACCAAGTACAAGGTGACAGCTTGTTTCCGCGATGTATGCCTTATAATTAGGGGTCTGCCAATATTCGAAAAAATCGAATATTTCCCGGTTATTGAGTATGTGATATTCGTATTCGCTTCTAAAACTATGTGCTCAGAACATTTCAAATATTCGAAAGGTGTCGAATAATTTTATACTATCAAATATGTGTATTAATTAGTTAAATGGGGGGACGCGGCTTTCAACTTCGGAAAATATGACCAAAGCATCATTTGTTTGAAAGCAAAACATTCGGTTTCGATGTTTTCTGTCCTGTGCGTTGCCAGAGTTCTCCCGCCGAAAAGCATCGCACAGTGGCATAAAAAATACTTTTGCTAGCCGCTGTGACAAAATGTCAGCGCAAAAGTGCGAAAACACGGCAATTTTCCGAGGGCTCTATCTCCGTAACGGTGCCACCGGGCGCGGCATGTTGGTACCATTGGATTGGCGGAGCGATCCTCTTTCTGGCCCGGTCACTTCTTTTATCTTCGTTCATTCACAGCCGCACGAACGTCAGAAAAAAAGACGCACAAACGCAGCCAGAAATATAATCTGAAGAGCGAATGGCCTTCCGGTCGGCGCGCGCTGAAACGGCCCTTTTGATTGCGCGTCGCCGCGGCAATGCAAGATGGCGGCCGCCTGAAATACGTAGCGCGCATTTCAGAGTTCATTTTCGCGGCTTAACTCGGCCAAGTTTTTTTGCAGTCTGTTTCTCTGATGTGATATTTACTGTGGCCATTATCGAGATAGGGATGCCTCAGATTACAAGCCAGATTACGGAAGTTGCGTGGCTCGAAAGGTAGAGGTAATGGAATGCTTCATGGTGGGCACGTAACTTTATCCCGGAGGGTGAAATGTGGTTTGTGCGCTTGTGACAGCGATTCGCGAAGTGAACTTTTCGTGTGATTTGCATTGCTTACACGCTAAAACAGCCGACACGTCAAAACGTGCGACGCGCATGGCGTAGCCGCTGCGAGTTGGAGCATCGCCTATCTGCAAAACCAGGTATGATTGAACGCCAGTAGTTGTAATGAATTCCTGTGACATTAGATTTATTCTTAAAAGCGAGCTGAAGGCCATTTCAGGGATATCCAAAGTATGACATGTTGCGGTATATGAGCGTCGCAATGCGGGCCATCCACATTTCTTTCTTGCGCAACGTTTCCCGTGCAGTTCGAGTAGTAATGAAAACAGGTCTCAGTTAGTAATAAAAACGTGATGACGACATTAAAAATGTACCGTACGTTCGTAGCATTTAGCAAATTTAATTTGTTAAGGGAAATTAATAATACCAATGCTTTAAAAATGTACCTCACTGTTGTAGCATTTACAAATTGAATGTTTCGGGGAAAATATTATGACCAATGCATACATCTATAGTTTAGTGCATATTGATTGTGCTTCGAGGAATACGGGATGCCCTGGATGTCTAGAGTACTAAAAGATGTGCATCCATTGAGGTTGGGGTTACGCAGAATATTATACCATACCTGAAAGTAGCTCGTTTGTATCGTTGCAGTATGTAAACTTTCAGCAATCAACACCTTCGCGTACGAGGACGAAGTTGCTGCTCCTGGAAAGGTTATAATTAAAGCATAAAAGAAGTCAAAACTCAGTTTTCGAATTGAAGTAAAAAAAGAGTGCTTCACTTGTGTCCATGATAACTACACTGCAGAAGGAAGTTGTCCTGTGCAATCAGGCAACCAGCTAACCTACTTTGCATTGACAGCTATCTCTCCCCGTTTAGTCCGTAAACTGGGCTATGTACTCTTCAGAGAGGAGCCGAAAATGATGTTTTATGGAAAAAAAGGCTGCAAAAGGCACTCCAATTTCAAGGCAAGGCATCCCAAAATCCCCGTTTTGAAAAGCACAGGGAAGGCTACAACCCTGGCGACTTTTGATGAATGAAAGCTATGTTTCCACTTCGGAAGCCGTTTTTTCAAAAACAGCTTTTTTGCCGCCTACGTCTCTTGTTTCAGTGATTTCTTCGTGATCGCTAGGTCTATTTTTTATTCCGTTGTTGCCGTTACATTCCTTCAAGTACAGGTCACGACACTCTTGGTTTTTCAGGTTGACTTTGTAATTTTTTTATTCAAATAGTCGATCATAGTTTATATGCCTTTTGTGCATCCACCTCTAAAAAACCGATAACTAAAAAAAACGTGTTTGAATAAAAAGTCTGACTGTCACGACCCCGTCCATTCACTTGGAAATGAAAAGCACTTCGAACAAGTTCTGTATCATATTTCATAGGCAGCTCAAGCTCGGTACAAGGTGAACAGAAAGAAAATTTTATAAATAAAAAGAGTTTTCAAAATATTACTTTGTAATTTTTTTGGTGCTATCACAGAAGCATTTCCGGTTGCTGTGGTAATTGTCATCAAAGTGTACAAAGAAATAAAAAAGCTGATTTTGAAAGCCACGTGCCCCATAATTATTCGATATTCGAATCGATATTCGAAGCTACATATTCGGATTCGATTCGTATTCGAAAAAAATGATATTCGCACAAGCCTACCCATTGGTGCGAGATCATGATAATTCAGCAGGATGGAAAGTTGGTGGAGTTGGTAGGTCGACATGATGTAAAAACAGCGCGGTAGGACAAAATACACGCGGAAAGGAAGCAGACAGGACGAGCGCTGACTATCAACTGAAAGTTTTATTTGACCGGAAGGATACATAAAAATATTGAAACGATGCATGCGCTAACATCTGTGCAGACCAACACTGATAGCGATAAAAAGTTCGTAAGAATGATAAAAAGCTGCGACAAGCATAGCGGACAAAAACAAGTAGATCAACAAAAAAAGTTCGCTTTAGTTCCGTACATCCACCGTAACACTCGCAAGTTAACAAGGGTTGCTTCCAGATATGAGGTGCAGGTTGCCATATCAGAATCAAATAAACTAGGTTAAGTCTGTGCCATAGTAGACAGAAAGAAAGGAGACACAAATTCAGATAGTCCATATATTTGCACTGTCAACCACAAGAACAAGAACATCCCGTGTAGTGTTTGTATTGTTTATAAATTAACTTTGTCTTGCGGTAATATTTACGTTGGCCAAACGGGCCGTTGTTCAAATGGGCGTTTGAGAGATCACTTCAATTCTTTAAAAGGCACACCTACATCTCATTTTTCTGATCACTGTCATTCGTGTCCTACGCGCTCATGTCAGCCCCAATTTGAAAAACCGGTCCTACTGTTCCGTCATCCTAATCAGCTAAAGCGCGAAATAATAGAGGCGTTCTATATAAATAGGCTTGCTGACGAGTGCATTAGTCTGGCATCCGTTACTTTATATGCTAAAGAAGCGGCTTATCTTGCTTTTGGTTGACATTATGAAGGAGCAAACTAGTTTCTCCCCCTTTTTTATCGCTATGACTGTTGGTATGGCACAGATGTTAGCGCATGCGTTGTTTCAATGTTTTTATGTATATATGTCTTTCCGGTTGAAAAAAATTTTCAGTTGGTAGTCAGCGTTCGTCCTGTCTGGTTCCTTTCCTCGTGTATTTTGTCCTACCACACTGTTTTTACATCATATCATGGTCATTGCTTAAAAATAAAATTTCAAGTTTATAGCAGCTCCATACACCCCGAATCCATTTTTAAAAAGCTACCCATTTAATTGGTCCCATCAAAGGAAAATTCTTGCGTGTCCACTGAACTGCAAAACAAGTAATGCAAAGCACAGATCTAAACTCATGCGTACAAATTACTAAATAAATAAACAATAACTTCAGAAAACTATGGATCTTACTACGAGCATTACATAGTTGAGTTCTTAAATTAGCCCTAGGTTAACTGTTTGCTTAGAAATGCCTATACATGCTCAGACAACAGCGTCTGCTTAGGATGCTCACCCTCTGGAAAATGCTTCCTTTGCTCAACTTTTGCACAGTTGTCCTCATCTTTTAAGGACAGCCTCTGGTTTTTAGACCAAAACATTAAGCAACATAACATCCTGATGGGTATAGTGCATTCAAATGCTGACCTAACAATATATAATCATCGCAGCTTTAATTTGCCAACCCTGACTACCTTTCTCGTCAAGCTGTCAAATGACTTGCCGCGCAGGTCTAGCCAAGAATTTTACCGTACTGACTTTGCGAAAGCAGTCCTCAAAAGGGAAAGCTGAAAATGAACCGAGCAGAGACCACTTACAGCGTGCGACATGTGGACATTGTAAACGTAGGGCATTGTCGCAAAGTTTTCCGTTTTCACGAATTCTCTAATAAGACAATCAACGCATTTGACGCAAGCGGGGCAAAATTTTTGGCCGACCACAATTGGCATTTATTCAGTATTTCGCATCCTTTTGAGAGCAATTTAACTGCTATAAAGCAGAAAGCTCCAGAAGCCAACACTTCTCCACTATTCCAACAAGTTCCTTCCGCTTGATCCATGCTTTGTGTTGCACCAAGCATTTTCACCGAAGATTGCACAAAAAGCTGACAATTTAGCCTTTAAAGGAATCCCTTGTGATTACAAATTGAAAATACGCATACATTCTCGGAATGGCCACAAGCTTTAAAGAGGCAAGAAACAAGCAATAAGTTTGTTCAGCAACAATCGCCTTCCTTCAATAAGGTTGTTGCGGAACAACCAACAAAACTGATTGACTTGGAAGACAGAAGCGGTTGATGTAATATGATAATTTTTGGCATCCCCAAATCGGATGGCGAAAACACTGGATCGTTAAAACAAAGAATGTTTCACGGAGTGTCTCAACACAACCTGAACGTAACAGCTACTATGGTAGAAAGAATTCACAAGATAGGTAAGAAATCTGCCAGTAAACCCATACCAATTTTGTCAAATATTTTTTACTATAACGAAAAAAAGGCAGATAAAAAAAGAATCGTTCTAAACTAAAGGGCACAAACATTTCTATCGGTCACGACTTCTTAAAAGCTACATTAAAGGGGTCCTGAAATACCTTCCGCCGATGCATGGATGTACATCTACCCAAATAAAGCAATGTATTTGCAATCTCCTCCCGCAAGTATTTTGTTAAAGCGATGAGTATTAGCTGAGAAATCGTAAATCAAAAACCGCGCATTATCGTCGCTTCGCGTTTCCTTCTCCTTTCGACTTACTCTCCGCTGTTGACGGCGCGCGAGCCTTGCCTCCCATGATGCTGTGCTCCGCAGCGGTGACGTACTTCCGCTATTGCGCTGATCAGACTGTCGTCTGCTACGGGCAAGCTTTGTTGACACCATGAATCCCGCACTCCGCCGCTCAAGGCTGGAAAAGCGAACAAAAATCTTGCCGCATGTATGCGGCGGCCTCGCCTTGCCCTTTCGCGGTGTACAGTCTTTGTCAAAATTTTGTGGGCCACGGGAACCGTGGCCGGAGCAGGCGCGCAGCCCTGCAGGGGCGCTGCGCTTGCCACTGTTGGCTGGTTGCGCGGCTAAAGAGAGTGAGGGGAACTTTCGCACTTCCATTCGTAGTATGGCTGGCGCGATAAATGCAGTGGGGCCGGCTTCTCAGAGCAGGCGCACTTCGCTTCAGCGCACGTACTTTGCGCAGCACTTGTCGCGCCGGACACACTACAAAAGCAAGAGCAAAAGTTCCCCTCGCTCTCTTTAGCCGCGCAACCAGCCAACAGTGGCAAGCGCAGCGCCCCTGCACGGCGGCGTGCCTGCTCCGGCCACGGTCACTGTGGCCCACAAAATTTTGACAAAGACTGTACGTTGCTGGCGGCACATGACTTTTTATCGTCGGCAAACTCGCAGCCGCACGGGGAGGGTCGTGCGCTCTAAAGTCCCTCAATCGGCGTTTATCGAGGGACTTTAGTGCTCTCGTTCCCTTGATGCACTGCGCAATGTTTATCCAAAAAGCGCCGTATCAGATGTGGCCCCGCTGGTGCCGGGTCTTATTTTGCGGCGGTGGTAATTCCTGCCGGCGGCATGTGAAAAGTCGTATTAAACCGATACAGAACCCGTGCACAAAACGCTTCAATCATGTGACCAGTGCAGCTTGGGGCGACGCGTGTTGGAGAGCGGCAACGTTGGAAAAACATTCTACGCCGCGGCTCTGAGCTTTCTAGACTGGAGCGAGCGCCATTTCTTTGACAATCTCAAACATCGGTTGCCTTGGCAACAAACCGCTTAGAAGTCAGTTACGGTTCCGTGATCCCGGTTCAGCTCGGGCCCCACCTCGCGACATGTGGGCACTGCAGGCGTATCATTCATTCCCATTGGGAAGTCCCGAGATGCGTTTGGCATTACAGGAGGCGATGGTGTGTGTGTTGTGGACGCCTTTGTTTCGCGATGAAATGCGCCGCTGTGCTTCTGCGGGTGGATAGTGCTTCCCATGGTCTGGATTATCTTTCTCGAGCGACGTACGACTCAACCTCGCATGGGGTATGTGCAGTGTGCGTGGCTAAAAGCCATCGGCTTGTGCGCCAGAGTTAACTGACTTGCTGTTTCCCCGCAAAGCGCGCGCGAGGTGAGCACCGAATTTACGACGGGCAGGAGGCAACCCATCCACTGTCAATCGTGGTTCAGACTTTCAACGCATGTTGTGACGTTGTGTTCGTTAGAAACGCATCTCTTGATTGTTTTGAAGTTGAATAAAATGTATGCGTCAAACCCGGGCATTCGGCTCAGGGCGTTCTCTGCGATTGCACGAAAGAAGTGCCACGGGGCTTCAACGCTTTCTTTATGGAACGTACTCAGGTAACAGATTATCAATGTCGTGTTATGGCCGTGTTGCATTCAATACAAACGGTTAAGCGTTTGTTTTACACTTGTTTCGTTTGTCGTAAAATGCCCAAGCACTCGGCACTCCGCTGGCAGATAAGCCGGTGAGCCGACGCTGAGCAGACGACTCATCTCTTTGCCGGAAGTGCGTGAAAAAGCCGCCCAATAGCAGGGTGTCTAGCTCATGACGAACATCTGGGAATCGATGATGTAGACATGTGAAGATGGCGGCGTCCAAAAACACGAAGGAAAGGGTGAGAAAAAAACGACAAAATTTGCAACAAAAGTGTGAGCTTTCCGCTGCGCGTAAAAGAGTAATACTTGGCACAGAGGACGTTGACGACCCAATCTAACGGTTGCGCTAGTTCATTTAGTGTGCTCAAATGACTTTCAGGGCCCCTTTAACGAAACGTCCCATTTTTGTGGCAATATGTAAAACAGGCAAAAGAGCAAGGTCACAAGGTGGTCCTTCATTACGACAGACTGCGAGCGAGTAACCCGCCGCGGTCGCTTAGTGGCTAAGGCGTTCTGCTGCTGAGTACAAGGACGCCGGTTCGATGTCCGGCCACGGCGGCAGCTTTTCTGATGAAGGCGAAAAGCAAAAACGCCCTTGTGCCCGATATTTTGGAGCACGGTAAAGATCCCCAGGTGGCCAAAATTATTCCGGAGCCCTCCACTGCGGCACGCCTCATCGCCTGTGAAGCGTCGGCTCATTAAACCCAACAATCAAGCAATCAAACTGTGAGCAGGTGACAATGTACACGCGTTGGATGAAAATCTGTTGCCGCCAAGGTGCGTCCACGAAAATAACCCGAAGATAACGTCTAGTTTGGGTACAGGTACATCGCAGGACATGACAACTCTAGCTACAAAGCCTGTAAAAATGGGCAGTTTATCCGAGAGAAAGCAACTGCGGGTTTCCCCAATGAACGCACGAGTTCTTGCCAATACAGCGTCTAAACAACAGGAAACGCTAGTTCTTTACTATTCACACATTTAGGCTTTTGAAGAAACGTGGCCCAATTCCCACATCAGTGATTCCGAAGAAGTTACCCCCTCACAAAATAACTAGGCGGGATAGGGAAGCAAGCGGAGAAGGTGTCGCTCTGATGCTGAAAACTGATAATAATGGCGTTTTACAAGAAGTACCCAATGATGAAAGCGTCTTTTGTCAGCTTAACTGCCGCAGTATTTCTTTTTGCTTAGTGTCGTGTACAGGCCACCAAAAATCACTGTGTAGTATATAGAATTTCTCTCTGGCTATCTGGAGGGCATGCTGAGGGAAGGGCAAAAATTTATTCTAACAGGTGATTTCAACCTTCCCACAATAGACTTAATACACTACCTGTATTCGCGCCCCGGGATACAGCGAGCCCACAAATTCTTCTCGACACTCTTTTCCTTCAGAACATAAAACAACTAGTGACGACGCCTACGCGTGTTGAGGAAAACACGCAATTGATACTCGACTTAGTGTTTATAAAAAAAATAACAACTGTTCTTCTAAATTCTATGCATCTACCTACAAAACTAATTGTAGATCTTCTACGTAGAGGTGCGAAAAACTTGACTTTATTCAAGTTTATTTGCCTTGATAGCCCTATTGTCGCTCCAAGGATTCTTCCAACTGTATTTTATTTTCAGTGACAGCTGTTTCAAGGTGAGTCGCTTTTATTGTCTTAAAATGATCGACGACCAAGGGGATCTGTTTGCGCTAGGATGAATTCCAGTGGTTATAGTCGTGTTGCTTTCTTTCTCTTGTTTTACTGGCGCGATCGATCATTTGGGCCCTTTAACACAACCGCAAAATCGTGGGTTGGGTGCCGTTCTTTGCACGAACGAGATGTATGATATCAATTCAGTTGCAGTGACCGCATATTAGTAATTTCTTGAACAGCGAAAGACCAGCGTGGGGGCGGCTAATTTTTCCCAATTTCAAACGAAACACTATCGGTCCAGGTAGGGATGAACGCCCCATGAAGCTGATATTATCAGACGTGTTAATGACTGCAAAAATACGGAAAACGCATCACAAAGGCCGAGGGATAGCGGCTTCGTGATATCTTGTGCAGTGAAATCATCCTTCTAATTCCCATGGGGGCACGAGTTCTCCCGCTAGTTACTGCAGTATTTTGATGGCCAGCATTTTTTAACAGCCTGTGATGTTTTAATATTGTTTAAGCGCAAATGTGCTAATGGTAAAGTGACACCGTTGCCCATTTGTGTGCTTGCAAACGTAGTGTTCAAGAAGGCATTATATTCAAAAAGCAGATTCGTCCCGCGTCTGGAGCGGTCGTGCGTATGGAGGAAACTGAGATTTTTTGTTAACGGCGAACAGAACCTCCTGATGTTCTGGTATCCGTTGGAACACTGCACCGCTCGACCGCTTTGTCCTGCCTTTGCACCAAATACGGAGCACAGGGCTGCACTGGTCGCCACCACTTACGCTGGCATGTATGGATGGGGTGAGAACGTCCTGTTTTGCCTGTACGCAGGTATGCAATGACTACCTTGTCGCAAAGCATAATTACGTGCGTCAGGTGCTCCACCGCGCGGGTTAAGTTTTGGCTGTGCGTAAAGTATTCGCGACCTGCGTGTGGGTGTCTCTATGGGGCGTGTACTCGCGTTCCAGCTTTCTTTTAACAGCGGAGGTGTTTATCCCGGCCGTAAGTGGTCCAACGCGAACAGAAAATCTCCACTCCAAATGATTGACTGATTGAATCTTTTATTGAGCTAGGAGGGCTTGTGCCGTACGGTGGGGAGAGGGATGGAAGCAAGGGGATTACTAATCAAGGTCCGTATTCAAAGACAAGATTCTTATTATGGGTGTCTCAAAGTCTTCACCGGGGTAGGCCCCAGTTAGACAACTCGCGCCACACCACTCTTAACGGCACAATTGGCAATCGTTGATAATAAAGTGCGCGTAATTCAGGATGTTCTATAAGTTTTTGGGGTGTCGGGATTAATGTTAAACTCACTGGGCGATGTTTAGCAAAGTGTGGGCATGTCCCCACTAGTTGGTGGAGATCTAATTTGGCGTTAGTGTTGCAGTACGAGCATCGTGGGCGTGTGTTGGGGCGTTTTGTCCATTTGTGGGTATGTGAGGAGCGTAGGCGGCATGTGCGCACAGCTTGTTGTTAAATACTTTCTCGGATCTGTTGCAGGAGACAGTGTTGGCAAAATACCCAGTGGGTGTAGCCTGTTGGCAACGTTGTCTTTTACGTTTCTTTTGTCGGAGAAGTAGGAGGGCTGGAGGAGTGGGTGTGGAATGGCAAAACCATCACAATCCCCGTCAAGGTCAACCAATCGTATCACCGCCCGAACACGACACAAGGAGTCATTGAAGTCGAACCGAATGAGTCTAATGAAGACACGCTGAGGTGGCTACGATGTGAGCAAGCTAAGGTGCTTAGCGCACAAAGAATTGGAAAGACCAACAAAGCTGTCGTCACGTTTGACTCTCCAACCCTCGATAAAGTTGTGAAGTACTATATGGTAATCGTCAAGGTAACAGCCTACTCTCCTGAAGCGTATGGTATGCTATAATTGCCACCAGATCGGGCACATGGCGAAACACTGCCCCCACCCTAGTGTCTACCGCACATGTGGCAGGGATCATGATGGAGACCAGGAATGTGCCCCCACCGCTTACTGCGCTGCATGCAAAGACGTTGGTCACATAGCAGTCAGCCCGAAATGCCCAAGCCATATCCCAACTCCTTCGAACACATCAGGTAACGACGCAGCCCTTGGTGCTTCATGGTCTAATACACTGGCACAGTCCAGCAGCACTACGGCCTTTGATAGAGAGCTCCCCGTAGCCTCGAAGCTAGATCACCAATCCTCGTCAGTCAGCGCAGAAATTATTGCCCAGCTTGCTTCTTTGCGCAATGAACTCCAACAACTTATGAAGAAGAATCAAGAACTGAAAAAAGCACTTGCTGAAGAGACAAAACCAGCACTTTCAGCCCAACCACAGTCCACACATTCGAAAATTTCTTCAAGACGTAGCCGCCGCCCCACCCCAACTGGAAAAAAAAATCATGCACCCGTCCTTCTAACGACGGCGATGGTTGAACGCAAAGCTTTTTCGTGATGGATTCTTTGGTTGGCCAACCCCACACTGGGAGTGTGCGCTGCAATGGATGTGCGATTACTTTCCTTGAATACCCACTGCAACTCTCGCGTGTGCACACTACCTAGGGCTGACATTGGGGATGCGTTTTTCAAAACGTTTCGCTTCGCAGAACACCCAGGTGACATGTGAAATGTCACTGCTTTGGGTATTCTTATGAGCGCCCGCTAAGAGGAGTCTACCATTCGGGCTTTGTGGCCTCAATGTAGAGTGGTGTTCTGGCGCTAACGGCTTGGGTTCGAGCCCCAGCAGGTGTGTCTCAGTTTTTATTTTTGTCTTACCTTTTTTGTTTAAAGTTATATTTTTTCCCAAACACAAATATACTCGTTGTTTTTGTTAATAATCGTGATTTGGTATGTTTTAGGTCGGTTTAGCTTTGGAGCGCAGACAACGACGATATTTATTTACCGCTCGGCATTGCGTGAACAAACATGTCATGTGGGAGCCCTGTGCAGCGAAGCGTTTAGAAATATGCGGGATGAAGTCAAATAAGCACAATATGACTTTAGTACCGAAGCAATCCATGCCTCATAACGCAACAATTCCGTGTAGGCAGGGCCGCCGACGGTTTGAAAATTGCGGGCGGAGCAAAGAGACTGGAATTAAACAAACAAACATTCGAGTTCTTTAGGTCATACATTCAAACCCCGCTAGCTACACCGTGGGAGTTCAGAACGCATCGCTAATGCTCGGGCCAGTACGTGGCTCTACTGAGAATTGAAGGCCAATATCCCTCACGTCGTGCGTCGGCAAGGTACTCGAGCATGTAATTCTTAACCGCTTGCAACCCTATCTTGAAGACTAGGGCCTATTCCCAACAACGATGGTGGGGTTCCGTCCTCACCTCTCAGCCCAAAATATCCTCCTCCATCTTAAGGAAGAAGTCATGATACCAGCTACCCGCAATGCCCCAACGGCCATCCTGAGACTTCACCTCAAGGGTTTTCTTTTGACAATGTGCGGCACACAAAGATCCTGAAGGACCTCAACGCACTTGGATGCGGCGGGCGCATATACAGATACGTGAGGGACTTCCTTTCCACCAGGAAAGCTATCATAAAAATGGGTGATACCTCCACAAAACCATTCCTCCTGGGAGGTCGCGGTACGCCTCAGGGAGTAGTGCCCTCTCCCCTGCTGTTTAACGTCGCCCTCGTTGGGCTTCCGCCTCTCCTCAACAACATCCCGGGGATCAGGCATGGCCTATACGCGGATGACATTACCATCTGGACGTCCACGGGGTCAATTGGGGCAATGCAGGATAGCTTGCAAGAAGCAGCGGATGTGGTAAGCGAATATGCGAAGTCATGCGACCTCTGCTGCACTCCGCAAAAATCGGAGTTGCTAGTCGTTTCGCCACGCCAGAAACATGTCCCAGGCACACCCACCATCTGCCTCAAGTTGGATGGCCACACCATCACTCCATCTCAGCATATAAAGATTCTCGGAATGACCTTTCAAGCAAACAAAACCAACTTACTACTCATTGCCAAACTCAAGACAATGAACGATCAGGTCACTCACATGATACGCCGGATCGTCACGAAAACCCGTGGCATGGGAGAGGTGGACCTGATTCGGCTCGTCCAGGCCTTTGTCGTGTCGAGGATTATATACGTGTTGCCATACGCTCTGCTCAACATCACCGAGACACAGAAGGTCAACACGATGATCCGCAAGGCCTATAAACAAGCACTCGGACTTCCAGTCTCCACCTCCACTGAATGAATTCTTCGGCTCGGCATCCACAACACTACCGAGGAGCTAATTGAGGCTCATCTAACCAACCAAAGAGCGAGGCTGGGGGTTACGGAAACGGGGAGGGCGATCCTCTCACGCCTGAGGCTCTCGGCTCCACTCGACCACCCGCCTGCACTCACGGGAAACGTACCGCACGAAGTCCGTAAAAACATCACGGTAAACCCCCTGCCCCGTAATTTGCACCCCGTGTACCACGTCGACAGGAGGGAAGCCAGAGCAAAAGCCATATACAAGATCTATGGCAATCAACCAACAACAGCGTATACGGACGCGGTGTCTTATCCGGGTATGTCCGCGGCGCTTTCCACCGTAGTCGTCAAAAACAAGTCCCGTTGCAGCCTCTCCCTTGCCGGCGACAATACTATACAAGCAGAGGAAGTAGCAATCGCCCTCGCCGTAGTACAAACTAATGCAGCGGTCATTGTCACCGACTCGCAGCAGGCTTGTCGGAATTTCGCTAGAGCACGCCTTCACGCAACAACTCTACGCATCATTCAGCAGCAGCCCCAGAAGAGGCTAATCAGGATTGTATGGGCTCCCGCACATCGCGGTATCCCTGGAAACGAGGCGGCGGACGCCATCGCTCGAGAATTGACCCACCGAGCGGACGCCGAGAGCAGTGTTGCCGAACCCGAGCGCATGCAGCCCTTGACATCTTACGCCGAGATCACGCAGCACTACAGGCTGTCGCGTCAGACACTCGCTCCCCCCCACAAATGTCTACCCCGAGAGAACGAACGTTATTTATGTGCTCTCCAGACTAATACATTCCCCCATCTTATCCGGCTTCACCTTTTCGACCGACAGAACTCCCCGCTTCGCCGATTTTGCGGAGAACCTGGAACGCTATGCCATATGGTCGGAGGATGTGACCAATCTCCACTGATTCCTCCCAACCTGCAACTTTCCACTGTCGAGCTTTGGGAGAGCGCCTTGGCGAGCACCAGCCTGGACGACCAGCTTCGGCGGGCTCAAAGGACTGTCGATGCTACCCGCGCTCAAGGCATCCTGGACTGAGGACGCCTCCTTCAAGCTTCAGCACAATCCCACCTGTTGATTTAAATAAACATTTATTCTCTCTAGGTAACTGAATGTGACGCAGTGAATGCGTTGCGATTTGTTTTACTTGGAAAATGTATAAGAGACATGAACGGACACCTAAAGTAGTAGTCTGAGCTCGCTAATCACAGAATTAACCACGTTTATGGGAATTCGGTGCAAGGGGAGCTTCCTACGTCAATTTTCTTCGACATGTCGCAAATCCTGAATTACTTCGAGAGGACGCTCTTCCATGTATCAAATACAAATGCGGGTGTTCCACCCACATGTCGCTTTACTCTTATAGGAAAGTTAGACGGCAAGGATTATTACTGCTGCACACATGCGTTTGCTGCTACTAGCGCACGAGCATAGAGGGGGAGGGTGTTTGACACCAGATAGCTGCACCCCAACTAGGCAATGGCATATGTTCCCCGTTGGAGAGAACACCCACAACCGATCTCGAAGTGTTGCAGTAAAGGAGCACGAATAAAGGGCAAGATAAAGTTCTACGGGTGTAATAAGGCTTCATTCTTGTGACGTGCACGACGTAGGACTCTGTCGCGCTGCGAGGGGAAACCTACGCTAGGTTCCCGTTTGAACTCACTCCCACTTCAACCTTTCCGCGCGTTCCCTCCCGTTCCAACCCGGCGCAAAACTACCTTCCCGTTTCCCCCTTTCGCATTTCGCCTGTTCCCGTTTGAACCCATTGCTATCCCGACCTTCTCCTGTGTTCTTTCCCATTTAAAGCCGGCACAAAACCCCTTCCCGTTTCCTATTTTTCAATTTAGTCCCTTCCCGGAATAACGTATCCAGTTCGACTCGGGTGACTCGGAGCGAGGCGTGCGATTTTTGAAATTGAAGTTGCGTGCCACCATGTTTTAACGCAATGTTTTGAGTTACATCCGACGTAACCTGGAAAATAAATTGAAGTGACGTCGCACGCATTCCAAAGTAAAAGAAAGTTATGGCTGGCGGAACCAAAGTACAGACACGCCGTATTGTTCTACACAACCTTATTGAAGTAGTTTGCTTTACGATACGTGGCGTAAATTAACAAAAGAGGTAGTGTGTTGCGTTACATCTGACTTGGTGAATTAGAGCTGAAACTGCACCCTTCTGTCTGCTTCCGCGTTGGTCGAGCGGTCTGGAGCATGTTAATCGCATGCGCTCGCCGGCAGCGGTGTGGGTTCGAGTCCCGAAAGTTGCATAGGATTTTTTAAGTATTGAATTGTTTTTATACGAATACACTTGCGCTTCTTTTCATATGTAGCCCCCGCAGGGGTCATCTGCTAAAGCAGATTTTGCGTGTACTGTGCGACACCACGGACCCTGAGCACCCACGTTTAGCCGTGCGTGGCAGCGCCGTGACCGGGGAAAAGAGGGTCCTGGTGGTTGAGCCGACGCCGAGTGCTTGGACCTTTAAGGCCCTTGGCGAAGGCAACACACCACTTTGGCCTCCGCTTCTCGTAGACGGCACCTCCGGTCTGACCCCCCCGGGGGGGAATCGGCAGTCGCCTTTTCCTGCCCTTTCCCCTTCACCTTTCGCTTTCCTGTCTCCTTTCTAACAACTTTCCCGTCGTCTCATTCTTTCTCAGTTTCCCTTTTTCCTCCTGGCGGCTAGGGTTAACCTTGTGTGGCGGACGACCCTGAGTTCAGCCATATTAGGTTATAGTCGTGGTGTACAGCTGGCGTGGGCAGGACTTGCTCGCGAGTTCCTGTCCCGTCCCCTTGTTGGGCTCCATGGTGGGCGGCTGGCACCATGGCCGAACAGATTTTTCATTTTATGGCTGCTTTTTTTCGCACAACTGATCCCTCTCGTAAAAGAGGGGGCACCGACGTAACTGCTAAGTTTTTCACGAAGAACGTTACCAACTTCCCACGCTTCCACGTGGTTCACAGCAACGATGAAAAGAAAACTTCCCGACTTGTCTCACCATTTCTGGTCGCAAAAACCCTAACTGCCACCATTGGTGAAGGCTACAAAGTAAAAAAACTAGCTAATGGAGACCTCCTACTCGAACTGCTCTATAAACACGAGTGTGACAAACTGCCAGGACTAACATCTTTTGGTGAGATCCCTATAACTGTAAGCGAACACAGGTCACTCAACACGGTCCGCGGAATCATCTCCGATGACGACCTAAAGTACGTGTCTGAGGAACGTCTGGAAGGTCTGAAAGAACAGAACGTCACAAATGTGTATAGAATTAAAATCAGCAGAGAAAACAAAGAAATCCAGACTAAACACATGGTCCTTACCTTCGCATCCAGCATACTTCCAGAATCCGTGGAGGTAGGATACACAAAAATGAAACTGAGACCGTATATTCCAAATCCTCGCCGATGCTACAAGTGCTAACAATACGGTAACGGCTCGCTAAGCTGCCGGGGCCAAGACACCTGCGCCAAATGTGCCTCCAATGAACCCCTTGCTGAGAACTATGAATCCGAACAACAACTCTGTGTGAACTGCAAGGGCAACCACGCAGCATACTCTCGTGTTTGCCCAGCGTGGATAATAGAAAAAGAGATCATCACGCTGAAAGTGACTGAAAACCTTACATTTCGCGAAGCACGGAGGCGACTGACACCAGCGCATACCCGATCCTACTCCGTTGTGGTGCAACAGGGCGCGGCATCACAGCGGTCTTCGGCGCCTGCTGAAGCCACACAGAGTGAGGCTGAAGCAAGGCCCCCGCGCCCCCGGTGGAAGCAGCTAGTGCTGCTCTACCACCCCCAAAGCGGGCTGCACGGACCCCTGGTTTGGTAGTCCCGAAGGCCTCTGCCCACACGGCTAAGTCCAACTCTTCAACACCCGTGCATTCTGCACGAACCTCCAGCGTCTCGGAGGAGACAATGGACACAACTGAGGGAGGTTCTCGGCCGTCTACTTCGGTGGTGCGGCGGAACTCCCTTGAAAATGGAAAAAAAGGGCAAAAACCGTACCACGGGACCGAAAACGTAGTTTTCACCTGATACAAATATAACATGGCATTCCTAGTCCACTGGAATTGTAGAGGACTTTTAAATAATTTAAATGACGTGAAAGAAATATTCGCGACTCATTCACCTCCAGTCTTGTGCGTTCAGGAAACAAACTTGGTTCCTAAACTTGAGAACATACTGAAAGGATACCAGGTCTTTCGTTGTGACCGAGAGCAGGCGAATAGGCTCTCTGGTGGTGTCGCCATAATTGTGCAAAATGGTATTGCAGCTAAAGAACACAAACTGAAAACTAGGTAGAAGCAGTGGCTGCCACCATGCTTGTATTCAAAACAATCACAGTCTGCTGTGTGTACTTGGAACCACAACTCACGGTAACACTGCTTGATTTAGAAGACTTAGTAAATCAGTTACCAGAACCGTTCTTAATAGTAGGTGATTTTAATGCCCACTCATCCTTTTGGGGAACTGAAAAAACTGATGTAAGAGGCCAGATTTTAGAAGATTTGATTTCGACCAATAATGTCTGCTTACTGAATACTGGAAAGCCTACATACGGCTCCCCAAGCTCAGGAAAGATGAGGTGCTTAGATTTATCCTTTAGTTCACCATCTGTTTTTAGCGATTTTAAATGGGATATCATAAACAACCCATATGGGAGCGATCATCTACCTGTACTCATTAGCGTAACATCATCACCAACCATTATCCCGACGAAACCACGCAGGTGGAAACTTCAGTTTGCCGACTGGGGACTTTTTGCTTCGGAAGCAAATTTAGACCAAGTTTTTTCAGACACTCTTAGTATTGACGAATTGAATGAAGTGTTTACATCCCGCATTGTTAATGCTGCACGCATAGCTATCCCACAGTCCACGGGAGTGGTGAGGCAGAACCACAAAGTATGGTGGACCCAAGAATGTAAGGAGGCAAAAAAGCAGCAAAATAAAGCATGGGGAGTCTTTAGAAGGTACCCAACCCAGGAAAATTTAATAAATTTTAAGAAGGTTAGAGCTAAAGCAATGTACATTCGCCGAAAAGCTGAGAAAACCTCATGGCAAAATTATATCAAAGAAGGTATGGGAGCAAATTCATAAGCTAAACGGGACGTACTCCCCCTACACACTTCCCCTTTTAACAGCACCAGATGTGCAAACAAGCATAGAAGAACAGGCAGATATACTGGGTGAAAACTTCGCCAAAGTATCAAGGTCCGCACACTACACACAAGCTTTCTTAAAGTATAAAAACACAGCTGAGAAACAACGACTGCCAACATGTGGTGGCACAAACGAAACATACAACACTTTAATTACACTCCAACAATTAAAAAGAGCTCTTTTGGCTGGTAAGCAGACCGCCCCCGGGCCAGATGATATACATTACGAAATGCTCGCTCATCTATCTGGTCCTGCTGTAGAAGCACTTCTGAAGTTTTTAACAAAATTTGGGTATCGGGAAAAATGCCGGGAGCTTGGAAAAAAGCTTTTATTGTAGCATTCTTAAAACCGGAAAGCCGCCAACCTCCCCTAGTAGTTATAGACCAATAGCCCCTTTCGAGCTGTCTGGCCAAAACTTTTGAACTAGTTGTGAATACCAGGTTAAATTTTGTCCTACAATCAAATGAACTTATAGACATTCACCAGTGCGGCTTCAAAAAAGCATGCTCAACAACTGACCATCTTGTCCGCCTTGAAAATGCCGTACGAGAAGCATTTATACACAAACAACACTGTCTTGCTGTCTTTTTTTATCTCGAGAAGGCCTATGACACTACATGGAGGTTTGGAATAATGCGGGATTTAGTAGAATTAGGCATACGTGGAAGAATGCTAAACTGCCTGAATGATTTTTTGACAAATCGTTCATTTCAAGTGCGCCTGGGCTCAACCCTGTCGAGGAATTTTGTACAGGAGAACGGGGTCCCTCAGGGCTGTATTCTTAGCACAACACTGTTTGTCGTCAAAATGAACTCCATATCAAAAATATTTCCAAGGTCGATTATGTATTCTGTTTATGTTGATGACCTTCAAATAGCTTGCACATCGTCCAATGTAACGACATGCGAGAGACAAGTACAGTTGACCATAAATAAACTGACAACATGGGCAGACAGAAATGGTTTCCAGTTTTCACCACACAAAACAGTCGCTATTCTTTCCTCACTCAAACGAGGCCTGCAGACAGACCCCACCCTACACCAAAAAGAAATAAATTTGCCCATACAAAATGAACACTCTCGGCATAACATTTGACAAAAAACTCACTTTCCTGCCTCACATCAATATCTTGAAAAAGAAAGCATCCGGGGCTCTAAATATACTTAAGGGTTTTGTCTCGTAAACACTGGGGTTCCGACAGGTCATGCCTCCTACAAGTTTATCGCTCCGTTGTACGCTCCTTTCTTAGACTATGGTTGATTGTGTATGGCTCAGCAAGGCAGTCCTACTTAAAACGACTGGATCCCGTACATAATTTAGGTTTACGACTCTCGTCTGGTGCATATAGGACATCACCCATTAGCAGTCTTTATGTTGAAACCAATGAACCCCACTTACATAAGAAGACTCATGCTCACGTGCTCATACATCCCAAAGATCCGTTCACTACCGAAACATCTGTGCTATCCCATAGTCACGAAATGCCCATCTAGGACACTGTTTAATAACAAACCCCAAGCTATTAGACCGTTGCTCCTTCGGTTTGAAGAGAAATGCCAAGAACTTAGTATGCTGGACACATTACCTGGGACTGCCCATAGAACAAAACAACTACCACCTTGGTATACATTCCCTGCTGTGTGCGATTTTACACTGACACACTTTCAAAAAAAGAAAACACCGCGTGAACACATATTACAGGAGTTTTTGGCACTGAACGAAAAATACAAAGGCTACACCTCATTTTACACAGACGGTTCCAAAACAGCATGCTATGCTGGGAGTGCAATAATACAAGGTAAATGGGAGAAGGTGATCAGACTACCTCAGTGCGCCTCGGTTTTCACAGCGGAGTCTTATGCAATTGCTGTGGCTGTGGAAAGAATAAGGAAGGAAAGCATTCCGAAAAGTGTTATCTACACAGACTCGCTCAGCGCGATCACAGCCCTACATTACAAAAATACAGCTCAACCCGTAATAGGAGACATAATACACAATTTAGTGACAGCAAAAACACAGGGACAGGAAATTAAGTTGTGCTGGGTTCCTAGCCATGTTGGGATCAATGGTAATGAGAGAGCCGATGCATGTGCTGCACAGGCTGGTAGTAAAACAGTAACACAAGTACATATTCCTCATAGCGACTGTATGAAATTTATACGGAGTAAACTCAGAGAAACATGGCAGTCCTCATGGGATAACGAAACAAAAAACAAACTTCACATAGTTAAACCCACTATAGCAGAGTGGGAATCAAGCAAACATGACGAATGCTACACACAAGTCATTTTATGTCGTCTCCGCATCGGACATACACACCTGACACATAACTTCCTTCTAATGAAAGAAGATAAACCGAGATGTGAGGAATGCGACCAAGAGCTAACAGTAAACCACATGTTACTCTCATGTACGAAATTTGAGGTCCTGAGAAAAAAGCATTTTAGGCTGTTCTACGACGAACACATTCCATTTCGCCCCAGTCTACTTTGAGGAGAAAACGCACTTGTTAAAATTTCCTCCGTTTTTAGTTTTATCAAAGAAGCAGGGATTCTAAGCAAGCTGTAAAGCTGTAACGTGATGTAACACTTATTATCCACAAAATACACAAAACCTTCTGTTTGGCGCATGATACCCTAAGTTGCTTATGTGCCATAAAACACAAGATAACACAATACAACACAACACATTTCCATATGTAGCGCCAAAAAGAGAAGGAATATACGGGAATTTACAAAATAGAAGATATTCCCTATGGCGCTGTGCCAGTTTGTGGCGCTCGTGTCGCAGCGGGAATGAAGCTGGGTCTTTTACCAAAGACAATCAATAGTTTATTAGGGGCAGCAAAGGGCTACTGTTTTATTTCTACGCAGTAAAAGATCTCGCGAAACTAAATTACGAAATTTAACTAATCATAAGCGTATTTTATTAAAGCGGTAAATAGTATGGGCCGAGCAAATGGATTTCCTATCCAAGTGAATTTGGGGCTAATGGTCCCTATGTGTGCAAATGTCTGTGAAAGGATGGCCGTTGATGTTTAAAGATGAAATTTTTTTCGGAGGTAATGATTCACCCATTTTCTTTATTTAGGCGTTAAGAACTCCCCAAGGTCTATGCTTTTTCATGTACATTTTAGTGGGCACGTAGTGCGGGAAAAGTAAATAAATATAGCGCATACCATTTAGGTAGTCATCCATCCAATACCTCAAACAATTTTTGCCGAATCTGTTATGCTGTTTTTTTGCGGCGATCACCCGACTGCTCATTGCTTTGTCTAGGGATGTGCGAATATTCGAAAAATTCGAATATTTCTCGAATATTTAGTATGTTATATTCGTATTCGCTTAGGAAACTATGAATTCGAAACATTTCGAATATTCAAAAGGGTCGAATATTTGTATATTATCAAATATGCAGGATGAATATTTTAATGGGGGGGTCGCGGCTTTAAACTTCGAAAATATGACCAAAACATCGTTTTTTTTAAAGCAACACGTTCGGTTTCGATGTTTTCTGTGCTGTGTGTTGACAGAGTTTTTCCGCCGAAGAGCATCGCGAAGTGGCATAACAAATACTTTTGCTAGCCACTGTGACAAAATGTCAGCGCAAAAGTGCGAAAAAACGGCAATTTTCGGAGCGCTGTATCTCCTAACAGTTCCACTGGGCGCGGCCATTTTGGTACCATTGGATCGACCAAGCGATCCCCTTTCCGGCCCGGCCATATCTTTTATCTTCGTTCATTTACAGACGCAAAAACGTCAGAAAAAGAAAGACATACCAACGAATCCGGAAATATACTCTGAAGCGCGAATGGCCTTCCGGTCGGCGCGCGCTGAAGCGGCCCTCCTGATTGGGCGTCGCCGCGGAAATGCAAAATACCGGCTGCCTGATGTGCGTAGCGCGCATTTCAGAGTTCATTTTCAAGGCTTCACTCGGCCAAGTTTCTTTGCAGTCATTTTCTCTGCTGTGATATTTACCGCGGATATTGTCGAGATAGAGATGCCTCACATTATAAGCCAGATTACGGGAAGTTGCGTGGCTCGAAAGGTAGAGGTCATGGAACGCTTCACGGTGCGCGTGACGTTATACCGGAGAGTGAAATGCGGTTTGTGCGCTTGTGACAGCGATTCATTCGCGAAGTGAACTTTTTGTGTGATTTGCGATGCTTACACGCTAAAACGGCCGACACTTCAAAAGCTGCGGCGCGCATGGCGTAGCCGCTGCGAGTTGGAGCATCGCCTGACTGCAACACCGAGTATGATTGAACGCCTGTAGTTGTAATAATTCTTGTGACATAAGATTTAATCTTAAAAGCGAGCTGAGGGGCCATTTCATGGATAACCAGAGTATGACAGGTTGCGGTGTACACGCGCCGTAACTCGGGTGAGCCACATCGCTTTCTTGCGGAACGTTTCCCGTGCACTTCGAGTAATCGTGAATATAGGTCTAAGTTTGTAATAAAAACGCGTTGACGGCATAAAAATGTACCTTACTTTCGTAGCATTTAACAAAGTTATTTTTTTAAGGGAAATTAATAATACCAACGCCTTACAAACGTACCTTACTGTTGTAGCATTTAAATAAATTCAATGTTTTAGGGAAAATGTTACGACCAATGCATACATCTATGGTTTAGTGCATATTGGTTGTACTTCGAGGAATGCTGGATGCCCTGGATCTCAAGAGTACTAAAAGATGTGCATGCATTGCAGTTGGGGTTACGCAGAATCATATACCAAGCCTCAAAGTAGCTCGTTTGTATCATTGCAGTATGTAATCTTTTCGCAATCAAAACCTTCGCGCACGAGTACGAAGTTGCTTCCCCAGGAAAGGTTATAATTAAAGCAAAAAAAAGCCAAAACTCAGTTTTCAAATTTAGGGAAAAAAGAGTGCTTCACTTGTTGAATTGATAACAACACTGCAGAAGCAAGTTGTCCAGTTCAATCAGGAAACCATCTAACCTACTTTGCATTGAAAGCTACCTCCCCCCGTTTGGTCCGCAAACTAGGCTAAGTACTCTTCACAGAGGAGCAGAAAATGATGTTTTATGGGACGAAAAAGGCTGCAAAAGGCACTCTAATTTCAAGGCAAGTCATCCGAGAAGCCCGTGCTGAAAAGGACAGGGAAGGCTACAACGCTAGCGACTTTTGATGAATGAAATCTATGTTGCCAAATCGGAAGCAGTTTTCTCAAAACACCTTTTTTGCTGCCTACTTCTCTTGTTGGAGTGATTTCTTCGTGATCAATAGGTCTATTTTTGAATCCGTTCTTGGCGCTACATTCCTAGTTGAAAAGTTCAGGTCCCGACACTCTTGGTTTTTCAGGTTGTCTTTTTAAATTTTTAATTAAATACTCGATGATAGTTTATATGACTTTTGTGCATTCCCCTCTAAAAAACCGAGAACAAAAAAATGTGTTTGAATAAAAATCTGACTATCGCGACCCGGTCCATTCATTTGGAAATAAAAACCTTTTCGAACAAGTTCTCTATCAAGTTTCATAGTAGCTCAAGGACGGTACAAGGTGAAATAAGCAGATTAAGAAAAAATTTAAAGAATAAAATCTATACCTTTCAATGTTTATAATAAGGTTGCTATGCATTTTTATGGTGCTATCACAGAAGCATTTCCAGTTTCTACCATCAAAATCTACAAAGAAATAAAAAAAGTTGATTTTGAAGCCACGTGCCCCCTTAATTATTAGATATTCGATTCGATATTCGAAGCTGGATATTGGGGTTCGATTCGTACTCGAAAAAATTGATATTCGCACACCCCTACTTTTTTTCTTTGTTCATGCTTTGTATCAATTTTTGTCGTTCATTCCGGCCGATGAACTTTGTTTAGCTGGCAGTCACTGAACCTCTGTACCATTGCAAAGTATTTTCTGGTATTTTTAAAAGTGTTTTTGTTGTGAGTTCTTATGAATTTTTGCGCAAATGTCATTTAACCAGTGACTTATTTTCTGCAGTCACCTCTGCTGCTACCCTGCATATTGACTGCTACCGTTGCATTTACTCATCGAGGGTCCCGTCGCAGTCCTTGGACTTTGGGACCCTTGTCTGTAAAAAAAAACCCTGAATTTTTTGTTGAAATATTAAACTTCATTTGATTTGATTCGGTGTAAACCAGCTGGTGGCTTAAAATATTTTTTTTTGAAATACCGGAACAGATATGCATCATATGCAATGCACGCAGTTCCGTCAAACGGACCTCTGAGGTATTTATTTATATATATATATATATATTATATATATAATATATATATATTGTAACGAGGAAGACGAGGAAGTGGACTGTGTAGCCTAGTGCGAGGGGAATATTACACAGACGAATACGAAGAACGGTTGGCGTGGGGTTATCAGCTCGTGCTGTGATGGCCGAATGGTAAATAGCCTGCATCTCTTTCTGTGAATAGATCGCTTCAGCATCGCCCATGGTTCATGTCATCCGTCCTACCGCCATGTAACATGTTTTGGTGGAGGGTGCGGGTTTCAGTCCCATCCCGCCCCGAGCTTCACCCCGTCTCGGCTCATGATAGCGGTCTCAATATGGCTCTTGGAAAGCTTCGGTCAGCTATAGCCCCGGTGAGCCACGGGCGCGACATTCCCCAGCCCCGCGTCGCCCTGCCGATGCCCCGCCGAGACCAGACGAACAGACCAGCCACGACCAGACCTAGAGCCGACGACGTTCCCCGCCCAGCTCTCCGGCGCTTCTCCGAGGCTTTGGACGCTGCCTCGTGGTGTCGGCGGTTGTCACAGCTGTTCCGGGGCCGGTGCTCAATCGCGACCATCACCGCCACCATCACATATGGTGGTCCGACGAGCGTTGAACCCTCTTAAGCTCCCTATGGCACCCAGACTGTCCGAACAGAGTCCCTCTCTTCCACGCACGTAGCGAATCAGAATGTGGAATGAGGGTTCGTTGACATAGAAGACAGAAATAAGGGTTCGGATCCCACCTGTGCGGGCATTTTTTTTCTTTCAGAACTTTTTCTTTCATTGTGTAGCCGTTCAATGAACTAACATATCCTCCCCTTTGTTTTTCCGAGCTTTTCTTGACTGCCAACCCTTATTTTCTGTCTTATTTTCAACGAGAGCCCCTCATTTGCATTTCTGATTCGCTATGTAGATATATACTATATATATATATGTAAGGTCTGTACTCTAGGCTCTGTATCTAAGTATGTATCTAGCTCACGATCTACGATATATAAAAAGAACGGCGAGAATCCTGTGGTCGCCTGCGTGGCCGTATTATAAGCATACGTCACGAAAGGAAGAACGAGGTCCCAGTTAGAGTGGTCCGAGGAGACGTACATGGCGATCATATCGCCGAGTGTGCGGTTAAACCTTTCGGTCAGGCCATTTGTCTGGGGGTGGTAGGACGTGCTCTTTCGGTGGACCACGTGGCACTCGGCTAAAAGGGCCTCCACGACTCCAGATAGAAAGACGCGGCCTCTTCGCTCAGTAGTTCGCGAGGAGCATCGTGCCGAAGAACAAAATGGTGTAGAAGGAAAGACGCAACGTCCCGAGCCGAGGCGGCCGGTAGCGCAGCTGTTTCGGCATACCGCGTTAAGTGATCAACGGCGACGATGATCCAGCGGTTACCGGCTGTGCTTGGGAGTGGGCCGTAGAAATCGATGCCTACCCGGTCGAAAGGCCGCGCTGGGCAGGGCATGGCTGGAGTGGGCCACTGACGTGCTGCGGTGGAGACTTGCGACGTTGGCAGTCCGGGCAAGATCGAACAAACTTGGCGACAAAGGTATACATCCCGCGCCAGTAGTAGCGAAGTCGGAGGCGCTCGTAGGTTTTAAGGATTCCAGCGTGAGCACTTTGCGCATCGGTGTGAAACGTCTACAAATGTCCTTGCGCAAGTGGCGAGGAATCACGAGTAGCCATTTTCGACCTTCGGGGAAGTAGTTCCGGCGATATAGGAGCTGGTCACGAATAGTGCAGTGGGCAGCTTGACGGCGCAGTGATCGAGGCACAGGAGCTGCCCGTGAGTGCGACAAATATTCGAGGATCGAAGAAACCCAAGGGTCTTTGCGCTGCTCAGCAACCATGTCCGTCATGGCGAGAGAGGTCAGGCTGTGGTCTGCTGCGAACAAGCTATCTATATCCGACGCAAGCGGGGATCGAGAGAGCGTCGGCGTCGGTATGCTTCCGTCCGGATCGGTACACAACACGGATATCGTACTCTTGAAGGCGGAGTGCCCAGCGGCCAAGACGGCCGGCGGGATCCTTCAGCGACGATAACCAACACAGAGCATGGTGATCCGTTACGACGTCGAAAGGGCGACCGTACAGGTAAGGACGAAATTTGCTGATTGCCCATACAATAGCCAAACATTCTTTCTCTGTTACGGAGTAGTTGACTTCGGCCTTCGTGAGTGTACGGCTCGCGTAACTCACCACGTATTCGTCAAATCCGTCCTTTCGTTGAGCGAGCACAGCACCTAAGCCAACACCACTGGCATCAGTGTGGATCTCAGTGGGCGCATTCGGGTCAAAGTGCCGCAGTATCGGTGGTGACGTAAGGACCCGACGTAACGTTAAGAAAGCGCTCTCACACTCGGGGGACCATTCGGAAATGTCTCTACTTCCGCCGAGAAGCTGTGTGAGAGGCGCAGTGATGGAGGCAAAGTTTCGTACAAAGCGGCGGAAGTACGAACAGAGGCCGATGAAGCTTCGCAGGTCCTTCAGCGTTGTTGGCTTCGGAAACTCCGACACGGCACGAAGTTTTCCCGGGTCCGGGAGGACACCGTCTTTCGAGACAACGTGTCCTAAAATGGTGAGTTTTCGAGCAGCGAAGCGGCACTTCTTAAGGTTCAGCTGCAGACCAGCGGAGGCAAGGCATGTTAGCACTTGTTCGAGGCGTGTGAGATGGGTTGCAAAATCATGCGAAAACACGACAATGTCGTCTAAATAGCAGAGACACGTTTTCCATTTCAAGCCCCGCAGTACGTTGTCCATCATTCGTTCGAATGTGGCCGGCGCATTACAGAGTCCGAACGGCATGACGTTGAACTCGTAAAGGCCATCGGGTGTCGTAAAAGCCGTCTTTGAACGATCAGCGTCGGCCATGGGCACTTGCCAGTAGCCGGATTTCAAGTCTAATGACGAGAAAAACTCGGCTCCCTGCAGGCAGTCGAGCGCGTCGTCTATGCGAGGCAGCGGGTAAACGTCCTTGCGCGTGATTTTGTTCAGGCGGCGATAATCCACACAGAATCGAATAGAGCCGTCCTTTTTTTAACGAGAACCACAGGAGAAGCCCAAGGACTCACGGATGGTCGAATGACGTTGCGTTTCAGCATGTCCGCGACTTGGTCATCAATGACACGCCGTTCGGTGGAGGACACGCGATAGGGTCGCTGTCGCAACGGTGCGTGCGTGCCAGTGTCGATCTCATGACACACAGTCGACGTGCGGCCCAAAGCGGTGTCGTAGCAGTCGAAGGATGAAGTGAAGCGGTGTAAAAGAGTAAGTAGCTCGTCACGTTCGGCCGAAGGAAGGTCGTCGTCAATGGCGCTTCTCAAAAGGGTGTCATCAGGTGGAGACTGAAGACCAAGTGCGGTGATGTCAACGGGCGTCAATTCCTCGAATACACTGACAAGTAGACCGGGATGCACTTCTTCTACAACGCCAAGGCATTCGCCGCGAAAAAGTGTGGTAGGGAACGACGTCGGGTTTGAAATAAGCATTGTGCCGGCACCAGTTGCAATATCAAGAACGGCGAACGGCAGCGACAACCCTTTGCGAGCACAAATCAGACCGGATGGCTCGAAGACGACGGTGGCGTCAGAAATACTGTTGCACGACAACGGCACAAGCGCAGATGAGCCAGGAGGAATGTGCGTGTCGTCATTGACACGCAACTTGGCGGTTGTCTCGTCCTGCGGGTTTTCTACCTCCGGAAACAGCTCAACTTCGGCGCGATCACAGTCAATGATGGCGTGGTGGCGCGACAAAAAGTCCCATCCGAGAATCACGTTGTGAGAGCACGCCGACAAAACGATGAGCTCGACTACATATACAACCCCTTGAATTGTGACCCGAGCAGTGCATGCGGCCAGCGGCTTTAACGGTTGCGCACTAGCGGTTCGGAGAGTAACACCACCTATAGGTGTCGTCACTTTTCGTAGCATTCGGCAAAGTTTCGCGTCAATAACAGACACCGCAGCTCCAGTGTCAATAAGCGCCAGGGTAGCAACACCATCAACACACACTTCGATTACATTGGACGGCGAACAATGAGGACTTAGGCATTTCGACGTTGACGCAGTTTGTGCCTCCGAAACTGCCGCGTCTAGTTTTCCGGGTCATCACTGGTTAGACGACGGCGCATCGGAGAGAGTGAGCGGCGTCGTCGAGAAAGCGAACGACAGCTGACGAAGTCGCGGTTATCAGACGGAGCAGTCGTCGGCAGCCGGGTCGGAGCGTGCTCCATGGGCGGTGTTGGCGTATAGGGTAAGGGCCACGATGCGTTGCGCCCACCCGTCATGCCACGACGGCAGTAGCGTGCCACATGTCCGGCAATCCCACACGAATAGCAGATAGGGCGGTTATCCACCGTGCGCCAAGGATTCGCGAATGTAGACACTGGATGCGGGGCGACACGCATGGACCGGACGCGTTGAACCCCGGCAGTGGCATGACTCCCAGGGCTTGCAGCAGGCGCAAAGAAGGGTCCCGGCATAGTTCCAGTGTAAGGTTGTGCCACGGTCTCGGCATAGGTGAAAGGCCTATGTGGCACTGGGTCGACGAAGGTCAAAGGGGCTGGCATCGTAGGTTGCGGCGTTATGTCGGCGTATACCACTGGAGCTACCGCGGAATTGGGCGGTCGAGTGCTTGGTAGTGCGTCAGCGACTTGTTGTTGTATAACGCTCCTGAGGGTTGGGGCTAAATCCGACTGAGGTGGCTTCGCTACGTCGCTAACGAGAGACAGCTGACGAGCCACCTCTTCGCGAACAAACTGCTGAATTTGGGCGAAGAGAACACCCCTATCCTCAGATGCCAAGCTGCAAAGGGAATGGTCGTGTTCCACGGGCTTACGAGTGAGAGCCCGCTCTCTGCGAAGTTCATCGAACTCTTGGCAAGCGTTTATGACTTCAGCAACCGTCCGAGGGTTTTTCGCGAGCAACATCTGGAAGGCATCGTCGTCTATGCCTTTAAGAATGTGCTTGATTTTGCCCTCTTCGGTCATAGCGTTGTTTGCCCGCTTACACAAGTCAAGGATGTCCTCGATGTAAGAGGTAAAGGTTTCGTTCGTGCACTGAGCGCGTTCGCGCAAACTCTGTTCAGCGCGCAGTTTCCGAACAGCGGGGCGCCCGAAGACCTTGGTAAATTCGGTCTTGAAGTCCGACCATGTGCGTAGATCAACCCGTGGTTCTTATACCAGGTCTCTGCGACACCGGTGAAGGAGAGACTGACGTTGTTCTGTTTGAGTTTATCGTCCCAATTGTTATGGGTGCTCACTCGTTCGAAGGTGGTGAGCCAATCCTCAGCATCCTGGTCATCAGTGCCGTTGAAGAAGGGGGGATCCCGTGAACGGACCGTGCCAGGGCAGATGATAGGTGCCACAGGAGGTGGGGACTCGTGGTGGTTACCCTGAGACATCGTCGAGGGAAGTGTCCGGTTGCCCAGCTCCAGGGTAGATAAATGGGGACCCGAGCAGCACCGCAACCTCCACCAAAATTGTAAAGGAGATAGTCGGCGTTCCGGTAGAAGGCTGGCTCGTTTATTCACGAACGAGGCGTCGACGCGGGGTGAGCCGAAACGACCAGCTTTTCGCGAGACTGACAGTGAACGAGCGCGTCCTCTTCCTCAAGCGCCATCCGGCGCAGCATGTCCACGTAGAGGGATTTGCCCGTTGTGGCTGATGCTCATCACAGTTCTCATGGACGCTACATGCTTACTACAATATATATATATATATATATATATATATGAATATATATTATATATATATCTATATATATATAGATATATATATATATACCAATAATAGGGTTTGCATTCAAGAAAACCTGGGAAGCACACCAGACTGGTATTCTGGAGGTCGTGGGTTCTGATCGCACCCGTCGGGCATTTTTTCCACCACTTTCTTCTGAATCCAAATACTTCAATATCTTTCTCTACATAACGCAACCCCCCTTTGCTTTCGAGCTTTCATTGACTGCCAATTAATTCGCTAAATATTTCACTGAGCCCCTCAATTCGCATTTATGATTCGCTATATAAATATATATAATACTATATCTATATAATATATATAGCGAGGGCCTCTGTTCTGGCAGTCTTGGTGCCATAGGGGGCTAAAAGAGGGTTCAACGCTGGTTGACCACTCTCGACATGTCGTAGACACTCGAGTCACGTCGCGGGGATTAAAAAGAAGGTACCCTTCACCCCGAGAAGTCAGACTGGCGCTGGCTACCCCCCCCTAGCACAGGAAAAAATTACATTGACATAAATACCCCAGAAAGCGGGGGGGGGGGGAAATCGCCCCACCGGTTCGTTGTGGTTATCGCAGCAAACCTGTATTCTGGAGGTCGTGGGTTCCGATCCCACCCGGCGGCCATTTTTTCTTTCCGCTTTCTTTCTTTCTTTTCCAAATTCTTTATCTGTTTCAACTGACCTACCCACAACCCCTCTTTGCTTCCCGAGGTTTCTGACTGCCAACCCTTATTTCTGTGTTATTTCTACGAGCCCCTCATTTCCTATTCTAATTCGCTACATGCATAGCGAGGGCCTTTGTTCTGGCGTCGTCTTGGTGTCATAGGGAGCTTAAGAGGGTTGAACGCTGGTTGACCACTCTCGACATGTCGTAGACACTCGAGTCACAGCGCGGGGAATAAAAAGCAGGTCCCCTTCACTCCGAGAAGTCAGAGTGGCGCTGGCTACCACCCTCAGTCAAGCACAGGAAAAAATTACATTGACATAAATACCCCAGAAAGCGGGGGGGGGGGGAAATCGCCCCGCCGTAGCGTAGTGGTTATCGCACCAGACCGGTATGCTGGAGGTCGTGGGTTCGGATCCCTCCTGGCGGCATTTTTTCTCCGCTTTCTTCTTTTTTTCCAAATTCTTTACCTGTTTCAATGACCTACCACAACCTCCCCTTTGCTTTCCGAGGTTTTTCTTGACTGCCAACCCTTTATTCTGTCTTTTTCTACGAGCCCCTCATTTCCTATTCTGATTCGCTACATTCATGGCGAGGGGGGCCTCTGTCTGGGAGTCTTGGTGCCATAGGGAGAAGGGGAGATGCTACTCGAAGACACTTTTTTTTAATATTCATGGTAGAAGAATGAAATTCAGGCTGCTAACATAGTTTTTTGTGCAGATTTCAAATATGTAATTACTTTGATTGTGAGTTGCAGAGTTCTTATGTTGCACCATGAGAATGCGTAAAATATAAGCATTTTTGCCCCCACTTTTTCTCCAACTAAACTTCCACGTGCATTTAGCTCATTGATGGCTCATAGTATTCCCCATACACAGTAGAATGCAGAAAACTAACTTTAATGTACATGTAAAGCACGACAAAACAGGTAAAAAATTGAAATCTAGGAAGTCTAAATTGTAAGAAAGTCAGTATGAGTAATTATTTTTGTGTAATAAAAACTAAGTGGTATCAAAGTTTCATATAGATAACGCCACTCCTCATGCTTTAGAGAATATGTGGGCAAAATGTCATTCCGATACGAGCATCAGAAGTGCCAAAAACAAGGGGGGCAAACTCAAAACGTTGCTAAAAATTACGTTCTGAGAAAAAACGCATTTGAAAGTAAAATTGAAAGTTTATGTACAAAGCAGTGCCCAAGCTGTGATAAAACTTGCACATAAATGCGAACAAATGTCCACCCAGCAGCCACTGCCACCAGAAGCAGCCTGCACCATAGGTTTGTCCCTCACAGCTCTTCCGAGCAGACTCCGCATCTCAAGACTTCTTTAGCGTACGCCGATGTGCCCTCGCTTCTGCAGCCTGTTTGGTAGACATTTTTTTCTGCCGTTTGTTGTCTTGCGATGCGCCAAGCACAACCAGATCTTCAGTTGGAAGCACGCCCAGCTCCTCCAGGACACGTTCAAAGCTGGAGTGCCCTTGATAAAACCACAAAACTGCCAAGGCAGCGGCCATCTCCACAACAAACCGGGAGGCAAATCGTGTCTTCGGGATGAGGAGCCATATCTTACTGTTCAATGACTCTGCTGCGTTTTATGTTTTGCCCCGAACACAGCGTGTGACCAGCTCCTTGTCAGTCAACCTCTTGTAAATAGGCAGGACTGCCTTCCCCTGTGCCTTGGTGAGCAGTGGTGTGTGGGCAGGTGCCGGTTCACCCAAGGCTTTGGCACGCCTGTGCTTGCACCAGGATGGTGCGCCTGCTGGGCAGTACTTGTGACTGCTCGCACCATCGGAAGAACAAGAATGAAAATAGGAACCCGAAATGGCCTGGTCCATGTCTTTAACGCTGCCCCTGTTGCTTGTGATTGCAACTTGGTAATAGGTTTGTAACTTCTGGATCACAGGATCCTTCAGTTTTTCACCTCTAGGCAGCGGCTCCTTCACCTTGCGAATGTTGGTGCCAAGGCGCTTTGCCACATGAATAATACAATCTTAATTCTGTATCTGAACAGCACCATCATACGCATCGTCATCTACAACTGTATTATAGGCTTTCGAGTCGCCATCACTGAGGAACACTTCAAAGAGCAATGGCGTAGCATATTCCTGGCTGCTCTGCCATATCCGCAATGCTGCTTCTGCTTCCATTGCATGCGCCGAGCAGTCAACATTTCTCTCACACACAGGAGCATGGAAAGCTTGCCAAACTTCCTCTTCCTCATCTGGAAGGACCTTGTGACGACTGCAGGCTAGACAGAAGTTTGACAGGACTTCAAAGTCCAAGCAAAGTCTAGTGTCAAGGGACACAACCGTGCCCATACCATTGTGGTTCTTGTGACCCTGTTTCTGCCACGTACCATCGTACATCACAGGAACGTTGTCCTCCCCGACTTCACTTCTCGTGAGCTGCCTAGATGTCTCAAGATTTTTTGAGACGGCACTCATTGCTGCGCCGTACACGTTCCGACTGATCGCAACAAATGACTTATGATGCATGGGCTTCGGCAGCCCAGCTATAGAAGAAAACCGGACCAGCTGGTGATAGCCCATTCCCACAGAGCGTGCTGCCACAACAGCTTTCACATTTATGGCGAAAGACTCACGCGAGCTCCCGCCGTCGTACGCTCTGCTTGCGCTCGGTCTGTTCTCCGCGCTTGTGCTTGTATTTCCGTCCGACGCAACTCGCCGTGACGTGTACGACGCAAAAGGAACACTTTCTACGTACGCAGTGTTTTCACATCGGAGCTGTAGATACGACGTGAGTCTTTTACGCTTCTCAGCCGGTTCGCAAACTCGAACTTCCGATCACCGACACGTCGGGCAAACCGCACCGCTCACCAGCAAGTTCAGTGCTGTAATGTCAGCAATAACGCACGAATCCCCTTCGCGCGGCCTTTCTTCATTCTGAAAGAGTCCAATCTTCTTTTCGGAGGCACTCACGTACTCCAACGCAGCGTCGAAGTCGCACAAGTTGTCGGCGTCGCCGTTGCTAGGCCTCGGGGCCGCGGGTGCACTTGCCGTTCGGCGAGTCTTCGGCGTCGATTTGCGCCGGCGTCCCTTCAATTTGTGCACAGAGCGGTACTTCGAGGGCCGATGAATAGCTCTGTTAGCCATTTTCCCAGTCATAATGCAGGTTATAACGCACAACGACTGTTTCTTAGCTGGGCAGTTCGAAGTGACATGGAGCCAGCAAGTAGGCTTCACCACACGCCAACGCAGAGCAGCCAATGGCGATCCCCGATTCGTACCACGTGACTAAAATCCTGCTTCACGGCACGAAAAAACCAGCAAGAAACATCCTTTTCTTTATTATTTTCTGCTCTGCAGTAGCCCGGGCAACCAAGGTAATTGGGAGAACACGGCTTGGCCTATCTCCTCACGCTGTCCGCGATGGCGTGCGGATGCGCTGTCTTGGGCGCGCGACGCTTGAATATAGCGTACTTTCGGTCTTTTAACTGCCACCATGGGCTCTTTAAATGCCGTTTGAACTAATTTCCAGTTTGAATTAGCCTTTGATTTTTATTCTATAGATGGTAGAGGAACTAATCATGATAAAACAAGTGAAAACAAAAAAACAAAAATAAAAAAAAAAAGATTTTTTGACCCGCATCTTCAACGCTGGTTGACCACTCTCGACATGTAGTAGACACTCGATTCACGGCGCGGGGATTAAAAAAAAGGTCGCCTTCACCCCGAGAAGTTAGAGTGGCGCTGGCTACCACCCCCAAGCACAGGAAAAAATTACATTGACATAAATACCCCAGAGAGCGGGGGGGGGGGAATCGCCCCGCCAGTAGCGTAGTGGTTATCGCACCAGACCGGTATTCTGGAGGTCGTGGGTTCGGATCCCAGCTGGGGGCATTTTTTCTCCGCTTTCTTTCTTACTTTCCAAATTCTTTATCTGTTTCAATGACCTACCACAACCTCCCCTTTGCTTCCCGAGGTTTCTTGACTGCCAAGCCTTATTTCTGTGTTATTTCCACGAGCACCTCATTTCCTATTCTGATTCGCTACATGCATAGCGAGGGCCTCTCTTCTGGCAGTCTTGGTGCCATAGGGAGCTTAAAGAGGGTTCAACGCTGGTTGACCAGTCTCGACATGTCGTAGACACTCGAGTCACGGCGCGGGGATTAAAAAGAAGGTCCCCTTCACCCGAGAAGTCAGAGTGGCGATGGCTACCACCCCGAAGCACAGGGAAAAAAATTTCATTGACATAAATACCCCAGAAAGCGGGGGGGGGGGGGAAATCGCCCCACTGGTAGCGTAGTGGCTATCGCACCAGACCGGTATTCTGGAGGTCGTGGGTTCGGACCCACCT